>CM043022.1:45711554-46115251 GCA_023690525.1 Holotrichia oblita
AGCTTTGCGAGTTCAAGAGTTTACTTGCCGAACATAACCGAAGAATTTCCGACTATTGATATTGTTGGTGCTAAGTATACGACTTGCTTCAAGCGAACCGCCATATACATATTTGTATTGTATATACCCCCTGACATTCAACTAACAGATTTTGAATCATTTTTTGATAGGCTTGAACATGCATTGCTTAACTACACTAATGTATTAGTTGTTGGCGACTTTAATTGTACTTTATTTCGATCTGGATCCCTCAATGATTTTAAGTCTCAAGTCCTTCATAACTTTTTAATCTTCTGCGATTTTAAGCAGTTCAATACTATTCAGAATATTAATGAGCGTTTATTAGATCTTGCCATATCTGACATGGAATGTACTGTTTGCCGTGATACTTCTCCGTTCGTAAAGGAAGATGACCATCACCCTGCTCTTATTTTATGCCTTACTTGCGGACGTAATAATCATACCAACTTCAATAAAATTACTCGCAAGTCCTACAATTTAAAAAAAATGTAACTTCATCCAACTTTATACAGCTCTCCAACATGTAGATTGGGTAGCATTAGATGATTGCAATGATGTCAACCAAGCGTGCACAATTTTCTATGACACCATCTACTCACTCTTAGATTTATATGTACCAACTTGTAAGCATCAGAAGAGGAACTTTCCAAAATGGTATACACCTAGCTTAATAGCGAATATAAAGTTGAAATATCACTTCTTTAGGAAGTTTAAGCTTTACAACTGTCTTGAGTCGTTTACTAAATTCAAAAACCTTCGATCAATTGTCAAAAAACAATCTCGTGATGCTTATCATGCGTATTTAATTAGTACTCAGCATAATATTTCGCATAATCCGAAAGAGTTCTGGTCTTACATTAGGGATAAACGACAGAAAAGTAGGATACCTGGGCGTATGTTTCATCACCAAAATACATACGAAACTCAACAAGATATACTCGATGGATTTGTTACCTACTTCAACAGCATTTTCACTGCTTCTTCTGGATCGAATTTACTTCTCATGTCTGAATGTAATCACAACATACACCTTGATCAGTTCTCAGAGAGTGCCATAATCAGTTCGATTAACAAATTGACAAATGACTTTACTTGTGGACACGATTAAATTCCTGCTTTTTGAATTAAAGATTGTAAATATGTATTTGCTACCGCTTTGCTTAAGATATTTAAACTATCTCTTGAAAACTGCTGTTTTTCCGGATATATGGAAGATTGCCAGGATCACACCTATTTTAAAATCTGGTGATCAATCGGATATAGGCAACTATCGACCTATAGCTATATTATCCAACTTTTCTAAAATATTTGAACAGTGTTTCTGTGCTGCTGCTTATCCGTTACTCAAGCCCTGTTTGTCGCCCATCAACATGGATTTCTGGATGGAAGATCTACTACTACCAACCTTTGGGAAATCACCCAATATATTTCTGACGGTTTGGATGCGAGAGGGCAGATTGATGTGGTGTACACCGACTTTGCTAAAGCTTTCAATCGCTTAGATCATTCAGTTCTTCTACTAAAGTTAGATTCGTCCGGGTTTAGCAATTCGCTTATTTCTTTATTAGTGTCATACCAGATAATCGGTTACAATATGTTTTCTACAACGGATGCACCTCTTACAGTTGCTGTGCTACATCTGGTATCCCTCAATTTGCTCAATTTGGGTCCTTATTATTCAATATCTTTATTAATGATATTACCTCCGTCATCAAATGCAGAAAACTTTTGTTGGCAGACGATTTGAAAATTTTTCGCAAAATAAATTCTATTAACGATTGTGAAGATTTGCAGCACGACCTAGACCGGATTCTTGAATGGTGTGCGTTAAATAATCACAGTCAAATATAGATAAATGTAAATCAATTTCGTTTACTCGTTGTACCTCGCCTATTATTTTCACTTACAATTTGCACGGAGTCAAATTTGGAGCGTGTCAGTTGGTTAGGGATCTGGGTGTAATATTTGACTTTCAATTGAGTTTTATACACGACATAAGCAGTATTACTTCCGCCGCCGTAAAAATGCTTGGATTTATTGTCCGTAACTGCAGATCGTTTACCAATCCTCAATCTTAAAGGCGTTATACTTCTGTTTGGTGAGATCACGTCTGGAATATGCATCTGTAGTGTGGTATCCTTTTTATCAATGCCATATACGCCAACTTGAGATGGTGCAAAGCAAATTCGCGAAAATACCTGTGCTATCAGATGGATGGAATTTATCGTTTTCAACCTTACCTCGCTACATTTTAGAAACATCTGCTCTGGTGTTATATTCCTGTATAAGCTTCTACACCACACTATTGATTCTTCTGAACTCTTACAGCAGATAACATTTTCTGTACCTCGTTTTGCTGTGCGTAAGGTTTTTACATTTAAGTTACATTGTCCAAAGACTAATGTAGCAGTTCGGTCTCCTATTTACACAATATGTAATAACTTTAATAAAATATGCTCTACTTGTGATATTCATTACACCAACCCTAATGTTATAAAAATCTTTGCTTGAAGTACACTTTAACACATATGTGTAATTTTTCAATTATATTAATGCTTCAGATCGATTTCTGATTATGATTATTTATTTACGAATTATTAATTAATTAATTAATTAATTTAATAATTAAATTAAATTTATTTGTATTATATATGAATATATAATATTTGTAGGTCTCATACAATTCATCACCACATAATAAAATGTAGGTACTTACTTTGTATTATTAATAGAGAAAGATACTCGCTTTTTAAGTTATGAATGTGTCCTGTAAATGGTTTTGTAAAACTGTTGGGCAATAAAGTTTATTATTATTATAATTAAAAATAAAATAAAATATATGTATAGGCATACGCGCACTTTGGTAGCGTCATTTCAGACATTCCTGTGCATATTGTTCAATGGCATATACTTGCCTGAAAAATTGTTGGGCTCGTATCCAGTGCCATCAAAACGTGGGCATCTCCGTGGGATAGGCCGATTGTGGCTCGCTATTCATTTTATCGGAAAGTGTTTTAGTAAAAGCTATCTAAAATAGTTCTCTACAGGATAAACATATTTTTATATAAAGAGCGTTAAGTTTTGTGTGTACAATGTAATACTTTTTTTTAAGGGGAATACTCTCAATATTTCTACATTTTTTGAATTCTTTGAATATTCTTTAATATAAGGTAGGTTTCTAAACATACTCTCCATGAAAACTTAACAGTTTTCGAGATATTCAGTTCCAAAATATTTTGACTTCATTCCAAATCGGTTTTTCGATAAAGTAAATAACGAAGCCATAGTTCTTTGTTTCCTTTGGTGACCGATGTCATTGTTCAATTCATACTCTTTTTTCCTGAAATTTCAAGTATTTCTCTGTCTGTCGGATAGGGATTTCTCATAGCTTTCGTTTTTGTTTTTGGGACGTAAAAAACGAGTAACTTCCCGTTTGTGTCGTGGACTTGTTCTAATTAATTTTACCGGACGTAGGGTAAATAATTCGTGTTTTAATCATTATGTGATACATGGTGATGATTATTTGGGCAGAATTTCTTTTATATTCTAACGCGAATTTACAGCAAGTGATGAATAGTTTTCTCTCAGTGAAATATTTATCTATAACTGTCATTACTTTATTTTCAAGTTGCTTCTATTTCGCAAATAGATTCTCTAAAAATGAGTTCTTAGTGGTGTTTCGTTTCGTAATAATTTATACGCGTGTGCGTGTGGAATCACTAAGTCCTTTTTCGTATTTTTGTGTGAAAGTGAACGCTTACCGTCTAAAAATTGAGGATTATTTGAGGAAATATCATAGGCACCGGCCGGTTGACGCAATTTATAGGAGAACTATTCTTACTCTTACTTAGGTTCTGTAACGCCGAAAAGTGCTGTTTTTCTAATTTGTTGATTGTATCTTCTTCTTGAGGTTTATTTGCAAGTAAGCTCATATGATACATGTCCCCCTTGCTGCAATTTATTGTTCTGTTTATTTTTTGTAGGTGGTACGCCGTGAGATTCGTATAAGGTTGGTTGGTTTGTGGTGAATAAGTAAATTATTCATGTTCTAATTAATGATGAAGTTGTTTTTTCTAAATCATACATTGATAGATGATATTACCTTGTAAATGCTCTCTCGATTGTAACTCAAACTAGAATATTATTCGTATTATTACTGTCATTGTAAAACTCGATTAAGCATTTACAATATATTTATGTATGTACATATATGTGTTGTTAAAATAATTTACATTGTCGTTTTTTTGGAACTCAGTATATAATAAAACGTAGTAAATTCAGTGCAACTGGAGCATTCTAAAGAATTCAATTCACATTCAGTCCATCCATATGAGGTACTTACCTTTTTACGCGCATCCGAAAACCATCGTATCAATTGGACTGCAGGCGTTCGGCCGGCAGACTGAATGTGAACAGGAATTTGAAGAACTCAAAATAGGAAAGCTTGATCGATTCTGAAGTTGATCTAGTCCATTTGCTTTGAACAACTTCCACATTTTAACGTAACTGGTTGGATCACTGCGCTGTTTCTTGACGTTGTGTAATATCTGCAGGACTAACTATGTTTATAACATGCATCAATGATTTTATTTTCCGAGATCATAGTCAGCCTTTTTTTCTTTTATTTTGGTATTACAGGAAATACTGGCACAACGCTACACTGCAAAAATACCAACAAAATAATAAGATTTAAAAGATATCGCTTGTTAGTGAAATCTGCAGTATAATACAAACTTCTAGGATAAGAATCTTGCTATTCTGGTCGTTTGGACTATAGTATTATCGTCAGCCAGTTAGCCATCTCAAGTACCTGGAACTAGAAACAAAGATCATTGTAGTATAGTAACAAGCAATTAGCTGTTGAAAGTAAATATCAGGTTAGTAAGTATTATTATTGATAAAAGAAAATTAAGTTAAAGAGTTAAAATAATAATAATAATTTTGTTTCATCACATGTTTAACCTGTTAGAAATATGTAAAGTTGTACAATTTAATTACTGTAAACATGCATTACATTTTACTCTTTTAAAAGTTTACGCTATAGTATGTAGATCGCATGAAATATCTTTTGTAAAGGTACTAAATTGCCCAAAGTTAATTTATTTTATGTTTTTTTCATTTAAATAGTTTGTAACCCATAAATAATACGCCCCTTTTGAAATCGACTTGATCTATGTACCCTACAAATCACCAGGAGCGGATGGAATTTTCCCCGTGCTTCTGCAGAAAGAACAGGGAGAGGTACCTATTTGCCTGATATCTTTTCTATTGAAAGCAATGGAAAAAGTAATAGATAACTATATAAGAATGGAGGTTATGGAGAAAGCTCCACTTCACACAAGTCAGCACGCATACAGGGCAGGCAGATCGACAGAGACTGCCCTGGAAGAGCTAACAAGGATCATTAAGAAAACTCTGAATGAAAAAGAAACAGCTATCTGTGCCTTCCTAGATATCTCAGGTGCGTTTGATAATACGTCGCATGATACGATCAGACCAGCACTGGAAACAAGGGGGGTGAGCAAAACAGTAACAAAATGGATAAGCGAGGTGCTCTCCACAAGGACAGCTGAGAAAACGGTAGGCCAACACACTACGAAGATCAGAACTACCCGTGGAACACCTCAAGGCGGCGTTTGCTCGCCTTTGATGTGGAGCCTGGTGGCGGATGAGCTGCTTAACAGGTTGACTGCGTTCGGCGTACACTGCATAGGATATGCCGATGACATTGTTATAATAGCAAAGGGCAAGTTTGAGGAATTCTTTGTGACCTGATACAAACAAGCCTTAGAATTACTAGCGAATGATGTCGATCAGTGGGGCTGAGCATTAACTCAGCAAAAACCACAATCGTACCTTTCACTAGGAGGAGAAAACTATTGAAAATGAAAGATATACGTCTAGATACAGCAGTAATCTAATGCAAAACAGAAGTCAAATATCTAGTAATAACCCTGGACAAAAAACTTCTGTGGAACAAGCATATCGAACTGACTGTGAATAAAGCAACAAGAGCTTTAATGATATGCCGGAATTTGGCAGGCAAAACGTGGGGTTGTAAGCCAAATATACTGCGATGGCTGTATATTAGTATAGTAAGGCCTATATGGTAACATACGGGGCAATAACCTGGTTCCAAAAGGTCACACACGTCACAACCAAGAATATCCTTGGCAAGCTGCAAAGGTTAGCATGTGTATGCATTACCGGAGCAATGGGATCATACCCAACCGCGGCCCTAGAGGTTATTCTAGACCTTACATCTCTACACCTAGTAGTGAAGGGAGTGGCCCGTGCGGCAATGTACCGACTAGCCAGAGCAAGGACGGGGAGGGGCGGGACTCTATGCCAAGGAGCTTTGTCATCCATGGCGGGACTTTGTGACTTGTGAATCTTGACAGGAACTATCGAAAGGAGAGCATTGCAATCTTCTCCGACAGTCAGGTAGCCTTACTGGCGCTGAGTTCTAACACCATCAGCTCCAAGTTAGTTTGGGAATGCCGGGATAAACTAAACAATCTGGGCAAGGAAAACAAAGTTGCATTATGCTGGGTACCAGGACACACTGGAATCAGTGGCAATGAGAAATCTAATGTAATAGCAAAGGAGGCCGCCACAACTTCGTTTGTAGGACCGGAACCATTCTGTGGAATAGGGATGAGCACATATAAGAAATAACTTAAAGACAGGGAAGAGGACGTCAGAGCTTCCCTCTGGCGCAATCTTCCTGGTCTGAGACATTCCAAGGTATTACTTGGAAATTTCAACAAGCAGAAAGCGAAAACCATGCTAGAACTAAACAGGAACAGATTAAGCATTCTCACAGGTTTCCTTACAGGGCATTGTCACCTTGGAGAACACGTGAAGAGCATAGGTCTGAAACAGAATAGCGACTGCAGGTTTTGCGGGGCGGAAGATGAAAGCCCGCAACACCTGATATCCAACTGCACAGCAATTGAAGAAATTCGCGCAAACTATCTTGGCAAAGGCGTTATAGACAAGGCAGAAATACCCTCTCTGAAACTATCACATCTGCTACAGTTTATTAAAGCTCTCAGGCTGGATGGGGAGCTTTTACTGCGGGCAAAACCCAGCAGCTTACACCTCATGTGCACAATAGACCGACGATCACGGTGCAATATCAGCCTTATATGTAAATCTAATCTAATGTTAGAATCTAAAGAACTGGAAGTTAACTTTATTATGTAAAATGATCCTATGTTAGAGGATTTTCACAAAAATCGTGTTGGTCAGTGTATGAATTACTATGTTTATCAAGAAATGAATTAAATTTGGGCCAAGTATTAGTTCATATATTTACGTTTCCTTTCTTATACAAGGGTTTCCCAAGAGAAAGTTTAAAGCTTGTTGGTCATATGCTTTGCTGGAAGGATACAGCGACGAGATAGACTAAAAGCTCAGTGACGTATGATACCCCCTTCTTGACCAAGGTTGCTGGAATATCGTCACAACTTGTTGATCAACCAGACTTTAGTGTAAAAACAACGCCAATTATGTATATGAACTTCACAAACAGGACGAAGAAAGAATTACGATTCCTATTTCCAATAACACCATGCATGTCTGCGTATGATAAATGCAAGAAAGAGTCAAATGAATGTGAATATGATAAAAAATAAGTGTTAAAATTATATCAATGTTCTCTCTATGTTGCTAATGGTCAGACAAGCTTTCTTTACTATATTTGCCACGCTTCCGTCTAACCAATGACCACACACATTTAGTAAATGTACTGCAGCAAATACATTCATCTTTGAAAATGGTATATCTCTTACCTATCTCCTTCAGGGGCACATAGTTTCTTGCCCACCGAGACAATGCTTGGAAACAGTCATGAGATCGGCGGGAATAATATATTTACATATTTAATTGTCGCGTAAAAGAAGAGATATTAATTCAACATTAAATTCATATTTATATCAGTTAAGAGCGAACGTAACATTAAAATATACAAGGTCGTTGGTATGCTTGATAGTGTATAATTTTAAGTAAAGCTTCGATTAGAAACTGGAGATTATGTGAAGAAATAATTATTGTGAGAATTTATCTAATTTGCTAAACAAACCCTGTGCTCCGCGACGGACATTGTCATGTTGGATACAATAAACTTTTCTACCTCGTTAAATATACAAGTTAAACCGCCAATTGAAGAACGTATAAAATCCGTCGATTGTTTAAGTCAGTTCACTCAAACAATAAACTTTATTTTTAACGTTACAATTTTTGTATGTGTAGTGAATTTAAAATTATTCGACGATTGACGGCGAGACAGTTCAAGCAATGTTGCTGTTGTATTTCAGAAATAACAATCGCACCCGGATTCTACTCTCGTCTCTGCATGGCGTAAAAAGAAAAGAATTGAATACAACCGTAGTAAAATACCGCCATAAAATTTGTCAACATCCATGGCATCGCCCATTAAGTTACGACCGTGCGGTTTTGTCGAATTTGTTTTTGGCTATTTTATGCTATTGTTTGCGTCAATAAAAAATAAGCAGCAAACGCCATAAACTCGACACATTTGTGTTGAAAAATATATTTTCTTTTTCTTTCTTTAATGATTCCTATTTTATTTAGATTCTAGCAATCCGTTATAGGTATTTATTTAATTTTAATTGTGTAATAGTAGCCTCACTTAGTTCCTTAGAATGTTTTTATCGTGGGAACAAAACTTATAAAGTTGGAGTGAATATTTTAGAAATTTCATTTAAATCAAAGCAGTTTTTCTACCTGGCGTTTTTGTGAAGATTAATAAAGAAAATAAAAAGAACATAAATATCATTTCTTTTTAATTGGTATACAAAATGTATATACCGTGTCCAAAGTTAAATATTTATTTATTTAATTATTTATTACATAATATTGGGTCACTGCCTACTTGCACATTTTTTCGCAATTATGAGAAAGTACAAGTGATTTTTATTTTTAGGTTTAGGTACATTGGAAACTAATTATTTTTTTGTTTTCATTGTCGCAATCAGAATAAAAAATGTCATTAACCTGCTAATTTCTCCAAATTGATACACTTAACTTTGGACACGGTGCATGTATTTATAACATTATAGAAGGAAGAAAATTTTGAAACAAAGATTGATTGTTCAGGTATTACATAAGTTGATCATAGTGGTTAACATTTACATCAACAAAATACAATAAATTCAAAACATTCTACTAGTTAAATTTGTTTGTCTTTCATGGAACGACTCCATGGAATTGAGTTTTCGATACATTTTTATCTAAATTGTGTGTATCATGGATATCATATTATATAAAACATTAAACATATATGGCATGTGATTGTAATTAAAATATTATTTTAAAATATACAAATACAAATAAACTGCTGTTATATATGTACCTATGTAATAGCTTGTGTTTCATTTACTGATATTTTTAGTTTGAGAATGATTGTAAAAAACATTTTTATTATACTTTAAATTAAATACATCAGCAACATACATATAGCTATTCTGGAATGAATCACGAGAATATATTATACGAATGTTGTATGTTCTAGGTAAGTTCATGTTTTCTTTTACTTCACTCTGACAATGCTGTCATGTCGATAAGATTCATGTCATCAATGTAACGCAACGCATTGACTTTAAAATGTTTGCCGTTGTACAAGTGAAAACAGCTTTTACCTTATTTTAAAAATAATAGTTGCTATTTTAAGATGAAATAAATGAAAGCAACTTGACAAAATAACAAACACTGCAACACAGAATAAAATGTATTGCTCAGGCGTAAAGTATATATTTTATTGTGATTTTTTGCTTGTAAATCTATTTGCATTTCACCACACTATAATATTTATTGTGGTGTATTTTTATTTTGTGATGATTCACATTTGAATTATTTTGAATCGTGAAAACGTTACCTTTCGTATATGAAATACTTCGCATAAAACAGAAGACAAAAATTACTTTAGGGTACCATATAATTCAATCTTACATGATAGACGTATTTAGTTTCCAATTTACGATATATGTATGCTGGGTTTCACATTACAAACTGCACTGTTCAATATAAGGGAAGGTATTTACCGAAAAAATGAGAAAATATATTAAGATGATAACGACTGGGCATACTTCAGCAAACCCGTAGCATTTCCAGTTATATCGGAAGTCGCCGTTTTTTTTCTGGAATTTTATATGAGCAGCAACTAAGTAATCTCTAATGCGTTGTGGAAGTAAAAGTTGATGCTCTTGTATTTTGAGGATTCTTTCTGCGGTACACTTTTGTTATGAAAAAGCTTTTCTGTTTCGTCTCCGTTTCTATTGCTAGTTTAGTATATTATTAATGATAAAATTATTTTTTTGTTTATAGCTAAAATCCCTTCATCAGCTTCTACAAACCGTAGCTGATAAAATAGGTTTCGAACTCGTTTTTGCAAATGATGATAACCTTGGGCATGGCCCCATCAAATTTAACTTTAGGATTTGTATCCAGAACATCTAATAAACTACGTAGTATAATCATCAGTGTTGATAACAATTCAAAATTCTTGAGCAGATATGATAAAGTAAAGACTAGCGTTAATGCAGTATTATACTTCAAATTCATATTATTTCATTGGCTGAATAAGCGGAGAAGAGGGATGTATATACAATCTAGAAGGTAGAAATGTTACAGCTCAATACATTGAAAATATAATGAGTATTTGGTTGCTCTCTTGTAGTATACCAGAATGTACAAAGCATTTGTTGATATAAAGGAAATGGAATTTTACATGAGACACAAAACATCTTAAAGAATTAATCTTTTTCAAGAAGTTCTTTCTAGCATAGAATCCCTTAAAAATAATATGGGGTGAGAAAATTCGGGTTTGCTTCCGCTGTGCCGCATTATATTAGAGACAGAGAGAGAGATAGAGAGGAAAGCTTAATGGAATGGAATACAAACGGAATAAAACTTGTTTTGTAACAATAAAATAGACATTCTAGAAAGTTATTATTCGCTTAACTGCACAGGCACATTAAATTATATGCAAAAAAAATTCGCAGCTGTGTTGCAACCAAAAAATTTTATGTGAGCGTCGGCAACTATCCTTATCTTCACCAACTTCCATGGTCCCCCACCTCCTTTTTTCTTTCTATCTAACATACGGAATAATAATAACATTGGCAGTGAACACCGAATTTGTCTTCTCATTTTGCGAGAATTGTGTTAGAAATGGCGTCTTATTTTCATGAATTAGTCACCTATGTTTAAATAACTTTTACATGCACAAATAAATCAATAGGTTACTGTAGCTATGATAACTTATGCAACGTGTCGCACAAAAAGTTTTGATTAGAAGTTTTTAGGGATGCAGTTATAGGAGTATGTAAAATGTAAAATTTTACCACATTACATTGTCGATAATGCTGATTTTAAATGTAATATTTTCACGGATGATCAGCTTCCAGTACACTGGAAGTACATACCAACTGGCTTATTTTAAGCAGAACATAGTATTTTTTATTTTATTTTTAAATGTTTCATCAAATTTTGAGTAAATTTCATGTATTAGGTATATCCTATGCCAAAAATTAATAGTTTTGGGATGTTTTGGGATTTTTTTCAGACAAAATACAGTTCCAAATAAGTAGCGATATAGCTGCAAATAAAAATGCTACTGACTTAAAATTCAATAATAACGCTTATATTGTTTGCGTACTGAATATTTTTTTATAGTTTGCTTATTACTAATTACATCCGTCATTGTATGATGACTATCTCAAAATATTGCATTTGTGGTAAATTTGCTTAAAAACCGTCAGTCGAAAGGGTATGTGTATGGTATTTTTAGAAAGCATATGCAGTTCTCTTTAACATGAAAATAATATATAGGGTGTTCCATTTAAAAAAACGAAGTCTGAAATGGGTTTACAAAATTCGATCATCCTGTATAAGGCACATAATTTTAAGTTATGTGTAGCCCATTATTTTACTCAACAATTTAGCATATTTAGTAATGCACTTAGTTTTTTTACTATTCACTTCCGCTTCTTATAAAGAATGGACGACATTGGAGCGTTTGTTCAACTTGAATCGCTTTTTCGCCGGAACTATAGGTTTTAGACCCAACTATAATCATTTATATTATTTTAATTATATCAGATTGTTTGTAGTAATTAGCAGGAATCGATTGTAATCTTGTAATATCGAGTGTCCCATAAGTGTGGTTCATTACCCACAGGTTCGATCACCTTGTATAAAGACAATAGTTTAAAATCGTAGCTCATGTAGCTTAATACAGTTTAATTATAATCGTCCACCACCTTGGTTGCACCAACTGTACATATAATGAGCCACATTCTTTTTTATCTTTTGGTTTAGTGACAATAAAAAATATTATAGTATAAATTTCTTTTTAGAATAATAATGTTTTTTTAACAGAACAGAAATCACGAGAAAACAAAAAATAACAAATACGACAATAAAGTCTTGAAACGTATTGTTTTGACAACAAGTGTGTATGTTAATTGAAGTTGTTCTTTTTATGCACTATAATGTTTATTTTTGCGTTTTAATGGCTTATATGAATCACTTGGCATAGTAGGCTGTTAACATTATTTATAGTCATACATGCTTACATAAATTACTTCTTATATGATGTGGAAAATATCTATTTTCTATTTAGAATAATAGCTCCTGAAATAATGTAATAGCTGAAGTTAGTTTTCATTTAAATGCAGTTTTAATCCGGGTACACTTACACGGTTCAATATAGCGCTAGAACACTAAGAAATGTCGTTAGATAATAAATTTTTATTAAACTGAATATAATCTCAATTAAACTGAAGTTATAAATGTCTGTCTAAACCAAACTGCTTCTTCTTTATTATTTTCCTGTGCGCAGTGTTTTACATGCCAAACAAATAATTTAGCTAGAACATCCTTATGGGCTATCTTTAGTCAAACGAAGTTTGCGGTACAATTACTTTCCGCAATAATACGTAATAACTAATAATGTATCTTTATTTAACTACGTTACTATCACTAAGGTATGTAATCCTAGTATCAATTATGGTATTTCACATTGTCTTTAGCACATTTATCAATATTATGTTCTATGTATGTGGTTGACAAACTATGTGCACTTATGCAAAAACAGCAATTTGCGGGTATCGATTGCGAAGTCTTGCGGTACTTCTTAAATTTCACTTTCATTGTATACACGTTGACGCGAAAACAAAAGTCTAATAGTAGTTATATACATACATACATATATGCCAGCTAAGATGTTTTTTTTTTATCAAAAAGCTATTCTTTTTTTAATTGTACTGTTAGATCCTGCGAAATGCGATCGAAGATCCAAATATTTGATTGTTTGATTACGTAGCTAAATAAGTTAGCAGTTTATTTGAGACAGTTGACATTTCATCTAACAAGAAGTTATCAATAGACTTCCAATTTAAGACTTCAATAGAGTACAGTGTCCCACCTAACGCGCCCCGAAAGATTTCTGTTTTACTCTTATCAATATCAAAAAATTGTATTTCATTGTATTCAGAAAATGTTTAGCTAGTAATAATGGCTATCTTATATAAGTATGTATAACTATACAGGGAGTTCAGTATGGACGGTACAGACCATACCTGTATGTTGTTTAATACAATACGCTCGGTATATATTTTTACATATTTTAATATGTGGTTGAAAACTTACTCGAAAATGTATAAGATATCATAGGTCAACTTTTAAAAATTAAACTGTTATTGCAAAATTTTGTTGTAAAAGCGGCTACATGTAGTAACTTTTTTTTATGAAGCGATGTTTCTGCAACAAAAAAATGTGGTTGGTACTGGTTATTTTCAAACCAATAATAAAATAGTTAGTTCTAAATAGATGATAACTTTTTTAGCAATAATTGTATATAGACATTTAAAAATTTGCAGTAAAAAATGCTCAACTAAAATATTTAATTCCTTTAAATGATATGATGAGTGATGATATTTCATCTACATATCTGTACAGGATGTCCCGTTTCAACGTGGATCTTAGATATCTGCCATATTTGTGAAAATAGTGGAAAAAGTTATAAAGAAAAGTTATCCCTATTCATGTTTTGCATAAGCTAAAAAACATTTTTAACTATACAGAGTGTCTCAAAAGTAGGTAAACACATACTGCTCCCTTATTTTAAATGGGACACTTTATATATTTTGGCATTTTTGAATAGTACATTAAAAATATTCCCACTTTATATAAACTATACCTTACCCCTATTCCTAATAGTTCTGGAGATATTTTACGTTTTTGTAAAAACTATTCCGATTCGGTATTTTTCGTATGCCACGATAGCTTGATCTTCAAAAATGCCAAAATATATAAGGTGTCTCATTTAAAATAAGGGAGCAAGTATGTGTTCACCTAGTTTTGTGACACTCTGTATAGTTAAAATATTTTTAGCATATGCAGAACATGAATTGGGTTAACTTTTCTTTATAACTTCTTCCTCTATTTTCACAAATATGGCAGATATCTAAGATCCACGTTGAAATGGAACACCTGTACATACAGGGTGTTTCTGAATTGATTCGAAAGATTTGAAAGGGTGAGTTTTTACCAAAAATTAATGGGGGTCTTTCATATAACTTTTTGTTCAATACCCTTTTCCCTCCAAGTTACAGCCCTTTAAAATTAGGTAAAAAAATTTGTTTTTATTTAATATATACACTTCGCAAAAATTTAGAAGAATGAAATTTGGAAGATAACTGATGCTAATAAAATGGCAGGTTTTGAGTGTTTTTGTTACCCTGAAATGTAATCATAAAAAAAAAAAGAACCCCTATAATATTTTGCATCAGAACTTTTTAATGCGCCTATATTTTCCTATTAAAAAATTGATTTAAAAAGACAGACTTAATCTGCAACTTTTTTATGTCTTGACTTTTTATCATAAAATTGTTTAATTTGATCACAAAAAAAATAAAATACTGCTCAGACTCTTTTCCCATAAATTCACAAAGAGGTTATTATTTATTAAAAAAATCAAGTAAACTGCTGTCGCACACACAGAAAATCAGGACAACAAAACTATTTGTCATATGACTTTATTTGACAGCAGCTTACTTGATTTTTTTAAAATAAATTAATAATAACCTCTTTGTGAATTTATGGGAAAAGAGTCTGAGCAGTATTTTATAATAAACACTCAAAAACTGCCATTTTATTAGCGTCAGTTATCTGCCAAATTTCATTCTTCTACATTTTTGCGAAGTGGATATATTAAATAAAAACAAATTTTTTTACCTAATTCTAAAGGGCTGTAACTTGGAGGGAAAAGGGTATTGAACACGAAGTTATATGAAAGACTCCCTTAATTTTTGCTAAAGAATCACCTTTTGAAATCTTTCGTACCAATTCAGAAACAACCTGTATATAAATATCGGAAGCCACAAAGGCTTAATTCGTACTTCCATATTTAATGTATGTATGTACTACATACATATCACCACAAAAAAATATACTGCTGATCCTTTTACAGGTATATTTGAGATGCATATATAGATTTTGATGTGATTTATGCTAATAATAAAGAAGATATATGATCTATAGACCAACATTGCGAAAGTATCACCGCACGTAAATTTCAACCACCCGTAGTTTGACCAAGGACAGTGGCCATGTATATCAATCGGCGGCTCTTCTTGTTTTTATCGAACTTATATAACACCTGTAGCGAATAATAAATCATAACAATTTATAGTACGATCTTGCGAACCAGTGTTCTGATCTGGTTTGAAAATATGCAAATATCCCTGTTTTATATTGTAACTATGTAAAACCTGGAGATACTTGTGTATATATTGTATGAAGCAGCAATCAAACAAACAACTGAAATGAATTATGGAAAAGAGTGATTTATAATTATACAGGAATTTTCTCATCGATACAAATTAATAAAGCTCGAATCTTATTAATTAGAATCGTTAGCCATATTGCTATTCTGTATGTAAAGGTTATCTTTGTGCGGTTCTAAAGTGTCTTTCCCCTTGCTAACTGATTAGTTTAATAGAGAAGTTTCAGTTTTGGGTCATTAATATGAAATATTATATACTACATTCTTGAAGTAAAATTTCTACTTAGTTTCAAAGATTGACGACAGGGGGCGATATAATATCAAGATTTTAAATGGAATAGAGGGTCAAATGACACCTCATTTTAAAGGGCTCACTGAATATGGTATCAGGTTAATATTTCATAAAAAATTATTCCCTCATATGAACATAGTAATAGAACTAAATTTTATTTCATTATACATTTGTGTCTGCAGTTATCTGCTCAACAAAAATTGAAAAGTCTTACGTAGCTATGAATTGATGTAAACCGTTTGTCCTTTATTAGGCCTATACTACCTTATGAGTGTCGTAAAATAAAATTTTATTGATATAAGTGCAGCAATAATTAATATCAATTTTCTTTGTTACTTTGAATGACGTTTCATTAATTTAAGGTTTACCGTCCAGTGTTGTCTGAGACGTAATGACCCTCTCCTCCCCGCCTACATAAGCTATAAATTATTATTAACAATAGATCGGTTTTGGCCAGTGGTAAACTGATTGGTAGAGTTTTATGCGTACAGTCACAATTACGCTGCAACAAGAAGCCAGCACACAAAGAGAAAAATTTAATATTTTATTTGCGAAAAACTTGTGGCTACAGAAATTGTTTCAACTTTATTTTTAATATAAAATATTCTCTTATTATTTTGCAATGGAACGTATGTTTTGGTTTATGTTAAATCCATTTTTTTGTTGATTTTTTGTATCTTGTTTGGCCAAACTTCCGTGGGGGAGTAGTGTGTACTGCGACTAGATACGAAAATTCAGTTTTTATCTATAAATCCTAATGTTAAGTATATCTGCGGTAATAAAAAGAAAAATCCAATTATTTTAAGAATATTTAACTTTGAAATAATTTTTTCAGGTAAATAAATAACATTTGAAATAATTGCTACTTTTGTTGCAAATAATTCATTTACAAAATGTTGGATGACAACCATATCATTGAAGTAAATCGCGTTCCGTGTTATTCCGTTTTTATTTTGAAAAAGCTCACGTTGCATTCAGAAAATATTAAATATCTTAGAAATTAATGATTTTAGATATTGGGAGTGGTTAATAAAAATGAAAGTGCATACAGTGTCCTTCCCTTTCTTAATATAAAATACAGGATGTTCCATTTAAATAAGATGAGAGAATAATGAATTTACGTTTTGAATCGCCCTGTACACAGTTTTCGCAGTATTGGCAAAATATCGCTTTGCTATGAAACTGTAACAATATAAAAAAGTAATTCCAGTACAAAAAGAATTTCAAGTTGTTGGAATACACAGGACGTTGAACACGCAATGATTTTCAGACAAAATTGACTATAACTTCTGAAATACTCGGTATAACTCAATGAAACTTGATATCGAAGGAATGAGGAAGATATGCTTAATCTAAATTTGTTTGTTTGGTTCAGCCTGGCAATATGAAACACTCTGTATATACGAAAATAATTTTAAAATATGTAGCTTAAGACTATCTATGATTTTTGTATATAACATTTTGTGATATCTTTAATATTAATGGATATTGAGCTTTGACGCACTATTGCCTCACCCTGTATGTATGTACATACATATTATGTATGTTGCTCTACTATTAGATACAGATATCCATTCGATTGGTTGTATTGTTTAATTATATTGAAATCGTTAGATATATTATTTAATTATTACATAAAAAAAGTGAATTGTTGCACCATATTTAAAATATATTTTACGAATTAAGTTTTATAATCCTTTGGCAGTAATTTAATTTTCACATCATTTTTCATTAAATTAACACTAACCGTGGAAATTAGTGTCATCAATCATTTGTATTCTATCAATTTATAATGCGAACGGAAGTAAGAATCCGTGAAAATTCAATTCATCAGTAATGTCTCCTCGCATATCTATTTTTATCCGTAATAATACTGCAGTGGGACGTGTCGCTCCCAACACAACCGCAAATTATCGTGCCAGACGACTTCGTAAGTTTTCAAAACGAAATCGTTTCATAACAGCCGACATGTTGACAAATTCGAAATAAACAAAAAACGTAAACGAGCGAGAATACTAAATAGTGAATCGAATAAGGCGGGCAGAGTGCTTATACAATACCTACGGCCACCCACGAGAGAACCTTGAGCAAAAAATTCGGTCTCTTCATTTGTTTGTTATCAAATTTCGATCAATTCGCTTCAGTTCACGAGATAAATACATGCCAGAAGTTTATCTCGTACCTTAACTAGCACTCAAAATAAAAAGAAACGTAAACCGGGGGATAATGTACTTAAATAAGTTTTAGGTAGTAAGCAAGCGTGAAAGATACCTTCTTCATTTGACAAATTACCCAATAAATTCGATCTCTAATTAGAGGTTTTTACGATGTGTGCTTTTAGGGAAGCGATCCGTATAAGTTACAAACATTTAATCTTCGGTAATTTACTAGTGGTTCGTTTAAATGACTTAAGTGTGAGGTCATCCGTTTAAGATGGTGTTACCGCACTAGTATACCGAGGTAACAAGTTCGACCCTTCTCGTTTGGGTGGTAGAAGATTAATTTTTGAGATCTGCTATCTGTGTTTCTAATAACGGTTTGCTTGCTTGGCATGTTCCAGGTGAAGATGAATTAGAACATAACAGAATTAGAAGGGCATAAATTAAGTGGATATCATGTTAGATCTAATTCCGTGACGTTTTAGGATTATTTATGAAGATCAGATACACTGCAGAAATTATTCATTTGACTATTGTTGTAGTTAGGGTTTGTTAGATAGAGTGTGAGATATACACATAGGCAGTATTGGTTTTAGCATTGCCGGCATCGTGGCTAACATATCTACGGCACCCTCTGTTCGCGGACACTAGTACATATAAATGTAAAATAGGGAAAGCGAGCAATGAGAGGAAAATAAAATAACAAAGTTAAACTTATCATTTATAATTCAGCCACCGAGAGTGGACAAAGTTTCCCTTTCAAGTGTGACTCCTGGGTGGTTAGTCTAACAACGCCCTATACCGGTAGTATATACATAGCTCAAATACAGTATATACAAAAATGGTACTATGTAAAAAAAATAAGAGAACAATGAAAAATATACTGAATATCACATTAACAAAACTTAAAAAATATAGTTTTTTGATGATCTTGGTTTTAGGGCTGGGCGAAGTATCGATACATCGTCCAGTATTCGATACCATTACTGGTATTCGCCGATATCTTGGATAACATCGGTATCGATACCCTGCAAGCGATATCTGAGTAGCGATACTTTGGAATCGATACCTGCGTAGCGACGCCTTGGAATCGATACCTAGAAATCAATACCTAGGTATCGGTATCAAAACAACGATACTTAGGTATCGATACCAACGGACTACGGTAACGACTACGCTTTCGTAAAAAATTATTTTTAGACAAATATTTATGGAATTAGTTTTCATGTGTTGACTCAAATATTAATGAATGAGAATAATAATTATTCGCATACAATAATAATAATTGTTATTAAAAAAGCCGTAGATATGTTATTGAACATTAACATGTAATTATTGAAATCAACTTGAAAAAATCTATACCTACAAATCAGGCTTAGGTATCGATTCAAGAAATCAATTCGGGCTATCGATTCAAGAAATCAATTTGAGGTATCAATTCAAGGTATCGATACTAAGATATCGGTTCCTAAGTATCGATACTTAACCGATTCCAGTACTCAGAATTGACACTGTGTACGGAATCGCTACATCGGTAAATATCGATACCTCGATTGGTATACCAAAAATGTCGATATCGCCCAACTCTATATACCACAGTTTTCAAATTCACATTTTTGAACAAACCTTGACCTAGATTACATGTAGGTGTGTCTTCACATTGAACTAACTTAACAACACAAATATTAGTATCTGGCATTGTTTTAAACATAAAAACTGTATTGTAACATAGATTTATTGCGTTAAATGTCTCGGCAAAATCCAAAATGATTGAAGTCAACGTTTATTATCATCAATAATCTAATGATATCATCATATAAATTAAAACTGTAGAACAACTATAACCAGAATGAAAACCAGATTATGCAGCAGGCAGAAAATTACGGTCATTTAGATCTAGTTTAGATTTAGTTCTTAAACTGTTCTTAACTGAACGTCTATTACTACTCTCTCCAAGATCTCTGAGCGCGTGGGCAGGATATTAGTGTGATAAAGCTCTTGGAACTAAATCGTTATCAACGATAACAACGGGTCGATAGCCGCATTGGTTAGGCGGCTGACTATCGTTGTGTCGGAATGATAGGAGTCGGGTTTCAATTCTGCAGAGAGATGGTGACATTTGTTTCGGGGGATTAAAATCCGGATCGACTTACAAGTCGCTGTTGGGAGAAAAGTGATTAACAGCGCGGCATTATACAAGGCGGTATGATGCTGTCACAAAACCATGTGAACACAATTACACACACCAAGACTACACCGTGAGTGCTGCAGTGATAGTCAGACAAGCTATATAGTTTACGAAGCCGCAGCAACTAAGCCTCCATCAGACGTTAAAGAAGTAGTCCAAAAAGAAAACTTCAAGTTGAGGGTTTTGAAACTATTATTATAAAAAGATAAAACTTCAGGATCGGATTGAAAATGAGGTGCATGTACGAACAGGAATATTAGTAGTTGATTTAGAATGAATATTAAAATCACTTAATTCCTTCCAAAACCCTTTCGCATGTGAATGCGCACACGAATAACTTCGTAACTTGAATGAGCCTGCTTTTAGGATTTAATAGCAGTTGATGTAAGGTTACGAAGTATTTTATAATAATCTCAGTGAGCAGGCAGATTAGATTTTATAAACTTTGATAGGGCTCTGCCACGGATTGTCATCATTAGTTTAGTACTGTCTGTTAAGCATGGACTCTTCAGTTAAAAAAAAATGTTGAAGTTTTGCAGGATACATGCAAATCGAAGAGCAAAAGTAAATTATTATTAAAAAATTCCATTTTATCGTTAATAACTCGCAAATCAAAAATAGTATACCCTAAAATAGAATGAAGATCAACAAGAAATATGTTATTTTCGAAATCTTTAAATGAACAGCAAATAAATGGTCTAGGCAAAGAAGGAGTTCTAGATCCTTTAAGAGTACTTACAATATACATTCATTTTTACCTTCGGCTTGTTATAGAGTGAAGTAATTCCAATAGTGAGTTTTGCTACATTATACTACATGTAGTCATGTTTGTTACGTAGTTTGATAGTGTCTTAACACTTTGTATCCTTTTACATAATCCATGTTTAATATTTTTTCCAATAACGTCTTTTTTTCAATATTGCTTGACTTAACATGGTTAGCGATTTGTTTTGAAATAACAATACATTTATACGTGAGGCAAAGATAACATTTTCTAATATTGTTAATGGAAAACCCTGTATATTATATGTTTAGTAGAAAGGTATTTTATTGCATGTTAGTTGTACTTAGCAATCTCTATAGTAAAACCCAAGTTTTTAAGTAGATTTAGCTATGGTAAACAAACTGCTTTGCGTCAATGTCAATATAGCAATAATACTTCAGAACTGGACAACGTTTGAGATCGTTAACCCGTTTATGGAAACCTCCTATCCTCCTCCTATGTGCTTTAACGTTTTCTAGTTTTCTTTTCTAGTTTTTTTATAACATCAAATAGGAATAAAGCAATAATTTTACAGTTTTATTTGGAGATCTTACTTTTTCAGAATGATTGAGTAATTAACTAGTTTAAATGTGAACTTCTGATGCGCACACATGCAATATGCACCCATTTTTTAGGAAAACTGACATTGATATCTTTTCCCAAATTATAATGGAAAGGTGATTACAATAAGTATTACATTGGAACAAGTAGACACAATTTATGATACATAAATAGTTCGTGACGTAACTAATGGTTCAAGTGTCAGTGGCTTTTATTGCGATTGCTACTATAGTCGACACAGCGCAGCCTTGCTCTTAGAAGATTGCTATGTTTGATGACATGATAAACGACATAACTTTATTGTATTTATTAGAGGATTATTGTACAATTGGGTCTTCCAACCGTGAAGATACTTGGAGGTAATATTAATTTGAAAGTATTACCAATTCTGTGGAACATTATATTTTTGTTGATTTAAAAATTAAGTTCCGGTGCTATACTGTAGCATCTACAATTTAAGAAATCTTAAATTAATATCTTAAGAATTTACGAAAATGACGTACTTGTATTAGGAATTCCGATCTTTTATTGAGAACATACCTACTTATTTACACATAGTGTAATAAATCAGGATCGCCATGTAATAGAGGATCGTCTCAGGTTCAAATATCTTAACCAGGTTGTTATGGTTAACAATATATTTCAACACTTAAATTAATATCACAGTAGGTTACATACTTATACTAACACTGGTGACTATATACTAGAGATTAACTGAGTACTAGACTCTATAATATTTCTTACTATTACTTCCTAGATCTTATATATATGAATGGTATGCTTTGTTTATAAGTATATTTATAAATATGCTGTGTAAACTTTAACAAAATGTTTACATTGTTTTTGTGTTTGCTTACAATTACATTATGTTTATAAACATACTATGTATACTTTTCATTGACTCGTCCTTTCATTGAATCGAAGGTTCTGTCGTGTATATCTATTTAGTTTTTTAAAAGGCCAGATGATAATCTTGAGATTGTTATATTACACTTCCGCAGCCGGCGAAAGTAAAAATAAATACGTTAGTCGTTTATTTTTACGTTCACTACTCAAAATATGGTTTTATTCTATTTTTGTGTACTATCAAAAGTTTACCATTTGCTCTAATTGATATATTTGGGTAATCTAATTCTGTAATAGTATATGGACCTTTGTACAGAACTTCAGATTTCTTACAAGCTAAATCTCTTAAAAGTACCTTATCTCCTATCTTATAATCTATTGATTTACATTTCTTATCGTATCTATCCTTACGTTTATGCTTAGATTCTAATAGATTGGTTCTTGCATCAGTACAAGCTTGTTGTAATCTGTACTTTAATTCTAAGGGGTAATTATCAAAAGTGTATAAAGGTTCTACTTGTCTCACTAAATTCGATGGTAATCTTGCTGCATAACCAAATACGAGCTCAAAAGGAGAATATTTTGTTTCTGTATGAACTGTTGTGTTATAAGAAAAGCTCCAATAAGGTAACCAAGAACTCCAACTGTTTGCGTATTTAGAAGTTTGAATTCTGATATAAGCACCTAAATTTTTGTGCGAATTTTCTAATGAACCTAATGTCTGATGATGATATGCAGTAGATTTAAGATGTTTAATTTGTAACAACTTACACACTTCTTGTAGTGTAGATGCTAAAAATTCGGTTCCCTGATCTGATACAATTTCAGCTGGAACTCCATATCTTAAAATAAAATTGTCTACTAATGACTTGCTTACAGTTGTAGCTTCTTTGTTCCTTATGGGATAACATTCTACAAATTTACTTAAATCGCATTGTATAGTTAAGACATATTTATTACCTATTTCATCACATTCTAAAGGTCCTACCAAATCTACAAATATCTTTTGAAACGCTGATGTAGCTGTTGTGGTTATTACCATTGGTTCAATATTTGTATTTGAATATTTACATCTCTGACATTGTTCACATTTCTTAACAAAGTTTTGTACCTCTCTATACATATTAGGCCAAAAATAATATTTCTTTATATTATTATACATTCTATTTATACCTGCATGACCACCTGTGGGTAACATGTGGAAGTCATTTAAAATAATTTGTTGTTTATCTTTGTCGTATATTCTTTGATTTGCTTTAATAATGTTAATTTTTATCCCTTTATTTTTCAGTAAACCTATGTTTTCAAGGATTTGTTTCATAATTGATGATGATGGTAATGATGTTGATAATGATGTTGATAATGATGTTGATAATGATGCGCATCTGTTGTCCTTTGACATAACTAGTTCACTTATTTTATATTTCTTACATATTACTGTCAGGGCTTTCAGCGTTGCAGTGAATGGTAACGTTGATGAAGTTGCCTGCTCTATGTAAAGAATCTGACTATTGTAGTCATATAATACCTTTTTGTACAAGGTTTCATTTTCGCGTACGTACGTCTTAAAATTTGGGGATTTAGCTAAGCGATTGAATTCATTTTTAGATACAATTTTTAATTCGGTGGCGTCTTGTGGACGCTTTAGTAATTCAACAACTGACGGGTGATCAGTCCGCAATCGCGAATCAGAATTATTTTGACTTGTATCATTAACTTTTCTTGCTGTAGCTCTTGTAATAACATAAGAATTCTGTGATTCTATGTTTTTATGCAAATCTTTTAATTCTGTTGAAGATACTTCTATTCTAGAGAGTGCGTCTGCTGTGACATTGTCTTTTCCTTTTATATATTTTACAGTGAAGTCAAATTCCTCTAATTTCAAACGAAATTTAGTTAGTCTGCTTGACGGATTAGTCATTCCAAAAAGATAAATAAGTGGTTTGTGATCTGTGTATATAATGAAATGGCGGGATAAAAGATAAACTCTAAAATGTTGTACTGCCCATGTAATTGCTAAAAGTTCTTTCTCGATTACTGAATAGTTAATTTCTGCTTTATTAAGAGATCTACTTGCATATGCTACTGGTCTGTCGTCTCCGTTGGATAAAACTGCACCGATAGCATGTTTGGAAGCATCTGTTCTCAAAATAAAGGTATTATTGGGTGAAAAATTTGGATATTGCAAAATTGGAGGTTTAACTAACGCATTTTTTAATGCTTCGAATGCTTGTTGACATTCTACGGACCAATAAAAGTGGGCGTTTTTTCGTGTTAACTGATTTAATGGTGAGGTAATTTCTGCAAAATTCTTTATAAACTTTCTATAATAATTTGCGAAAGCTACGAATCGTTTAACCTCTGCTCCATTTTTGGGTGTGGGATAATTTTTGATAGCTTCTATTTTACTTTTATCGGGTGATACACCATTTGCTGATATAACATGCCCTAAATACAAAATTTCTTGTTTTAGGAAATCACATTTACTTGGGTTTAATTTCAAATTTACCTGACGCAATCTTTCAAACACTTTAACTAAATTTTTATTATGATCTACCAAGCTATTACCGTATACAATCAAATCGTCAAGATAAATCAAGCATGTGTCATAATTTAAACCTGTCATAGCAATTGTCATTGCCCGTGAGAAAGCACTGGGACTGATTTTTAATCCCATTGGTAAACGTGTCATTTGGTATTGACCTCTATCTGTAATGAAAGCTGTGCAGGGTCTACTTTTGGGTTGTAACTCTATTTGGTGGTAGCCTTGTGATAAGTCTAGATGCGAAAAATATGTTGCTCCGGATAGTGAATCAATTATTTCCGTAATGTTTGGTAATGGAAACTTATCGTCTTCAATTTCTTGGTTTAATAATCTGTAATCTATCACCATACGCCATCTTTTTTCTCCATTTAGATCTGCTTTCTTTGGTATTATCAAAATTGGAGAAGACCATTCTGATGTTGCTTTTTCGATTATTCCATCTTTCAGCATCTGATCTACCTGTCGATGGACTTCTTGTTTCTGTGCATGTGGGAGTCTGTATGGTTTTTTATAGGCGGGTAGTGAATTTCTCTTCAGATGTATTTCTTGTTTAAAAATGCTTGTGGTACCAAGTTTGTCTCCTGGAACATGGAAGATGTCTGCATACTTCGTGCAAATACGCTGTATTGAGAATTTCTCTGGAGTTGTTAAATGTTCTAAGTTTAAATTTTCAAGTAGTTTGTCGATTCTCTCTACAGAATACTTGTCAATTTCACCAAACCTACATATTTCGTAATTTCTTAGTGGTTCTATCTCCGGAGTAAAGTTTTTTAATATGACATCTTTATCTGTTGTATTTAAAACTTGTACTGGAATTTCATTATTAATTGGTTTTGCTAATGTACGTGCTAAAAATACACCGCTAGCTACTTCTTTTGCTGAGACAACACATTCCATATCTTTGTTTACATAACATCGTTTTATTACTTGACAATAAGCAGGAATGCGTATGAAGGTTTCCGAATCAGTATGAATTGGTAATGTAAGTCTGTCGTTGTGTAAGGTCAATGTTAAGTGCAATGTCTGATAATCTATATTAGCATGATATTTATAAAAGAAATCTGACCCTAAAATACCGTTTGCATTAGAGTCGAAAGATTTTACGATGTGAAATTCATGCGTTAAAGAATAATCATCAATATTTAAATTAATATTGATTGTACCTTTTGAAATTGTAGATCCCGAAATTCCTTTTATTGTTGTTGAATTTGGTTGCATTATTTCGCTACTAAAAATTTTATTATCATATATTAAACTAATTGAACTTCCTGTATCGACTAAAAACAAAAGTTCTCTATTTTTGTAATGTAATTTAATATAGTTTAGACCATTTAAGTTAAGACTTACTTTCTTGGGAACGAAAAAACTGCTGGGTGGGACTTTTTGTTGTTTCTTTATTATCCGCTTGCTTTGTTGTAGCGTATACTCGTTTTTGTTGGTATGGTTTCGTATGGCTTGTTTTATTTCCGTAGTTCGTACAATTTGACTGCCTATAATTGTTGTGTGTCTTATTGGTGCGGTTTACATCAGGATGTTGTCGAAACTTGCCTCGGTGGGTGTGATGGTAATTGTTGGTGTAACCGTATTGACTTCTGCCTTTCTTTGCTGATGAGTGTATGCTCCTAGCGTGGAATACTGGTTTCGGGGTATTCATTTCTTCATCTAGCGCTCCTTGAATCGCTGCACTAAGGTTTATGTAGTTTCTTGCTTTTATTATGGTCCTCAGTTCACCACTACTAAGTCCATTTGCAAACGAATTAATTGCAATTTTTTCATTTACTTCATTTAAGGTTTTTGTCTTGTTGTCATCCTCATTTGCTTGACTCAATGTGAGATTGATCATTAAGTCTTCAATTGTTTTGCCGTAGTCAGATATAGATTGTGACTCTTGCTTGATTGTATGCAATTTAGCCGAAAGAGCACAAGCTGATTGTTTAATGATACAATATGTTTTAAGGTCTTTTACTAATTCTGTATTACTAGAGTAGGTAGATTTTAATTTTATTTTCGCAATTGAATTCAAGCGCGTTTTCAAAATGTAATTAGTTAATGAATTTTTGCCGTCCTTGTCCAATAAAGTATCATACAATTCTATACCTTCAATTAATTGGCGCGTTTTACTTTCTGTGCCATCCATTATTGGCAACAGAGTTGCAGCTACTTTTAGATCAAATTTCTCCATGTTTAATTTAATGTTCGTTATTTGTAATCTTAAGTCTATAATTGATTTACAGTTTGAAAGTACTGAATTAATTTTACTTATTACTAATTCTATACCACTAGTATCTTCAGTTTGTGTAGCACTATTGAAACTTTTTGCAAGTTTTTAAAGTCACTAATAAAACTAAGTAATTGTTCGCACTTACTTTGTGTGATGTCTCTATTTTTTCTTCTTTCTTGAGTGTCCTTTCCCAGATTTCGATAGAAGGCGTTACATTCTTCTAGAAGTTGCTCGAAGTCCCTAGCTGCCATGGACGTCTTACTCAGTGCATGGGTCTTTATACGGGTAGAGCAGCCGATACCTTTTGAAGTGTCCGCTTTTCAACGTGTCTGGTGTATGTTCTGGTGGCTTTCAGCAGGAACTGCATCATTACGACAGCGAATAGTATATAGAACAGTACCATTACGTCTGTAGACAACCGCAGTTGGGTCTCTTGCATCACTATATTAGCGTTGATAGCCCCATTTTCTGTTAACGATTGTTCGTTTGTCGTGTCCTTGCTGGATGAGGTGCCCATTTTTCGATTTTCCCCATTTAATGTAATTCGATGAGAGCTGCCATATTTACCTGGACTGGACTGGCAGGGTTACCTGGACTGGCAGGGTTACCTGGACTGGCAGGGTTACCTGGACTGGCAGGGTTACCTGGACTGGCAGGATCGCCATGTAATAAATCAGGATCGCCATGTAATAGAGGATCGTCTCAGGTTCAAATATCTTAACCAGGTTGTTATGGTTAACAATATATTTCAACACTTAAATTAATATCACAGTAGGTTACATACTTATACTAACACTGGTGACTATATACTAGAGATTAACTGAGTACTAGACTCTATAATATTTCTTACTATTACTTCCTAGATCTTATATATATGAATGGTATGCTTTGTTTATAAGTATATTTATAAATATGCTGTGTAAACTTTAACAAAATGTTTACATTGTTTTTGTGTTTGCTTACAATTACATTATGTTTATAAACATACTATGTATACTTTTCATTGACTCGTCCTTTCATTGAATCGAAGGTTCTGTCGTGTATATCTATTTAGTTTTTTAAAAGGCCAGATGATAATCTTGAGATTGTTATATTACAATAGTAAAAGAAAAGAAATAAAACATTTCCTACAATAAAAATTCCAATGTTGATTTCGATAAATAAAATCCCATTAGTATATAGTAGTAGTTACTCAACTGACTAGCAAATTTTGAAAGTGATGCTTGTTTTCGAAGATTGATATGTTATCGATAAATTTGTATACGCATGTAATACAAGCAAGCTGAAAACTGAAACACGTTAAGTATGGTATGGGGATATTTATTTACCTTTTACATGCAACGTGACAAGTGTTTCTACAAATTTTGTTGTCGCAAAAGGTAATCAAATATTATTACTTTTGCTATTATCTTGCAAACGATGTCATACTGAGCTTGCATCGTAAAATTTAAATGTATTCGTAGATAAATCAGAAAGCAATTTCTTATAACAAGGCAGAAAGATTCACGGGGAAGATTGTCCCATTGTGGCATGCCAGGATGTACGTATTAGATACGTCGGTGTGTATGAAATATTGAAATACTTTTGCTCTTAACTTGTAGTCAGTGATGTAAAATACTCTGTAAGGCAATTGTACTGGAATATTGAATTGGCGATGCTAAGGAATGATATTTATTAACTGAAATAAATTTTATGTTTCTATGTTCAAACAAGACGATAAACTACAAGTTGATACTTTCCTGAAATTATGATATTGTAGTTCCTTGATTTCTAGCATATTTACATTTTGTAAGAAATTATTTCGCAAGTGTCTTAATCTATGTAAAACCGACAAATCACAAATTCTTACGTGGTTGAATAAAAAATTTTGAAATCCAAACTTTAGAAGTGTGTTACGTTTTATGGCTATATACAGTGTGTTAATTTAAAAACGCATCACCTTTCATGTCGCGGCTTTATTTTAAGAGGAGGCATATTTTAGGCGACTTTTCGAATAAATTACATTAGCCGTCTAGTGGCACTAAAAACCACATCTAAACTCTTAAGCTGAAACGGAGATTGCTTGTAATTCTAATTTCCATAACCCAATCGATTCTACTAAATCAAACTTAATAACTCTAAAGCTATAATATTTAATTAAAGAAAATTAAATACATTCTGCCCTCATTTTGAAACTAACTAACAGAACTTGATTAGTTCCTATTTGAAAATAAAATATATATGATTTAGATAAGGTTTTGTACTTTTTTCGGAACACAGGTGTTTATAAAATAATACCAGGGTATTGCTTTAAAAAGTTTATAATACCTGATATAATACGCTTTTCTAAATAATTATCTAAAATTTTAAATCTGTAAATGCAGTAATATTTCTTAGAAACGCGTTCTTTTACAAAAAATAAAATAATTTAAAAAGGCCTAATGTTATTGATGCTGTCGATTTGGCTACGATCTGGTTTGAAACAGATGTGACTTGGTTTTGATCTGGTCTAAGCCTGTCTTAACCGGTTTTCTACTGGTATGGCTTAATTCACACTGGTTCTGGTCTAGTGTTTAGCTAATACTAAATTTTAACAAGGAAGTGTTTCTTGACGTATACAAATAATTTGTATTTTTCTACATCCGTCAAATGCAAGCAAATATTTTATTTTAAAAATATAAGCGACTGGGCAAGGATTCGAACCATGAACCTTCCGTTCACCGGACGGACGTGCTAACCAAAGCAGCACGTTAGCACGGGTGTAGAAAAATACAAATTATAATACTAAATTTGTTTGGACAGCAGCAACATCAGCTCAAAAGAAACAGACTTGTTGAAGCCGCAGTTAGACCAGCTCAAAACTCTGTCAGAATCAGTACAGGCCACACTAAAATCCGTTTAAAACGATATTCAGTACCATCAAAATTTGGTTAAATCAGCTTTAAGCCCTGGTTCATGATCACCAATGCCGTGATTTAGAACGATTAAAACCATACTTAATGGTTCACAGCCATTAAAACTATGGTTTGGGGTAATGATAACTATGGTCCAGCAAGTTAGAAGTTGGTCTGATCTTCTCTTTAGCCCTACAACTAAATTCGTTACCGTAAAGCGAGGTGACTTTGTGACTTTGAGACTTAATAATTTTTTCACTTCTAGTTTTATAGCTGGAAGGTCGAGTAAATAATATGAAGTACCTAGTCACATCAGTTAGCTAGTAAACAATGACGATGTGAAACAAAAGCACTAGTAGTTTAGCCAGAATTTTGACGGGGTGACTTTGTGACAGCATTGGGGTTTCACTAGAACACATGATGCTTTTTGGAAAGTACATACAATCGGGTTGTCTATCGGGTTTCATAAATCACGTAACTAGTTTAAATTTTTAAAGTAAAATGTCGGGTAATATAATAGTTTACGAACGTTTTTTTATTAGAATGACAACTATGGAATAGAATAGTATGCAATTACTTTTTATTATTTATTACTTCATTGTTTACCCTACTTTTCAATAGGGTTGCAACCGACGGTAACCAGGTTGTCAACCCACAAAAACCTGTAGAAGAAAAAGTTTATTTACGAACAAGAGTAACTTGATTAGGTTAAGTTTCCGAACACTTAAATGCAAAAGGTAACTAACCCTGGTCACTCAGACTGAGTTTCCGAAAACGTTCATAGTCACCTTTCTGGGAGTAGATTTTGAAACATTATAACTACGTAAATGTATGCCGGGCTCCAAATTTGTCACAAAATAACCTTCTAATTGAATCATCAATTTATTTATAGAAAATGTAAGAAAACAACGTTTTAAATACAAAGTATTGCGATGTATTCCATACCTAAGCAAAATCGAAATTGTGAAGCACATAGGACAGATCTTTATTACTTCGAAGTATCTTCCTTTTCTTGCACTTCTCGGAGGGTTACTTTTTTTTTTCTTAAAGCTTTTTCTAATGATTCAGATGTATAGTTTTTATACGGGCGACTCCCCGGTAGCCCCTTATACTTCCGTGGCATTTCTAAAATGTGCAGCGAATAATTACATTAAAAAATCTCACCCCTATTAGTACCAAAAAGTATCACAATCTCACCTCGATATTTGTTGACATTTTATTTCGTAGAGCATAAGTACTTACTTTATTTTTAAGAAGAACAGAGAGGTGATGGCACTCTGCTTCTTAATAGATTATACTATAACACTATATGCAAAAATAGATAAAAAAGACGGTTCAAGTTACACAAGACAAAGTATTGCAACTTTCTGATAAAGTAAACATTGCTTATCTACCTTAAAAAAATATGTGTGTTGTAAAAAATCTGCAGAATGACCGCGAAACATAATACGTGACACTGCTTCAACCGTTTACCGATGCGTATGTGAGAGGTTCCTACAATAACATAATAAACAGATATGTAAAAATGATTTTTTCAAAGGAGTGTGGTGCTGTCACAAAGTCGCCTAGGTGTCACAAAGTCACCTCGTTTTAGGGTAAATTGAACCTTAGTCTAGTGTCTTGTATATAGAAAATTTTCAATCTCTGAAGTATTTCCACTTTTAGGTTAATGATACAACAATTAATTAAATGCCAATTTATTCCAGAACATATAATATTATTATGTTTTCGTTTAGAATACTTCTTCATTAGAAGAAATTGACATTTAATATGTGTCAAATACTAATAAAATATGCATATAGCCATGTCTTTCTACAAAAATATTTAAAAAATAAAGAAATCATTAATATATCGAATTATAGTTACATTCTCAATAATATTAAAGGACATAGTAATGTAAATTTAATGTAACTATGTATAAAAATAAAAATTGATTTGAAATATTCACATAGGTACTAATGTATTTTATCTGTAGTAGATACAGTAATCTATTAATTGCTATTTTCGTTTAATTGATTTGTTTTTTTAGTAATCTTCAGTTAGTCGTAGATAAAGTAGTGTATACTACCTCGCAATAGTGACTATTAGTCCCTCGAGCCGAGTTACCCTCTCGCCGCTTACGCGGCTCGGTTTGTAAATTCAGCCCTCGGGAATAATAATAAAATTGTCATTATTGACTCGTTTTCTCAACCTCTGAACTAATAGCAGGTTTTTTTTTATAATAATAATAATGAAATTAATAATGAAATTAACAATGAAAACAAATAACACGCATGCTACAATCATACAATCGCCGTAGGATGTCAACCGTTAAAATTCTGAATGTTTTCGTATGAAAGCGTTTTGATTCATGCGCGCTAGTACTCAACTACTTGTTCTGCAATCTCGTACATTTCATGTAGTATACACTTAAAATCTTTTTCTTCAGACATACATAAACAAAACGAAAAAATAATCTAAAAAATACTTCGCTTTTAGTTTCAGCAGTTATGTCAAAACTTATCTGTCAACATGAAAATGAAGCTTACTTACATTTGTTTTATGTTTTATTACAAGTGCAATCTTAGATACATTAGCAAATTTATTCCTAATAGAGAAGCTATGTACTTTGTAATTATTCTTTAAATTTAAAGATAATCATGAGAGAAAGCCATTTATTTTATTCCCAGACGAAAAAATATATTTTTTCACCTAGAAATTGGGGAAGAAAGAAGCACGATTACACCGCTCCCACAAAACGCGGCGTTTACGTGAACTACAACGTGTGACGTATGAAACAGTGTTTATGTCTGGTTTATGTTATCGAAATCAATGGATTGACTACTTGTGCCTTGTATTCGGACGATTTCTTTTTACAAAAAAAAATGATTCACTGCCATGAGGAGAGATGTACCTTTGGCAGAGAAGACTACAGGATAATGTTGTTCTTATCATTTTGATGTAAGTACAAGTACCCCCCATCGTGGCTTTAAATACCTCGGCGCTGCGCGCCTTGGGATTTAATCTTGCCACTCGGGCAATAATAGTCAACTTCTCAACCTTAGTATGTAATATACTATTATGTCAAGCTCTAACAATTCTGTTCAAGAACTATACACTGAATATAGACCCTCAAAAGTCAGAATTTCTTCCATTAGTTTCCATGGAGATACCTAACCGCCGGTCAATTTGAATGAATTCCAACAGGCGGGTAACATTGTTGAAGAGATAATTGTCAAGATTTTAGGAAAATTTAGGTAAAGGTTAGAGTATTGAATGATACGTGTCGCACGGTTTGTTCTTTAGATGCAACATTATTTGCTAGGCTTAGCACAGAATTTTTTGCACTTTAACGGTAGAAGCGGTGACAATTAAAGTTACTACTTTGTTAATCGTTGATGGCTCAATGCAGAAGATCTTGAGGGTTGCGAACCTCAGTTGACTTTTAATTTTAATGGATATTTCTATGGAGCAAATGGAGAACGATTCGTGATGAGTGATGATCAAGTCAAAATTGGGATTTTGTGACTGATAGTTTATCATTAACTAAGCATTTATAAAATGTAAATACGGGCACTGGATGTAGTTTTTTTTTGTGGCGAGATATACATAATATAAATTGGTAGAAATTAGAAAATCATTGGCCTTCGTCCAGCACTGCCGGTAAGTATAGGTTGTTGCTGGTCTGTTTATTGCCACAAAGTTTATAATCAGTAAAAACTATTTTTTCTTCGAACGTCAATAAAACTGACATTTCTCGATTGAGTAGTTGGCCTCAAAGTGTCACTTTTCCTCTGTCGGAGGTTTACTTTTCACTTTCACTTTTCTGCCGCCCGCGCCCGCCGGCGCCGGAGGGAAAAGTGTTATTATGGCAACGTACAAACCAATACAAACACATAATTTCAATGTTGACAGTGTCCACTTGACAGTTTTATGATAAGTTACGATAGAAACAGCTCGTGCAGCATCGGTCTAAACGTCCAAACATCCTACCAAACCCGCTTCTCTTCAATAAAAACAGATATTTTTGCATAAATTTGCCGACGTTTGAAGAAAAAATAGCATATTTTATGTGGAGGAAAAGTTACTTTTCGTTCGGCTGCTAAACACGAGCGCGCCACGAAAAGTATCACTTTTCCTCCGTATAAAATAATATACTATTATTATTAGTAGTTCATATTTCCTGAGAATTACATATTTTTGTGGTAATGTTAAATATTCATTAAATTTATAACTGCAAAGCAATAATTTGCTTTACCAAAGCATCACATTACATACTTTTCAAGTAATGTAATGTAAGTTAACTTGATGGTTACGAACTTTGGTACTGATAAACTGCAGATTTAATTTCAATTTTTTATTTAGGTGCTTTAAAAATTACAATTTTGTCAAATAAATTATGGAATCTATAAATATTAGTCACAGTGAATATAAATATAACCCGTCAATCTGTATTTATGTTACAGTGTCATTACTGTGATTTAAAGATTCAACATAAAATTAAATCTTTGTTATAAAGGAAGAAGGTGGTGTGAAGTCATATAAGTAAGTATGTATGTATGTAGTAAGTAAGCATTGGTTATATCTCAATGAGTATATTACACGTGTATATACAAAACGGCTCACCAATGTGCGACTGCGAATCGAAGCCTGTGTGGTAGAAAACTTTACATTTGCATATTCTATTAAACCTGGAGAATCAATTACATTGTATTAGAAATGACAGTTACTAATTTATCTGAGTTTTAGTGCAATTCATCCTAAGGTCTCTTCTTAATTCTTTTATAATACAATGGAAATGTTTATGCTAATCTATTGTTACATACGTCTGGTACGCCTGCTTTTTTATATTCAAAATTTTCGATTGTGAAATCGTTGGGGTTTACTCTTTGGCGCAGAGAAAGTGTCGTTCAAAAGGCTATTCGTGTAACCTCTTCTTGGTATCTTGATTTAAATGGTTTTATGTGTCGTGTAGATGTTACATTTGGCTTTGTCGTTTGATCCATCGAGATGTTTAGAATAGTTTGAATGATAATGTACACGGTTTTTATGTTTCTATTTAAAGTTTTTATCTAGCTTTTATGCCGAAAAGAAATAAACTGACCGTTCCTCGAAATTTAGTGTTACAATATGATGTAACAGTAAGATTAAATTAAAAAATAATTTATGTTAGAATTTTTTCTTTTGATTTCGTAATTACAAATGATGATTTCTACTTAAGAAATAATAAGGCATAACAACAACTGAAGTAATTTTTTTAATTGGATAAATAGCATGTTTTGCAGTTCTGGTGTTAAGATATGGAACAGTTAACCACAAGAAAAACTAACTAATTCCTTTGGTTATAAATAATAACAATGTTTGTAACAATTTTTTGTTACATGTAATAGCTTCTAAAGAATTATTCTTGAAGAACGTAATGGACCACTTTATTACTAACGTTAATAATATTTAAATAGCGGATGTTTTATAGATATTTAAGAAAGAACACGACTTTTCAACTTGCTTTCTAGTTAAAATACTTAAAACCTCCTTTGAACTACTTTTATTAGCCTCTAATGAGATCTTATTGGAAGAACATGAGCCTTATTTTGTGAGTGAATCTATTATTGAATAACATGACGTACACATTGAGGTAAATTTTTGACAATTGATTTTTAATTTTTTTATCAATTGTTTACGTATCTTGTAACAATTTTCTTTGGAAAAATAGGACCAACAGATCTGGTAATGATTAAACTAATGTTTTAATATTTAATGTTGGAGGGGAAGACAAAAAAACTATGGGTTATACAGTAAATATATGTTTTTATGGTAAATAAAACCAATTTTTATTTGAATAGAAACATACTTATGTATACAGCCTAACAAGAATGATTACAGAGCCACACAGAAAAAATCTTGAGTCTGCGGGTTAGACTGTGTTTACTACAGGTTTTTGGGGTCGTTGAATTTAAATCCGAGGTCCAAAATACCTCATCATGTCAGGGTTTCGGAATAACCTCAAAAAGCCACGTAATCTAAGCTAAATAGCTTACATTACGTGGTAGTGTTAAATAACACTGTAACATTTTGACTTAAGCCGTAAACTAAAAAATTAATCAGTTAAACCATATAACACCTTAAGACTTGTCATAGGGACTGCCGATTTCTTGAACTCATTTCATTAAACTTAATAACTCCATAACCCAATAACTTAACAATCATATGGTCTTGCAAGTAAGGCTTTTGTGAATTTGCTTTCTCAGTTTATTCAGCCCCCATTTGTAGTTGTGGGGTTATGAGCTTGAATAGATTGGTTGTTTAGTTTACAGTTTTAAGTTTAATAAACGTTTCAGTGTTTAGTTTCTTAGATTACGGGATTTTTAAGGTTTAAGGTTATTAGGTTCGGGGGTTAATGCGTTATGGGGTTAACGGTGTTTGGGGTATAAAGTATAACTGATTAGTTGTTTAATGCTTGCTTCAAAACGTTAAAGTGTTTAATTACTTCGACTATGGGGTTGCAGAAAGCAAAATTATTAATGTCATCCCGATCGGGTTTGATGAAACGAAGATATATATACATATGTATAATATAAATAACTTTATTTGTGTCATTTTGCACACTGCTTAAGTACTGTGCGATAAATATACAGTGTTTTGGAATAGGTTTAACATTATATTAGAATAAACCTCTGACCAAAAAAACAAGATATTTCCTTTGATGACCTAACGCGGTGAGAAGCCAACTTTATCATAGTCCGTAAATACAGACAATTAAACCATTATAGTATCGCGTTTACGCGAGAATGTTCGCTATAAATTTATCCGTTCTAAATCCTGATAGGTATAGTTAGAAGTGACTGTTCTCGAACGCATATAATCTTCGTTACATCGAGTGCATGTGTTAGCACGTTACTTAAGCAAATCCAACTTGATATATCATGAAACTTTTTGTTGTTTAGTGTTAACTTGCGCGTTGTCCGTCTGTAATTACATTAAGATTATAGCTTAGACATGTCTACGCAGCTGTAGACTGTGCATTTAACGTTATACGATAAGCTCATTTTCAAAAAAGGCTGGTCTTCTTTTCCATTGTATAGTAACTAAAATGATTTAGCTACAATTATCGATTTTTAAAGTTAATTATTGACACATTGCACAATTTTGTGTTTCTGTTTTCAGTTGTAATAGATTTCTGTGGGTTACAATTAAACATGGCATATATGAACCATGTACATCACGAGAGATATTTCGAGAGTTATCGGGTTTGTGATCCGCTATCTAGCGGTACGTATTGTAGCAAATTTGAAGTGCAAATTAGTATACAGTCGTGACGTGTATAAATATGCCACGGTTAGTGGTCTCGCATAATCGTCGCATGTGGATTTTTTTTTATAACTTAAATTAAATACAAAATTTTATACGTACGCTGCTGGTATGTGTACCGAATTTGCCTGCTTAGTTATAATCCGTATTAATAACAATACAATGCGTTTGTTACTATTACCTTTCTCTATCCAATAAATAAATAGATATTTTTTAAAATAAGTCATATTTATTAAATACTAAAATTAAAGAAATATAAAAGTTTAAAACCAAATTTTAAGATGAAATACAGGGGTGGATATAAGTTGCTTGGCAAATTTGCACAAATTAAAAAAAATTAAGTAACTTTAAAAAGCGATAACACAAGATTAAGAAAACGTTGGTTTTCGTTCATTACACCGCAAAAAAATTTAGAAAATGTTCACCGTTCATCTCGATACACTTCAAATAATGTTTTTCGATCGAGTTAATAATACGGGCGAGCATCGCGAAGTCTTCATTGATGATATCGAACTCGAATCTTCGACGTTTGCGATCGGATGCGCGAAAACCCATCCGTTGAATCTATCATCCTCAGCCAAAGTAAAGCGTAATTCTTGAAAAAGCTGCAAGTACGTTTCCGAATTGACGGACTCGTCGAAGAAATACGAGCCAACAATACCTCGATAATTCATTCCGGCCCAAACCATAACTCCGGGAGAATTCACTTCCTTTTTGAGGATCCCATGAGGATGACTATTGGCCCAATAAACGCAGTTGTGCCTATTTACCCTGTCATTAACTTTGAATTGTCCCTTGTCATTCCACAAGATTTTTCTCTCAAAAAAAGGATCGGCCGCTGTCATAACTAGGTACTACTGGCAGAATTCGATGCGCGGCAGATGGTCTTGGGGTTTCTGCTCCTGCAGCAAATGAGGACGATAACAGTGCAAACCGATATCTTTCATGATGCTACAAAGTGTACGAGACGGTATTTCAAGCTCCAACAATGTTCATTTGGCAGAGCAGTAAGGATTTTCGACGAAATTTTGCGCGACGATCATGGTAATCTCTTCAGTGCGCACCGAATGTAGACGGCCATCTTGGACACTACCGGTCTCTTCAAACCTTTTGGCTAATTCAACCGTGTAGTTGCGGTTTGGGAATTGTGTATCAGGTCACCTTTCTCTAAAACCCTGTTCAATAGCTCCATAATCGCGATAAAGACAATAAAAATTGTGTCACCAAACACACGCTGTTGTAATGAGAACTTCACTCGACTATTTTGTGCCATTTCACTCGACAAAAAACTATCTAACCACGCAACACTACCGGTATTGATCTGTCTCGAGGTCAACAAGCATACTAACTTACTAACTGACGCATGCCCTGGTTTCAAGGCTGCCAGGTGACTTATGCCCACTCCGTTATAATTTTCTGTGCTTTTATTTACTAATGCCCTGGTAGATTGCAACTTGTTTGCACTTGACGTTTCGCTAAACATGCTGTCAGCGTCTTTAGAAAGTTTCTAACGACTGAGGTTGTTGTCTTCTGATCGTCGTTATATAGGATAACAACTTAAACTACGAAAGCGTATGATAGGAGAAGGTAGTGGGAGGTAAAATTAAATGTATCCATTTTAGTATTGTCAACTCTTTATGTGACAGGAATGTCAGTGGTTCTTTAGTTGCAATTAATATAAAATAAAATTTCGGTTTACCCATAGTATAAATTTTCTTTAACACAATCTACACGTTTATACGCAAAAACATATAAGTAGCTAAATAAGTAACCAGCAACGGTTTAATAACACTTAGGATACAGTTTGATAGTTCGGTAAACTAACTGACATAACCACTGACATTCCTGTCATATAAAACGTTGACAATAGTAAAATGGATACATTTAATGTTAACTGCCACCACCACCCCACCACCCTCTCCTATCAATAGGCTTTCGCAGTTCAAGTTGTTAGCGTGTATGTCTTATTTATTAGAAATATGTACATTGAATCATTGACTACAGTTGCAACAGCTACTGTTGGAGTATCTTGAAAGATAAAAGAAGAATATTTTATTTTACATTTTAGTAGTTTGTATATAAGTTGCTAAAGATTTGTATATTATTAAATGGCTGCAGAGCCCAGTGCACTTAAAGTTGTTCTTTTGGTGGAGGTTCTCTGGATTTATATCAATTATGTGCATAGGTACTAGTTATTGTATACTAGTTTCTCTATATGATTATTTTATAAGGGATTTAAAAATAGTAGTGAGCACAATTTTTTGTGTGTGTTTACAACGGTTTCCTGAGCAATATTTCTTATTATGATTACCCACTGCAGCTCTTATTTTATAAATTGTGTGTGTAACTGTGTTTCTATGGCTTTGTTACAACAATAACAAACCCGTAAATAATGTTGCTCTATTAATTATTTGCCAATAGTGAATGGTAAACCAACCCAAGTACCGCTCCAGTGAGCCGTTACCATAAGAATCGAACTCCGGACTATAAGTACAGCTTCACTATTCTCCGGCTGGCAAGTAATAAACATAAAATCTTTATGAAGTAAATAATACTAAACGCACATGTTGGATTTTTTTTTCAGTTTGCTGATAAGCAATATGTATATTAGTTTTGACATTATAGTGTGGACGTTTTAAATATTTTATCTACGACTAGACAATAAAGTAGGTATTATATTAATCACTATTGGTTAATAATAGTACTCATAATACCTGGAGGGAATAATGAAATGCGACCAGGGAATAATGAGACATAACGTTGCCATTATTGCCTGCATTCCGCCAATAGAACATAATGCTACCACCGTTATCATAGTAACGATAAACAAGTCGGAGTATTTAATTAATTGTCAAACGTCAGAACCGACATATTATAGTAATCTATTAATTATTGATATTTTCGTTTAATTGATTTGTTCTTTTTAGTAATCTTCAGTTACTCGTATGTAGATAAACATAACTCTCGGGAATAATAACTGTCATGATTGACTCGTTGTATAAACTACTATTGTTACTATCTAAAATAAACCGATAGCATAATTTATAGGTCGGGCTAAACTTCAATATAGTTTCTCAGCGTCCAAGAACATTATAATATCTCAAAAATTGCAATGTGACGTTCTAAATGAGTATTATGTCAAGAATTAAGCGCTAAGACCCCTTCCGTCCGTTAGTTAAATAGACCTACGCCCTGCTTTGTAACTTCGTGGAAATTAATTCCAGTAATTACTTTTTGACTTGATTTCGTGTAGTAAAACTCGTTTGGCGAATGAAGTTCGCAGTTTATTAGACTTCTTTCGTATTACAGCGTGTAAAGTGTTACACGCAATCTCGTCTGAGAGGATCAAATACAAGCTATAAATCCTCGGAATAACGACACTCAAAGTACCACTGCGTATAACTCATAATAGCTTGATGGTATTTTGTTATGTAATTATTTCATTTCTTTTTGCACAAATAAGTACTCGATGCATGTATATTTCTGTTAATATTTCCTGTTTTAATTAGGTTATTGTTCCAAATCATTTGTCTATAGAATTTAATTCTTCTTCATCTTAACATCGTCCAAAATTATGAATTTTGTCACCTGATTATGTCCGTATAAACGGATGTTGCTAAGTTTATCCTGTTGTTATCGTTTCAAAGTTATATTTCCATAATACATGGAAACGGCAATGTGTCGAAGATTCGAAAGCTTACATAAAAAGAAAATCGTTACGAATTTGAATTCGGCCATTAAGTCGTCTTTGAACGCAGTATGTGAAAGTATTTTGGCGCCCGTTGTTCTGAATATTTTTGTCATCGACCTCTAAGCAAAAAATAGTCGGAACCTGTTGAATGAATATTGTTTGATGGGTGTTTTCAAGCTGATGACATATGGCCCATTGGGAAAGAATTAATTTATGGTTTGTTTATTCGTCAAGCAGGTAAAATAGGTATGGTTGTTCTAATTATCAGTCGTGTTGTAAGTTTTTTTATATACTGGTTATATGTTAGTTGTATACATGTATGTATATTAACAATATAAAATACATTTAGTTATTCGGTTGAATTTCTTCCAGTCATTCATAATAAAGATAACGGAGAACTAACACATTTATGGCAGCATTGTCAATCAATCTAATAATAACCTGTTTCACTTCCAATTAATAATGAATACACGTATTTACGGTCGGTTGTATATGCGTAATCAATCTCATAACATGGTAATTGATCCTAAAATTTTATATACAAAAATGTAAAGGATTACAGTGCAAAAGTAATTATTGTTAAACTATTGTGCAGAGTAAAATGATCAATTATATCAGGATTAAAGTTTGTCTCAATTGTTCAGGAAAAATCTTTATTACTTCAAGTTTTTTAAATGAATTCACTTTTCATTATCTAACGGAACAAACGTGAGGATCTAACTTTTGTTTTTTTTTTACCTTTACGGTCCCTAAAATACTACACTTTGTGTTAATGGCGGTGTTATAGGATTTAATGTTAAGCCATTGTTAAAGTTAAGACTGTATGAAGGCGACAGGGATACTGGACGAGTTATTAATAATCTGATAAAATGGTATAACTGGTTGGAATTTCTATGCGTCTAGCGCGAGCCCCATTTCATGGTTTCCCGTCTTTGTAGTTTGAGTAGGTACACAGTGTTTCGACGTAACGGCACCCGAAACCACTTGCAGAATATGTTATGTTTATTAATATTATCAATTTGTGGAGAGGGTTAGTTCTTAACAACAGATATTACAACTTATTAATTTGTTAAAATACTTTTAAGAATTGATTGGTTACACTAGGTGCTTGTATTATTTTCAAGCATTAACTATAGTTTAATTTTTGTTACAAGCTATTCCAAAATTCTTAAACCGAATAAATAAATAAGGCGGTTTTGGCTTATAATTTACATATTCAGTAATCCTTTTGAGTGTAATAATACAGATAAGAGCAAATTAATGCAGTTTGAATTTGTTTCTGCTGTATAAAAATGTTATTCTACCAGAGTGTATGATTATAAGTGATGTAGATCAGACTGTATACAGATAAAATGTGTTATCTCACAGCCATCCGTTTGAGAAGCCTCTGTTGCGATCTCAACAGTTAGTACCAAACAGAATTAACTTTATCTGTTGTTGAAGTAGTATACGGTATGTGGATGATATTATAGTTTTTATTGTGAAGTTGTGATACCGACTCGAAAGTAATTATCTATTTTATAAATGATATTGATTCATTTTCAGTTAATATATTTCTCTAGGAATGATATTTTAAGCAGCATACAAAATTCACTGCGCTTGTACCGTATAAACAGCTTATTTACTTTAGCTAAACCTTATCATTTGGATGGCAGTGAGCACATGGGAATCTAAGTCAAAAAGGGGTGACCTATGTTGAACGCACTGTTCAAAATAGCGCACAACAAAACAGCATACGACAAAACAGCGCACACTATTTTTCTCGTAGTTTAATGAGAATGTTATACACATTGAATGACCCAGATACTAGCATTAGAGCAAATAGCATTCCATGCGATGGTGAAATATATGTATGCGTTAGAATGATGGAGATGCTGATATGAGATGGATGTACGGTGTTGCCAAAGTGGAATTACTGCATTTTGCATTTTCATATCTGTGACATGCTAACAATTTGCACATGTCAAAACTATTGATTGCGTTTTCTCATAAAATAAATCAAATTCAAACAATTTTAAATATTGTTTATCACAGTTATTAAGTATTACTGACCTTTTGTTAGATAATGGGGATAAATGTAACCGGTTATCAACACATTCAGAAATTTGAGGACTCGAACAAGGTTCGTCAGCTTCCACAAAAGCACATAGTTTGACCTCTTTTTCCATTCTTTCCTCAGTAAGTGGCCGTTCTTGTCATTACGCTTGTTGAAATCAGTGAACAATATTTAAAATTGTGACTGGTCTATTAAGGAAAGAAAAGATGTAGCGTCCAATAACTTCATCTGCATTCGCAGATGAATAGTACCACTTCATAATGGTTATGCGTTCTTTCTTTGTATAAATACTCATTATAATAAATAAAATATTACAACGAACTTCGTGGAAATAAAATATTTTTCACATAATTGTCAGTATGTCGGAGATACGAGAATACAAAATGCAATAATTGGACTTTGACAACATCGTCCATCTACCTCGTATCACCATCTCCGTAATTCTAACGCATACATACATACCAAAAGCTAACTTTTAATGTGGTAATTCTCTTTATACGAGTGTGTACGAAAGTGATCGTTTTGTCTGTAGGCCGCTTAAGGCAAAATTTGAGTCTGTCTAACATCTGCTTTGTAAGCCATGTTTTTGAATCTGTGCCAAAGACATAGATTGAAGTGGAAACGACAGTCGGCTATTTTTCCATTTAGAAATTGTTGTTGCAAAGCATTCATTGTAGCTTTTCAAAATCTACTAAAATTGACATTGGTTGCAGCCCACATCGTAAATTTTTCAAAACTGAAAACAAGCGATTATATATGTACGAAGTGTGATTTTGACGTTAGACTTTGGCAATAAATCTTTGAGAACGTTTATTTTCCATGGCCCACTGGATAAGTATCCATGAGTTGTGTGCGCAATTTTTCAAACAATCTAATTATCTCATAAACTATCAACTTTAGGTATAGGACACGTGGAACATAAAAGATGTAGAATTGGACGCTGAAGACGACTAAGTAATAAAATATTGGGGTGTCATTTGAAAAAATGAAGTTATGATTCTTCAAAATTTCGAAGAGTTAACGTGCCATAGTAAAGTAACCACGCGATGTAGACAGCCGTTCTTGGCGCTAAAATATACTTCAACATGTTGTTTAAGTATGCTATGAATTTTAAGATGATATCCGAAAAATCGGGTGTTCTCTGATTTTTTGAATAAATGTCTGCTATAGCAAATTTTTTCAGAAAAAATCGAATAACTACAAAACGTCTGAATCAAATTGCAAAAAGTAAAGATCGACTATATGTAATTATAAATTTTCAAATTTATATTTTGACCAGAACGCCATAGACTTCTAATGGATGGTCTCGCTGAGACACCCTGTATACTAAATTATTCCGTGTAGAGAACATTAAAATACGTTAGTTTTCAGGACCGCTGTCAAAAAGCAAAAATTGTTCTTCCAATTTATACTCTTCTGGTATAACTAGCTCTACAAAAGTTTTGGGCATAGAAGGAACTGCTTTGTTTTTCTGGCGTGGTGGTTGAATTGTTCTTTTATGCATTGTATTGATGGTAGTTGACCCGCTGTAGCATTGGAAATAGATTGGGAAACATTTGCTAGTACAGTTTGTGTCGTCTTTTCTACCAATTGCGGCAAAATTTTCATTTCATTTAAGGTTCCTCTCGCTTCTATTTTCCGTAACATGATTATGTTTTGAAAATTTTACTACTTATTCAAAGTATGGACTCTTTCAGGACACTTGTTTCGGTAATAATTTTGGCACTTCCAGATTACTTTTTCACCAGTCACTCGTATTTTTCTACGAAGAAAACCGTTCAAAAGCAACACATCGTGGCCTTTTTGACCTTTTATAAATCATAGTGCCATCTTCACAAATTAAGAACTGTTGGAAAACTGAATATAGTCAACTGTTGTTCGTTGTTTTATATGTAAAACGGGTAAATTTATTAAACAATTACCAGGAATATTTCTAATTAGTATCTCTTAAATTTTTAGAGATTAGATTTAAATACACTTTTAATAGCCGTAATGCTAAGTACATGCATGATTTGTTATATTTCTTATAGAATTTTGATTAGACTTGATATGTATGTAAACCATAATGCGTTTACTAATTAGGAATAAATTACAGTGCAGATATTACGATACTGTGAACAATTGGTTTGTATGCTGCGCTGTTTTGCTCTGCCCTGTTCAGACCGCGCTATTTTCGCCGCGCTGTTTTGACGTGACACGGGCACATGGTCATCAAAAGAAGATATTCAATACTTTGTAATACAGTCATTTGCATTTAGTAAAACACAGCTTAGGACTTAAAACAAGCATGATTCGAATTAGTTTAATTGATTGTGTATTCAATATCGATGCGAGTTAGCTGAAATGAATAAAATAGGAAAACATATACCATCGAAATTAAGTTTCTTTAAAAGAATGGTTACGAAGTAGAAAGCATTTTTAACTGTAATGTTATAAGACTCTAAAGATGGACATCACCCATTCAGATGTAAACCACTTTATTGCTAAACTTTTTGATAATATCATTACATAGATAAATAAATGTGTAATAAACAAATTATTAATCGCTCGATCGACATAGTACAGGTTCGTTCCCAATTCTCGTAGACACGTCTCTGTTGATTCTATTTTTTTTATGTGTGGTGGGTGCATAGTTGCAGTGAGTCCGTAAGTTGTATTGCTTGTATGGCTATAACAGCAATTCTCGCAGCGTAGTTTTTGTGTGTGTAAATTGTGTTCAAATGACTTTGTGACAGCATCATACCGCCTTTTATAATGCCGCGCTCTTAATCACTTTGCTTCCAATAGCGAATAGTAAGTCGATCCGGCTTTGAACTCTCCGAGAAAATGTCACCGTCTCTCCGGAGAATTGAAACCCGGCTCCTGTCGTTCCGTCACAACGATAGTCAGCCGCCTAATCACTGCGACTATCAACCCGTTTTGTCGATGACAACTAACTTACTCTGCTTCATTGCCATACGCTTTAGGGTTCTTTTAATTAATACCACTCTGCTTTTATTTACATATCTATCTGTGAGCAAATTTCTTATGATTATGTACTCAGTTTATGTTTCATCTGCTTTTGTATTCATTATTAAAACAAATTTTAGACAAGTCGAATTTGTTAAGTTTTAAATTTATTTCATTTTAGCATCTTTTTAGGAGATCAAATTGAAGATGGCTATTCGCGATAGTAATTAAAACTGTTAAATTTATATTGTTGTATTCATGTGTAATACAATGATGTTTTAACTACTTGATAGTTTTTTCGGGCTACAGTGTCTTATTAGATCATATGATTCGTTATTTTACGCGAAATTATTGTGAAGATTTGTACGTCGTTTAGGCGTTTATTGTTAATTTATCAAATATTATTTGATTTGCAAAATCAGCTATTCTCTCTTTTAACTTCTAACTTAGATTCTCGATACAGTTTTCCTCGTAGTGATTCTCAATTATCGGTTTTTTTAATGTGCTTAATTTCAAGTATATTTTTAGCTTTTTGTTGTTTTCCCCTTGTTAATATTTTAATTAAGTTGAACTTGATTTTTAAGGTAATAAAACAGAAGGATTGTAACATCTCTATTAAATTTAGAATAATTTTGCTTCCCACATTCTTAAGATTGTTGTTTATTGTTGTGTGACAACTTGTTCTGCGTACCTATTCTTCTTTTTTTATTGTATAGTTATCTTTGTTATTGATTGGCTATGTTAAATTATTTTTTCAATTCTTGTTTTGTTGTGTTCTTAAAATAGAATATATATTAAGCTGAATTACATGATGAACAAGTATTCATAAACTTATATCCCGTCCCAAAATAATTCCTTTGAATTTATGACATCGGATAAGACGGCGTGACAAATTTGAAATGTATAATTCATGAAACATATATGTTTTCGGTTTCTTACCTTTTTCTGATTCGATGGCAACGATTGTAAAAAAGACAACTAAAAGATGTACACCTATATCTATTCCGTGTATGATGTATTGTGCAACAGTTATTAGATTCTACGCAGATAAAATAGTGTTTGTAAACCTTAGTCTACGATCTTGTCAGATAGAACGACGGCCCTGTACAAGATGTGGGCATAACGCATTTCGAGATAACTGCATTATCTTGCGTTTCGAACAAACCCATGATATATGAAATGCCTCTAAAGAATGGAAGAAAACTGAAGAAATATTAAATCTAGACGACATAAACGCTGTCTTAAACAGTATCCTGCTTATGTCTAGGAAGTAAAGAATTCGTCGTGCTCGGGTTAGCAATGCTTGGATTTGAATGAAAGTGAAATAATCGACGATGCTGCCCATTGTTCACTTTAAATAATGCAATCGTTTATCATAGATTACAGCATAGCATACGTTACTAATATAACTTACTTTGAATATACGGGTCTTTAGGTATTTGATTGTGCAATACTGTTATGATTGAGTACTTGGAAATAAAGAAACCGAAGTATACATTCTTAATATAACATTTAGTCAATTCCGTTCGATTCAATTAATTCAAAATCTCTTTATTTTATGAATATACGAGGGAGCGTTTTTATATTCGCGGAATGAGCGGGTTGTAGCGGGTGATTAGGCGCATTGGGGGCGTGGCCTGTGCAGCGACTCATAATTAGTATAAATACGAAGTTTCATTGTTATTAGACAGTTAGTCTTTGAGCTATCGTCAACCAAGTAACATAATCAGGAGTGAAAAGTGAAATATGGAAAAAATCGCCGTTATAAAGTTCCTTACCAGCCAAGGAAAATTAGTCGCGACCATAATGAATGAGATGTCATTGGTTTACGGCGATTCTTGTCCAGGAAAAACCATGGTGTACAAGTGGCATAGTTTATTTAAACAAGGAAGTGAATCCCTTGAAGACGACCCGAGGTCGGGCAGGAGTATTGAGGTGACCACGCCAGCATTTATCCAAAAAGTTGAAAAAATTGTACTCGAAGATGCTCGACTAAAGAAGAAACAACTCGCAGAAATGGTTGGAGTATCCGATACAACAATTTTTAAAATCCTTCCTTAAAATCGCGTGCCGAGAATGCTCACGCCGCTGCAAAATCAACAGCGCGTAGAGTGTTCGCTTGCATTTTTGGACCTCTGTAATGAAGACAAGGATGGTGTATAGAGTCGAATTGTTACTGGAGACGAAACTTGGGTTCATCATTGTGAACCTGAGTCCAAACAAGACTCCATGCAGTGGCATGAAAAGGGCACAGCACCTCCCAAGAAATTTAAAGTGTCACAATCAGCTGGGAAACTCATGGCAACGGTATCTTGGGACTCGGAAGGAATATTGTTGATTGATTATAAAGATAAAGGTGTTTCTATAACCGGAGAATATTACGCTTCAATATTAGAGCGACTAAAAGAAGCCATTAAAGAGAAAAGACGGGGAAAATTGACGAAAGGTGTGCTGCTTTTGCACGACAACGCGCCCGTCCACAAGAGCCGCATTGCGTTAGCTGCCCTGCATAAGGTGGGCTTCGAAATTGTGAATCACCCAACCTACAGCCCAGACCTGGCCCCTAGTGATTATTACCTGTTTCCGAAAATGAAAAAAGAGCTGCGGGGTAAAAAATTTACTGCCGATGATGAAGTCAAGGAGGCAGTTTCGGCGTATTTTGCAGATAAAGAGAAATCATTTTTTTATGACGGTATAAATAAATAAAATATGTGAAAAATGTATCCGTCTTGTAGGTGAATATATTGAAAAAGAAAAATAATTTGGTTTTTTTATTTCCACCCCTTATCCCCCATTCCGCGAATATAAAAAAGCTCCTTCGTAGTTACAGTTTCTACATCGATTGTCTTATCATTCTTACAAGCAATTCGTATTATTGATATATGTGCGAATTAATTTTCTTTGTATTTATTCTATTATATGAGTATGCTAGGATAACCTAAAAACTAACCTATGTTTTTAATGTCTTTTGATATTGTCTTTTGTTCTTAATCTATGACTAGAATCACGGGAGAGGGAAGGTAGAACGAATATGACAGATTGCACTTCACTACACTTAACTTCGTTTGTATTTGCCGCATTCTATGCCGTGTGGCGCAGGATGTTTTTTGGTGGGCAGTGACTCTAATTCTTGGAGCATGTTGGCGTGAAGTAACACTTTCCGCTAGGAGGTTCCCTGCTTCTTGAGCTCAGTCTCTATCTGTGGTAATAAGTCTGCAATTTTTTTCATGTTGTCTTTGTATTCAACGTAGAAGGTCGATCTGGTGGTGTACCTGATGTTTAGTAATTTAAGTTTTTTTATACATTGTTGTCTAGGTCGACCACGGTTTCTTCGCTTTTCTTTATTGTCAAAGGCTTGGTTTTTTGCGCGATTTGTGTCTTAGTGGTTGGATCTTTTGTATCAGCGGAGTTTTGCTCCGCCGTTGTTTTAGCTGTCTGCGGGATATACGTCTTGGTGACTGGATCTTTTGTATCAGTGGGTTTTGGCTACGCTGTTGTTTTAGTTGACTGTTCTATATTTGTTTATATTTCTTGGGCTGCCTTTTTATTCCGTTTTTCACTGAAGTACCAGATAACGGGAATTCTTTCGCATACTTGGTGTTCTGAGTGGGTTCATCGTTGGATTGGACTGGGCGTGGTTCCTGTTTGGCTTTGATCATAGCTCTTTCGTAGTCCTCCATGGCGGCGAGATGATCGAATAGGTTGTTCGAACCAATGATCTTTGCGTGGAATATTTTCAATTGTTCGCATATCGTTTTCATGTCGATTTTCTGCAGTGTTGTGACCAACTCATCCCATACAGTGGTGAATTCGTTAGGGAGGTGGGTTTACGAGTTTGTATGGGAGGCGGTTGCTGTGTCATTTGGGTTTGGGGTTTGGGTGGTAGCTTGTGGGCTTGGTATAGTGCTTGCTGCTTGGCGTGGGATCCAGGGATTTTTGGGTGGGGAAGGGGCGAGTTGCGTTCGTTTTGTCGGTGGATTTTTTCTTCCTGCTGCGTCGGCTATTTTCTTGCTTAAGTCGATAATTGTTCCGTAGTTTTTATAAACTGGGCAATCCACGCTGCTGGTCGAGTGATATCCTCCACAGTTGGCGCATTTTGCCGGCTCGGTTTTTGGTTTTCTACAAGTAGAACTAGGATGTTCTTGGGCGCATTTGACGCGCTTATGGAATAGCAATTGGCTAACGTATGCCCCCATCTCTGACGTCGCCGTCACTGCGTTCCGCTTATCTTCGAGCGATGCCTCTCTCATTTTATTTTGGTGTTTAATATTTTTTGGTGATTATCATGTAGAGCGGGTTAACGGTGTTTACAAGTTTAAAAACTTTAGTTGCACCTACACCTGCTTTGGTTAGTGCGAATAGTATTTACGCTGAGTCCTCATCTTGGCCCAACCTTCTACCTATGTATGCTCTAGATTTTGCATCTCTATCTGCGAAAGTGCGAAAATTACACTTTGCTGTAAGTTCTCTGATGTATCGGTCTCTGTCCGCTTTTTCTTTGACGTAGACCCGTAGTTCTTTCTGTCTGTGTTTTAGATAGAATTCTTTGGTTAACTTGGCGATGTGTTCCGTTAGTTGTTTCCTGTGTTCCCTGGAATTTACTTCTTGGATTATAGGGGTGGGGATTTTTTGCTTTGTCCTGCTTGAATGCGCGATTTCGTCCTGGCTGCAGTAATTCGAGTTCATCTTCTTCATCATCTTTATCTTCATTTCTTGTCTCGTCTCTTCATTTTGTTCGGGCTATTCTTCTTCCGAGGAAGCTTAATATAACATTTAGTAATTTACTACCTAATAGGTAATTTATATTCGAGTCTGCGCAATTATTATAAAACGGTAAAAGGATGAAAGTTGTTCGATTTAGTTTAATCAGCTTAGAACTGAAAGAATTAGATCTCAATTAATATCCTTGTAGGTAAGCTGTTTAAAAAATCTGCGCTTTGATTTTAAGTATTAGGTATAATAAAATATTGTGATGAGTCAGCGCCACGCGTGATTATGACGTCACATTACAATACGCTCAATTAGACGTAATTATACAAAACTATATCATATGCATTGAGATATTTAGCGTTATACGTATCAGATATTAAGTGATACTGTATGGATTCTGCATGAAGGAACACTTCCTGTTCATGCTGACGTATTATTTCAAATATTTGTACCACGTTGTTATAACAGTAAGTCGAGGGTGAATTCTATTCTTCTTCTTCCTATGTTTGGTTCTATAATTGGAAATATACTATAGTCTGTGCTACTTCATTATTTTTATTTAGTTTTTTCTTTGGTAAATATTCTTCGATCATTTTAATCTCTCCTTTTGTATCACTGTCTTTTAATTTATTCTAGGCTGTTTAGGATGTTTAAGCTTATTAGTAGGGGCGTAGCATCCTCTTTGTTTTAAGTACCGTATTTTATTTAATGCTTCTGTGGAATTATTATTGGGACCCAAACAGTACTTTGAACAGAAGTCTCGTTTTAGCGCCATATATCCGTCAGATTTTGTGCGATCCAAACGAAACGCGTCTTATTTATCTTCAATCATCCCGAGCTGAGAAATCTTTTACAACCAAACACATGGTTTATTTATCATTTCACATATATCCTTAATTTGACTTTTTTTTTGCTTGATTTGAATTAATATATCTATTTTGTGACCTTTATGTACTTATCTTTCAATTCCTGATATATTTCTACTTGTAGGTCAATAAAACAGCCATTAAATACCAATTTATTCCAGAACATATTATATTATGTTTTCGTTAAAAAGACTTCTTCAGTGGAAGAAATTGACATTTAATATGTGTCAAAATACTAATAACATAAATGGCCATGCCTATCAACAAAATTATCTAAAAAACAAAGAAATCATTGATATATCGAATTTTAATTACATTCTCAAATGATAATGAAAGATATATTGGTTTAATACAACTATAAAAGTTCAAATGATTTGTATTATTCGTATATCAATCTATTTTTTGTCAAGTTCTAACAATTATGTTTGATATACGACGTTGACTTGCTTAACCTGAGGTAATTTGATCTTTAAATTTTCATGTCACTTGAAATAAAATCTATAAAATGTAGAAAGCAAAAGTATAAACTATGTGGAATGTCCTCTAAACTTCGACATACTGAATGCATTTTAAGAAGTCGACGGTTGTTTAGTCACTTGCGACTACTTATACAAATTTTAAGGTTAAATGTCTCTATTTGTAATGCCTAAGTAATTTTATGTATTACCATGCAAGTAAGCAGAGCTGAGAAATTGTTACATCGTGATTAACTTTGATAAAACCTTGTCTAATGTATGCGATGAGTTTTGATTGACTGCTCCGGCATTTAATTTGTAAGTGTTTTATGTAAACCTAATGCGCTACGTAAACTTTCGCTATAAAATTGTATATTATATCCAATATTATAAAAGGTAGTTGTCGGACATTTTTAAGAATACTGGAACAGTTTTTTAAGCGATTACAGTCTTCAAAAACAGGAATTATTTAGATTACCGAATATATATCTTTCTAGATAGCAGTTAATTCCATTACAATTGTTTCACACTTGTGATACATTTCGGAGAAACCCAGGACACGACATTAACTTCTTTTCCGTTGAGAAATTCCTAATTTCATGGAGACAGATAATAGCCTATAAAATCGCCACATTATCAGGAAATAAACCTTTAACTGATAGATATTTATCCGCGTTATGCGCTGGATCAACGAAACAGTTAAAGGTTTTTAAGATAACAGTCAGGATTGTACTTATCACGATTTTATGCAGTGGTCGTTAAAAAGAAGGGAGATACAAGCGGTCCCTTGTTATTTTTCTTAAAGGAAAATTAAAACATTTAGATAAGAAACCAAGCATTAAAAAACAATATTTGGAGCCATCAAATTTGTCTAGTCAATTGTACAAACATCGAAGCTGGTTTGTTTCGGAATGATTTGATATCTTTAGTACGATATTTATTCGAGTTTAAAGACTGATATGAAATTTAAATAAAAATTAACATTTTCCAATGATGACCTAATATTCATAATAAGCGTTGTTTTCTTTTTAATGCGCATTCTTCTCTTTCTATAAATATACATATCTACATATGAAGGAACTATTATTACACACTTGTGGCATTTCAATTAGGTAATGGATATAAAAGTCTGTTAATGAAATCATTAGACAGCTATATTTTGTAATAATATACGATTATTGTCATCACGGTAATAATAGAAAGTGGGGACCTGCTGAGCATTTATTCAATTCGACTACTGGTACCTATAAATTTATTATACGGCGGAAGTTTATAATTAACATAGTATCAAGTTAATGCTCCTCGAAAACTTTGTAGTATTCCTAGAAAAATACGTGTAATAAACAATTAAATATAATTAACGAAGTTATTAAATGTACCTTTTAGACAGGAGAAACAATTTACAAGCATTGGTAATTTAATTAGGTTGCTATGTTAGCTGTCAACTTCACCAATTTGCCATTTTTCATATTAATATCCGCAGTAATTATTTTGTTATGTATACATACATACATATATCTACATGCGTACATAAATAACTAGATTATATTAGAACCTAAAAGTATTCACTTACAATGTTTTTTAGTATTTTTATGTGCTGTCTGTTGACTTCGATTTTCTTTGTGACATAGTATGCTAGTTATAATTCTAATTTTTTGTAGACCTATTTATAACAATTGCAAAGAAAATTTCGTGAAAGGGGGTGTTTCATTATATAACTATACAAATAGCGTCTATCTTTACTGATGTATTCCAGGTAATGTTAGCATTTGATGTTTCGTTGATCAGTATATATGTTACTGGAAATGTGTAAAATAATTTGTCGCACACATATCCTAGGAAATTTATGCATTCCCTATGTATTGTACGTAGTTCCTAACCGATATTGGAATATGTGTAAAATTAATATTATACAGTAGAACTAGTGATTGAATGAAAAATAAAACACAGTCAGATGAAGATAGAATTGAAATAATTTTGTTATTAAGGCTTTTATTGGCATAATCAGATAATATTATAAAGAAAATTTTCACATGACAATAACATTAGGCAACAAATTTTTTCTCTAGTAACTATGTATGTGCAGTTTTGTGTACTTCCTCTTATAGTCGTAATAATAACAACAAAAACAAATTTATTCCACCACCACATATTTATTCCAACTAATTTCAGTTCTCTTCAAATTGTGCATCTTGTTGTAGACGTTTAGTTTGGAGTCCTACAAAAGTTCCCTCTTTAAGTTTTGCATTTGAAATATTGGGAAATTTTTTTGAAAGTATTGGAATCCACGACCTTATGAAATATATTCTTTTATGCAGCAATATACTGAGCTCTGACTGGCCAATCCTTAACAACATAGTGGGAATTTCCCGATCGACTCTCCCATTTGCAAACGAAGCAGCAGTGCGTTGGCTACCCCAGTTGTAAACCGAGTAGAATTGCTACAATTTTGAAGTCATCTTTGATATGCCATTTGTACACTTCGTAATTAGTTTTGTCGAGAAGACGAGTCATATTTTCATAAGTTTCCTTCATATGGACTGCGTAGCCAACCGGGATGGATGGATAAACGTTTCCTATGTGAAGAAGGACAGCTTTCAAACTCAATTTCGAAGCATCGATAAAATGACGCGATTATTCTGGGTTGTGTTGATGACCTAATGTCTGCATCAAATCATCGACATTATTGCAGAATGAAAGACCTTCGGTTGAAAAATACTGTGACAGTTCTTCTGGCGGTTGCGGTACACAGAAACATCTGTGATCGGAGCTAACAGCTTCCATCCTTGAAGTCTAGATCCTAGTATTTCTGCTTGAGCTTTTGACAAGTTCAGATCTTGAATAAGGTCATTTAATTCTTAGTGATTTACTCGAAACACCTATAGGTCTTGGTACTGTCAAGGCTCCTGAATGCGGTACTGGACGAGTAACGGAAGACGCACTTGCGTAACTAATCTTGTTGTTATTTTTGTTGGAAAACCTGAAAGATTTCGTGCAGCAAAAGTAGCAATCAGACAAATTGTCGGTTTGTTCACGTCGAATCATAGGTCTTGAAAATGGCATAGCACTGTTCTTACAGTTTGAGCAACCCCTCAGAGTGACAGCGCACGTGCTCAGCAAATGTGAGGAACCTATTCCTTGTCCTGATATTTAATTTTTAGTCCAAAATAGTGAAAATATATGTTTTCTATTAATAGCGTAATATTCCGTTTATGTCGTTGGGTAATGAATTCTCCATATACATCACAGAAGCTGTTAGGATTATCTGTACACGCACGGGACTTTTTATGAAATAAAAAGACGTTCAGACTTAAATTGATTCATGCGTAGCTCATACATACACAGAGCCAAACAATAGCGTAAATACAATAAAAACGTTCGTTAATGTAATAACTGCATTAAAATTGAGTCGATGCAGAAATTTATTATGCCAATGAAACCCCGTACATTATAATAACGTACGCGAATTCGTTCATAACCTTCATAATCAACTTTATTAACTTTTCAATGTACATTGCGTTAATCATTTCGGTTATTAATGTAAAAATCGTACATTGTTACTGAAAAGTATGCATACGTAACATTAATGAATGAAATTATAAACATGATAATCAATAGTTACATATTCTATTAAATGTATTTATAGAAATTATGTACAATTTCATTGATTTCATAAAGTATATCCATTATTTTATAGAACTTGTTTATTATTAGAGCTGGCTCCCAACTGACCATTTTTTTAAATCTGTAAGTATTAAAAGCAATGGCTGTATTCACCATGAAGCAGTGAGTTTGACGACTACCGTAATATTTACTCCAATTTGCTTGCTTTTTAATAATTACCTACTAAAACATTGCAGAGTTGTGATGTATTACGGGTACGTTTCTTTCACGAAAAGTAGCAAATTCTATTATGTATTATGCGTTCTAAAGAGCATTTGTTCCAGTGTGCATATTTACGGCAATGTAAACCAGGAATTCCAACTGTATCTGAAAACATGGTCAGCTCTATTTATTATTACGTATAATCGTTGTAGATTATTTATTCAATATTATTTATACATACCTTAGATGATATACTTTAGATCTAGGAAATCATACTTACTGTTAAATCTTCTATCAGCATCCCCATTGATCGAAGATATTCGGACTTTACTCGTATTGATGTCTTTCAAATAAATACGAAAAGACATAAAATACATTTGATGTTCATTATTTTAAAGGTATTTTTTTGTATTACTCAATTGAAGCAATACTTTTGTTAAAATTCTATTCTGAAGCTGTTGCAAATGTTATTTAATAATTTTTATTAATAACCTATTTTTAGGAGGATGCTAAACACGACACGACGACGACTTGCCGAATTCTTCGCTACACATTAAATAGTGGTTCCGTTTTGCTCAAACATCGCAGGTGCAGATCACATGATACTTTATTTATTAGTTTGGCCGTTATAATACAAGCTTTTATTCATGCGATAAACACGTGCATTTATTCAATGCACAAAATTATTGGGATATATATATGTATATTTCATTAGTGTAACGAATTCTATTCGTTTTCATATAAGGTACTCTGGTTAGTGAATGCTCTCTTACATTGATACAACGAAATTGTTTTATAAAAATTCTTCTCTGCGGTTCGTAACTTATTTTATACTTCTAATAAAAAAAATTATTATATAGATAAAAGATACATAGCTTTGATAAATATTTTGTCTTATTCAATGTAATCTCTATTCATTGACACAATTATCGACGACACATTCACTCAATGTTTACGTTATTGGCTAATAACGAGTCTTCATTGTATTAATGTACGAAATTCCTATATTTAATTACTTTTTAGTCTATAAACAGCATTTATCAATATTACGAACGATATTTTTCTCTGTGTATGTATACCAACACAACCGGAAATCTACAAATTTCTAATTTTATTGACTTCAAAGCACAAATGGGCGTGGTTTAAATGCTGTGACGTAGGAAACAAGCGTGGACATGTCTACACATGTCTATTCAATGCTCGGCATTATTGTAATATACATATCTTGTTATATCTTTCTTATATAAAAGTCACTTTGAAATTCTGTAAAATTGAATGTACTTTTTGAAAAAGCTATTTACAAAAATGTCTCAAAATTTTGAAGTGGTGGAGCAAATTTAAAATTAGTTTCAGAATCAACATGAAAAACGACCTAAACTACACCTAATGGTCTATGAGAAAACAAAATTGTAGGAATTATAGAAATTAATAGGTCTTGAACTATGTAGTACATATTAGCACAGTAGGTCTGTCGCTTCGTTCAGTAAACGAAGTTTTATGATTAGATTCCTGACGTAGGCACTATATTTTTTAAATCAAAATATTGCTTATATTTTGGCGGTTGTAGTAAACAACATTATATTATGTTTACGTCAAGAAACACTTCCTTGTTAAAAGTGAATTATTATTGTCATCCAAGAGCTCTGCATACTTTGGATGTTCTGGTTTGCCGTCTCTACACTTCCCTGACTTTGTAGACAGCTTGGCTTACCATGTATAATTATGTTTTAAAATTTTCAAATAATTTTATAGGAAAACATTCTGCCATTGTCGAACTACACAAAGGCAGGGACATCTAGAACAGTAAATAAATCTAGCACAGTATAAGCTACTTCTGTAGCTCGTTTAGATATGGGTTCGTTTTGTTTTTGTCAACATTGTTCACAACGTTGAATATAGGTTTCTATATTCTTATGTCTTTTTTGTAACTCCATATCTCTTTCATCATGCAATTTATTTCACCGTGACCAATTTTTATATGTGCGTCATGTAATATGTAGAATAACATATTATTCTGACAATATGTTTTACAGAAAAAATAACCTTACTTTTTTGATCTATAGTTTTACAATGACGTAAGATCAACACCCCACCCTCGTTTAGTTTACGCTGGTGTAACCAACCGATATAGCGAATTTAACACATTTCTGTGTTTAGGAAATGTATATAATAATATTTATTTAATACATTTCCTATCTATTTTATGCGTTATATACATTTCCTAGGAATTCTATATAATGCATTTTATTTTTTGCATTTGGTTGATATGTGTCCGTTCTAGATTTATACAACTGTTTGATTATTGTGTTTACCTATTGTTTTTGTACCGTGAACATTATATTTTGTTATTATTTTGCATGATCAACATAGAATTAAATGTTAACAAAGTTCTTAAGCTTTAAACGCTTCTCATTTGTTTATTTTTTAGTTAAAGATAGCTATGTATTGGATATTTTTCGTTCAAAATGTTATGCTCTTTTCAAATACGTACAAATAAAAAATTTTTTGGCTTGAAGTGAAAGAAGCCTACTATTAGTAATGTTTCTTTGACATCGACTAAATTCCAATACAACTACTTTATTATTCATTTAAGGACAAATCACAAATAAAATTATTCTTCTAAATATGTACAATATACAGGGTGTTCCACTTAAAAAAATTATAAATTTTCAAATTTCTCAGAAATACGTAATTCAATTGTTTTTTCATGAACTGCATACTAACCAGCGTTAAAAACTCTAATAATTTGTTAATTTGACTACAACTGTAGCTCCAGAAATAACGGAGGTGGCAATAGTGCACCGATAACTTCGGAGACGGTGTAGATGTAGGTATGTATGTACAGTAAGCAATGTTAATGGTTGGACAGTCCTGTCACAATATGATAACACCCAAGTCGCGCCGAAGATATCCGATATATTACATGCAATACTCCCTAACTTTCATTTAAGACCATACACCTACAGAGTTTCTACATTTCAGGGCGATTTAAATGCTATTTCCACATGCAAATTTACGGTCTAATATAATGCACACAAGGTCACTAATCTTTATGTGACTATTTCAATATTTTTAATTTAATTTGTCCTACGCTGTTGAAATGCATATACCATTATGTGCAATAGAACTGGAAAATAGCGGCAACAGCAACACATTTCTAATTAGTAGAACTCGAAAACTATAACAGTTAAAAATGAGTTCTCGTATAAAAAAATCCTTAATTTGAATCGCTCTTTCCATATTTGATATTCGGATCCGGATTGATGTATGTATTTTACCATCATATTGGAATACCCCTACGAAACTATCAAAGTCAAGCAAACGATATATAGATACTATACGATACCTATTTTCAATATTTTAATCATTCACTCAAATAATTTGATAAATAATACTTACTAAACTCGTAATTTATTCATTCTTATTTCTCCACGAGTCTAAAATTAAATCTTAATATTACGCTAATGATGTCTAGTTTATAATCATTCTTAATGACACTTGACTGATAATCTTTAACAAGAATTATAGAGGAAGCAGATAAATGAATTCCAAGATATCTATTAGAATTATTAGAATAATTTGTTTAGTAATTTAGTATTGTATTAACAATCAAATTTCCTTCGAAGCATTACAGTCTCATACGCCGAATATTTAAACCAAATTTATTAATCCATGAATACCATAAACTGTAAAGTAGGGATTAGACCACAATAAATATAAGCTATTGTATGCAAAACAAATTACTGTTTAATATTATCCTAATAATTAAATCTTGCTTGAAGTACTGTGATCTCTTAATTGGAACTCAGCTTCCAAATATTGAAATACCTAATCCTAAATTTTAAGAATTGTTAATTTCAATGAGGAGTGTCTTTGTAACGAATTCTCAGAAAGTTCTTATTTTCTTAATATAAACTTATGTATAATGATTAGCTAAACCAATTATGAGCACCATTTGAATATGTTTTAATTACGTTATTACATTAAAGCCAAAGAGGGGGCGAAAAATAATTTTGATATTGCCTTATTCGTTCTCAATATAAAAGCCTCTCGTCTTGAGTTTGTATCTTTAGTTTGCTGTAATCGTCGTAAAGAAAGAAATAGTTACCCTTTGGGAGCGTGGTTTGTCCTACAGGCAAGTTGCTGCAGAAGTTGGTGTATCGGTAAGTATATAATCTATTTTTTATTGTTCTATATGAATTCTTTGAGTGCATTGCACAGATACTATTTTATTCTATTTTTTGTACTTTAGTTTATTGGTGTTGGTTACATTGATGTTCTGGTTTGATGGCTTAAAACGGTTATTTGCCTAATAAATAGAAATTGAAAGTCAGTGATATCAACACCAAAAAAACTTGATTCTAAAGTTTTCAAATCAAATATACATTACACACACACATTAAATATTAATTGAAAGATAAATAAATGTTAACTTGATTGTAACTACATTTCACTCATCATTAGATAACGTTTAGTCCTTCTATTAACAAACAAAATATGCCAACGAGTATTAATTTGTTTTATGATATCCCTCATTGGTCTAAATTTTTAGTAACCGTTACTTCTGTGGAATTCTATAAAACCGTATCTTTTCTTTTTTTTTCTCTAACTGTACTTCAACATAACGCTGGTGAACCGAAAACGAAGATGTAGCTCTACGAAATAAATCGAGGCCTGGACAACCACCCAAAATTAATCCAGAAGATGGTAATAGAATTTTGAACTACGTTCAACAAAATCCAGTCACCCATCATCCATATTTTGTTTTTATTTATTTTTCCTTAAGTAAACACTTTAATGAAAATTATGTGTATATAGCAGTGAAATAATTATATTAGCGAATAAAAACCTATTTAACTCGAAAGATTTTTTTCTTATACTTCATATAACCAACACGTATAAAAAGAAGGTGTAGATGTTTCTCCGGTTGACTGTACTATTAAATTTATTAGATTCAAAAATTTAGTTGCTTAACTACTGATGACATTAAAAAAAGTTTTTCATATTGTTATACCCCTGGGAATTGAAAACACAATTTGTGGAATACCAAAAATGTGTGTTTCCAACTAAACTTTCTTCATATAATATATTACTAATACTAATAGCTGAAACACGACCGATTGGGCATCCCTCTCACGGCCGTACCGATCCTACTATCGCGACGCGACCTTCGCTATCGGTAATCGGAATAAATTTCTCAACGCTTAGGCTATACGAGGACCCGGACGTACGCGCCGCCTCCGCGTTATTCGCTAAAAATCGAAAATCGCATTCGGCATCGTTCAAAAAACCGACTTTGACCGGACGTATCTTCTAAACGGTACCGTCCACGTCAAAATTACCCCTTACCAGATATATTCTTCTCGACGAGTACTAGCCGATACCCGCACGTTCGCAAAAAAAAAAAAAAAAAAAACAACAACAAAGATGGCGGACTTTTGCGTAACGCGCGACGCCGCGTTCCGTACACGTACGCCGTCCCTCGCGCCATCGCGAACCGTACCGATGCCAAGAAATCGATTTTTTTTCGGGGCCGCCTTCTTTACGCAACACCCTGTATATCATCGCGAAAATCATCCTATCGAAAAAGCACGCTCGCCATCCGATTCCCGGACGCCTCCGAACGCAGAATCTTGAAAACAATTTTTTTACGAGACCGCCTTCTTAACGCAACACCCTGTATATTATCGCAAAATTAACGTTATCGAAAAAATACACCCGCCATCCGATTTCCGGGCGTCTCCGCACCACGAATCCAAAAAAAAAGTTCCTATTTCTATTTAAAAAAATCAAGATGGCGGGCCATTTTGGCGTCGCGCGACGAGCTACGATCTTCTAACCGGTCCCAATCGAAAGAGCGGGTCCGTTCCCCATAAGGATACCCCCGTTTAGCTCCGACGCGACTTTAAATACCTTAAAAAAATTTCGATCCGGACCAAAACCTATAGGGCGGCCATTTTGAAAAATTTCCCCTATTATATATACTAATAGCTGAAGCAAAAAAAACGGGGGACCCTCTGACGGCCGTACGGATCCTACGATCGCGACGCGACCTTCACCATCGGTCGTCCGGATAGACGTTCTACTGCTTAGGCTATACTAGGACCCGGACGTACGCGCCGCCTCCGCGTTATTCGCTAAAAATCGAAAATCGCGTTCGGCATCGTTCAAAAAACCGACTTTGACCGGACGTATCTTCTAAACGGTACCGCCTACGTCGAAATTACCCCTTACCCGATATATTCTTCTCGACGAGTACTAGCCGATACCCGCACGTTCGCAAAAAAAAAAAAAAAAAAAAAAAAAAGTCCAGTCAACGACTTTGACAGGTAAACATCGAAATCCCTAACGAATTTCCTATCTTCTAAATATTACGAGATTTATTTAATATTTATATGTTAGCACCTATATAATTACCCGTAAAGACGTATTGTTTACTATAAAACGTAATCCGACAGCTTTTTCATATACCTAATCAAGAACGTTAGTGAATTTTTCCTTTGAACTATTTACAACACTGCGAGAAGGCGAAGCAGGCGCGAAATTTGAATATAATGGAATAACTTAAATGCTATCTCCCTAAAAATACAGATATATATGCAATGATAAACACATTTGTCAATATTCTATTTGATAAAATGTATAAATTGTAGAAGGATGACTTAAATATTTATGGCTACAAACAGTGTCCGTAATTATTTCAATGTGATATGTAATACTACGTTTATATGTCAAAAATTAGATACAAATATTCGATATAAATGACATTACGAATGTAAATTCCAGTAAATACATTGTTTTGCTTTAAGAACACGGCGAGGAAGACGAATATTGCAAGCGGGTAATTTGAATGTTATGGAATAACTTAAAACATGCTATCTCCCTAAAAATACAGATACATATGTCATGATAAACACATTTGTCAATATTCTATTTGATGAAATGTATAAATTGTAGAAGGATGACTTAAATATTTATGGCTACAAACAGTGTCCGTAATTATTATATTGCAGGCGCGAAATTTGAATATTATGGAATAACTTAAAACATGCTATTTCTCTAAAAATACAGATATATATGTCATGATAAACACATTTGTCAATATTCTCTTTGATGAAATGTATAAATTGTAGAAGGATGACTTAAATATTTATGGCTACAAACAGTGTCCGTAATTATTTCAATGTGATATGTAATACTACGTTTATATGTCAAAAATTAGATACAAATATTCGATATAAATGACATTACGAATGTAAATTCCAGTAAATACATTGTTTTGCTTTAAGAACACTGCGAGGAAGACGAATATTGCAGGCGGGTAATTTGAATATTATGGAATAACTTAAAACATGCTATCTCCCTAAAAATACATATACATATGTCATGATAAACACATTTGTCAATATTCTATTTGATGAAATGTATAAATTGTAGAAGGATGACTTAAATATTTATGGCTACAAACAGTGTCCGTAATTATTATATTGCAGGCGCGAAATTTGAATATTATGGAATAACTTAAAACATGCTATTTCTCTAAAAATACAGATATATATGTCATGATAAACACATTTGTCAATATTCTCTTTGATGAAATATATAAATTGTAGAAGGATGACTTAAATATTTATAGCTACAAATAGTGTCCGTAATTATTTCATGATGATGTTGAAAGTTAGATACAGATATCCCGTATAAATGACGGTATAAATGTGAAATCCACTGAATACGTTGTTTTTCTTTTCTTTATTTTAAAGCCATCTTGAATGACAAACTCAGTAGCGTGCACACGAGCGCAGTATGATTGAAATATTCTGCTATTGATATTATAATAATAATATACATTGTGTAAGGAGTTTGACTGCCAAAGTTTTCCCAGCATATAGAGCAAATAAATAGAATTAAAACATTTTATTATGAAGTAGGCGTTAAAATAAATAGTTTTCCAGAAAAACAAAAGCAAAGTTCCAACTTTTCAATCGCGCCATCTTAAGCAGTTATAAGTATTTTAAATGTGAATTTTACAATGAACTTATCACCTAAATACAAAGAAAAAAATTGTTAAATATAGAAGTTTCTTCTACAATCTAAGCTAAGGTAAAAAAAATTGAAATCGAAGTACATAGGTACATGTAAAATGTCTATAGCTTTGGCAACACTGAAACATGACTTACCATAACTTTATACAAACGGATATGTTACTGCAGGTAAGGACTGCGGCGTCGATGAGAAAATGGCAGACGTTGCACCTTTGAAGAATAAACTGCCTCATACAATCCAGTAATCCAACAAGTAGTGTATGTTTAAAATTTACCCAATAATGCCGAAGTATTAAAAAATTGTATAAAAGATACTATATCCGCCTTACCAATTCAAGAAATCCGAAATAGTTTTAGGGAACTGCGACGGAAGTTGCAAATGAAGATGACACAATTGCAATACTGACCAATATTGGACTTTATTAAAGAAGGCCGATCATTCTAAAAATTTGCATAATGGCATAGCTTTTCATTCTGAACAACTTTTCTAAGTAATACTTTGGCGTACTGTGAATGGAAGAGGTAGTTTAGCTAGAACTTAAATTAGTGCTTTCTCAACTGTAAAGGCCTAATTAACTTTAAAAAATCAAAAGCAAACTAAAAATTAGTATCAGTCCAAGCAGGGCGGAATTCCAAAATATTGAATTCCAATTCGGAAATCTTTGGTCAATCATATCTATCGTAAACTCAATCCGGGGAAATACACTATAATAAATCAAATATTAAACTGTACGATTTTGGTGGACCAGCTATTATATATCTGCGGAGATAGCGCTGGTCTCTCAAGGCGGTGCTGGTCTATAGTGGTGGTTCTGATCTGTGGAGGGGGTGCTGGTCTGTCGAGATGGTGCTGGTCTGTGGAGGTGGTGCTGGTTTGTTGAGGTGGTCCAAACTCGAAGAGTTTGGGTGGGTCAGCTAGTTTACTATACTAATTGGTGATTGTAGAGTTGATTGGGCGTCCCTCCTGCGACCTTACGGAGGGGGGAAAATCCACACGTACGGTGTCGATAGACGCCTAAAGAATTGTTCTATACAAATGGCTAGGTTTTCCGGCGAACCGACGTTGACTTTTCACGATGTTTTCAGATTAGTCGGAAATTCGCGTTTATCTCCCGAACGGTTGACGCTACGCCAAAACTATCTATGTCCGAATATATTCTTCTCGGCGAGTACTTGGATATTTTCGGGAAATTTTTTTTTTCCGATTAAAACTAAAATCTTTCTGCGTCGCGGCGGCGGTGTCCGATTTAGCGTCGCCTTGCAGGTCGTCTCCGACGAATTGCCCATGTGAACAATATCGATCGTCCAAATTTCAAAATTCCAACGCCCTTCTAAACGGCTTATTTTTTTGATTTTCCTCTGCCAAACTCGATTTTAGAAAATATATTATTTATATACGCGTATATAAAATACCCTTTCATACGAGCGACGGTGGCGTGACGCTTAGGTCTTCGGCTTCGAATCGGATGGTACCAGGTTCAAACCCCCTTCTACGACGTATCTGTTTTTTTTTTAATTTTGTTTATAGAGGAATATAGTTAAAATTCAGTTTTCATTTACGACAAGGAACAAAAAATAAAAAAAATAGGAGTTACTGCGAAAATATTCTATTTTTAATTAAATGTATAATTAAATAATATTTCATTATTTTTTTTACTTTAACCTATACATGCTCACAGAGGAAAGGGAGTCTTCTTTGATACCATCTTTTTATTTCCACAAATATATATTTACGAAAACAATAATGTACAAACAAGGAATGAAATAATAAATTATTACGACGATTACCAAAATTTTCAAAGTTTCAACGCCTTTCTAAACCACTTATTATTTTTTGATAATTCTCATCGTTACTTATACTAAAATCGTATATAGTTCACAGAGCCAATGGATTCTTATTTTGTTCAATATGTAACAAGTAGTACCTAATAATTAATAACATTTCTCCATGTCTGAAAGTAATTTAAAAATATGAAACAATTAAGAATAGTTTAATTATCTGTATGTCAGTGTATTATCGAGATTATACTAAGTATATATCTACATATTTTCGAAAGAGCCAAAAAGTCTTTTTAGAATACATTTTTTTTATTTCTCTCCAGCGCGTCTTTAAGGGGGTCAATTTTTTTTTCTCCGCTCTCCAATGTACAGGGAAAATTGAATGTCAATATTTTAGAGAACGATTTTTTGGTCTATTTTAAAAACAAAACTTCATATGAACGTGTGACCTAAACGTCTGTCAAAGTAGGTAGCTGAAATTCCGTACGAACGCCACTGGTGGAATTAAAAAAAATGTGGAACACTCAATAATGCCTCTTGATACATAGTACACGTATACCACATTTCATTAAAATATCTAAAGAAATTAATGAAAAACTATTTATTTTCGAAAACTTTATCACCCTGTATCTCAAAAGTTAAGACCTTTAGGTCATATGTTCATATGAATTATAATAATCTATTTGACAAAGTATGTAAATTGTAGAAGGATGATTTAAATATTCATAGCTACAAACAGTGTCCGTAATTATTTCAATGCGAGATGTAATACTACGATTATGTTAAAAGTTAGATACAAATATCCCGTATAAATGACGATATCAACGTAAAATTCACTGAATACATTGTTTTGCTTTTCTTTATTTTAAAGCCATCGTGAATGACAAACTCAGTAGCGTGCACACGAGCGCAGTATGATGAAAATATTTTGCTATTGATATTACGATAATATACAGTGTGTAAGGAGGTTGACTGCCAACATTTTCACAGCATATAGAACAAGTAAAAGTAAATAGGATTAAAACAGTTTATTATGAAGTAGGCGTTAAAATAAATAGTTTTCCACAAAAACAAAAGCAATAACCGCACTTCACAAAATAACTTAACTCTATGTTAATAGATGGCGGCATATCTGACGTACACATGATTGGGGAGCGGGTTAAGATTAGCGGAAATGCTGGTCGGTGGGCCGGAAGAGTTCGGTCTAAATTCGAATACTTGGGATGGGTCAACTTAGACCAAACTCGAAGAGTTTGGGTGGGGTCAACTAGTTTACTTATAATAATTGGTGATTGTAGAGGTAAACGGGGCTCCCTCCTGGGACCTTACGGAAGGACTAAACTCGAAAAGGGGTGTGTCAAAAGACGCCTGAAGGATTTTTCTGTGCCTTAGGCTAGGTTTCCTTGCGATTAGATGCTAAATTTTCCCGATGTTTTCAGATTAGTCGGAAATTCGCGTTTATCTCCCGAACGGTTGACGCTACGCCAAAACTATCTATGTCCGAATATATTCTTCTCGGCGAGTACTTGGATATTTTCGGGAAATTTTTTTTTCCGATTAAAACTAAAATCTTTTTGCGTCGCGGCGGCGGCGTCCGATTTAGCGTCGCCTTGCAGGTCGTCTCCAGCGAATTGCCCATGTGAACAATATCGATCGTCAAAATTTCAAAATTCCAACGCCCTTCTAAACGGCTTATTTTTTTGATTTTCCTCTGCCAAACTCGATTTTAGAAAATATATTATTCATATACGCGTATATAAAATACCCTTTCATACGAGCGCCGGTGGCGTGATGCTTAGGTATTCGTCTTCGAATCGGATGGTACTAGGTTCAAACCCCTTCTACGACGTATCTGTTTTTTTTTTTAATTTTGTTTGTAGAGGAATATAGTTAAAATTTATTTTTCATTTACGACAAGGAACAAAAAATAAAAAAATAGGAGTTACTGCGAAAATATTCTATTTTTAATTAAATGTATAATTAAATAATATTTCATTATTTTTTTTACTTTAACCTACACATGCTCACAGAGGTAAGGGAGTCTTCTTTGATACCATCTTTTTATTTCCACAAATATATATTTACGAAAACAATAATGTACAAACAAGAAATGAAATAATAAATTATTACGACGATTTCCAAAATTTCAATGTTCCAACGCCTTTCTAAACCGCTTATTATTTTTTGATAATTCTCATCGTTACTTATACTAAAATCGTATATAGTTCAGTGTATTATCGAGATTATACTATATATATATCTACATATTTTCGAAAGAGTCAAAAAGTCTTTTTTGCATACATTTTTTTTATTTCTCTCCAGCGCGTCTTTAAGGGGGTCAATTTTTTTTTCTCCGCTCTCCAATGTACAGGGGAAATTGAATGTCAATATTTTAGGGAACGATTTTTTAGTCTATTTTAAAAACAAAACTTCATATGAACGTGTGACCTAAACGTCTGTCAAAGTAGGTAGCTGAAATTCCGTACGAACGCCACTGGTGGAATTAAAAAAAAATGTGGAACACTCAATAATGCCCCTTGATACATACATAGTTTTACAGGAATTAATGTAAAACTATTTATTTTCGAAAACTTTATCACCCTGTATCTCAAAAGTTAAGACCTTTAGGTCATATGTTCATATGAAGTTTTCTTTTTATCATGACGACTAATATACGATCCCGCTACCTCAGCAAAAAAAAAAAAAAAAAAAAAAAAAAAAAAAAAAAAAAAAGAAGACCACTCAACGACTTTGACAGGTAAACATTGAAATTCCTAACAAATTTCCTCTCTTCTAAAAATTACGAGATTTATTTAATATTTGTACCTTAACACCTATACAGTTACCCGTAAAGAAGTATTTGTTACTGTAATACGTAATCCGACAGCTTTTTAATATACCTAATCAAGGCCGTTAGAAATTTTCTCTCTTAAACTATTTACACTGCGAGAAAGCGCGCAATTTGAATATTATGGAATATCTTAAAACATGCTGCCTCTCTAAATATACAGATATATATGTCATGATAAACACATTTGTCAATATTCTATTAGATACACATGTCACCTATAAATAATATATTCCGTTATTATTAAATAAAAAACTTGAAAGAAATATCGAATTTTAAGCGTTCATAACTTCATTACATAAAATAAGTAAAGAAATACTACAAAATTTGAACTGTCAAGACGGACTTTTTATTCTGCGTTTACATCGAGATCATGAGTTGTTGATTTTTCGGTAAAACATTTTGTGATTGTCATTAAGATAATATATACATATAGTATTGAGATTAATTAAATAATCGTAGATATAACTGCACTTTACCAAATAACTTCATTGTATCTTAATAGATGGCAGCATATCTGAGGTATACATGTTTAGTGCAATGTATCAAGCGCTCAATTTGAATATTCTGGTATTTCTGAACACATGTTATCTCTTCAAAAATATAAGTATATACGTCATGTTAAAAACATTTGTCAATATACTAATAGATACACATTTTACCTATAAATAATATATTCCGTTATTATTAATAAAAATAGCTGAAAAAATACATCTAACGCGAAACGCGAAAAGTCAAATTGTAATCGTCAAAACCTCATTACGTAATATAATGGAAAAAATACTACGTGACGTCATTTACTTCTTACCAAAAAAATACATTTCAACATTAAATACGTTAAAATACGTCTACGTACAAAATACCATCTTTAATAACTAGAGCAATAATCATTAGGCGGCCCTCATAATAAATCGTTGACGTTAGCGCGTCTGCGATCAAAATTTGAACTGTCAAGTCGGATTTTTACACTTAGAAGGTTATAGGGTTTATTAGTTCTTTTCATATTACTACCGGGAAAATTTAATTTCTTCCCAACGATATTAAAAATATTGATAAACACATTTGTCAATACTCTGTTTGATAAAATGTATAAATTGTAGAATGATGACTTAAATTCATAATTCAGCAAGTATACAGGGTAACTGCTAATGAAGCGACCATACTTTACAGTTATGTAAAATAAAGAGCGTTTCTACATAGAATGCCATTGATTTATTAAAATAGTCCGTGAAAAAAATCGATTAAAAATAAAATAAGTATGCACATTGCTTTCATACTGCTCAATTCGTATAACATTTTTTTTTTTTCATTTTAGTAGTTCATTAGCTGGGACACCCCGACATATTCTGTCGGGTTAAGATTAGCGGAAATGCTGGTCGGTGGGCCGGAAGAGTTCAGTCTAAATTCGAATACTTGGGATGGGTCAGCTTAGACCAAACTCGAAGAGTTTGGGTGGGGTCAACTAGTTTACTTATAATAATTGGTGATTGTAGAGGTAAACGGGGCTCCCTCCTGGGACCTTACGGAAGGACTAAACTCGAAAAGGGGCGTGTCAAAAGACGCCTGAAGGATTTTTCTGTGCCTTAGGCTAGGTTTCCTTGCGATTAGATGCTAAATTTTCCCGATGTTTTCAGATTAGTCGGAAATTCGCGTTTATCTCCCGAACGGTTGACGCTACGCCAAAACTATCTATGTCCGAATATATTCTTCTCGGCGAGTACTTGGATATTTTCGGGAAATTTTTTTTTCCGATTAAAACTAAAATCTTTTTACGTCGCGGCGGCGGCGTCCGATTTAGCGTCGCCTTGCAGGTCGTCTCCAGCGAATTGCCCATGTGAACAATATCGATCGTCAAAATTTCAAAATTCCAACGCCCTTCTAAACGGCTTATTTTTTTGATTTTCCTCTGCCAAACTCGATTTTAGAAAATATATTATTCATATACGCGTATATAAGATACCCTTTCATACGAGCGCCGGTGGCGTGATGCTTAGGTATTCGTCTTCGAATCGGATGGTACTAGGTTCAAACCCCCTTCTACGACGTATCTGTTTTTTTTTTTTATTTTGTTTATAGAGGAATATAGTTAAAATTTATTTTTCATTTACGACAAGGAACAAAAAATAAAAAAATAGGAGTTACTGCGAAAATATTCTATTTTTAATTAAATGTATAATTAAATAATATTTCATTATTTTTTTTACTTTAACCTACACATGCTCACAGAGGTAAGGGAGTCTTCTTTGATACCATCTTTTTATTTCCACAAATATATATTTACGAAAACAATAATGTACAAACAAGAAATGAAATAATAAATTATTACGACGATTTCCAAAATTTCAATGTTCCAACGCCTTTCTAAACCGCTTATTATTTTTTGATAATTCTCATCGTTACTTATACTAAAATCGTATATAGTTCAGTGTATTATCGAGATTATACTATATATATATCTACATTAGGTCATATGTTCATATGAAGTTTTCTTTTTATCATGACGAGTAGTATGCGATGCCGCTACGTCAGCAAAAAAAAAAAAAAAAAAAAAAAAAAAGAAGTCCACTCAACGACTTTGACAGGTAAACATTGAAATTCCTAACAAATTTCCTCTCTTCTAAAAATTACGAGATTTATTTAATATTTGTACCTTAACACCTATACAGTTACCCGTAAGGACGTATTTGTTACTGTAATACGTAATCCGACAGCTTTTTAATATACCTAATCAAGGCCGTTAGAAATTTTTTCTTTTAAACTATTTACACTGCGAGAAAGCGCGCAATTTGAATATTATGGAATAACTTAAAACATGCTGCCTCTCTAAATATACAGATATATATGTCATGATAAACACATTTGTCAATATTCTATTAGATACACATTTCACCTATAAATAATATATTCCGTTATTATTAAATAAAAAACTTGAAAGAAATATTGAATTTTAAGCGTTCATAACTTCATTACGTAAAATAAGTAAAGAAATACTACAAAATTTGAACTGTCAAGACGGACTTTTTGTTCTGCGTTTACATCGAGATCATGAGTTGTTGATTTTTCGGTAAAACATTTTGTGATTGTCATTAAGATAATATATACATATAGTATTGAGATTAATTAAATAATCGTAGATATAACTGCACTTTACCAAATAACTTCATTGTATCTTAATAGATGGCAGCATATCTGAGGTATACATGTTTAGTGCAATGTATCAAGCGCTCAATTTGAATATTATGGTATTTCTGAACACATGTTATCTCTTCAAAAATATAAGTATATACGTCATGTTAAAAACGTTTGTCAATATACTAATAGATACACATTTTACCTATAAATAATATATTCCGTTATTATTAATAAAAATAGTTGAAAAAATACATCTAACGCGAAACGCGAAAAGTCAAATTGTAATCGTCAAAACCTCATTACGTAATATAATGGAAAAAATACTACGTGACGTCATTTACTTATTACCAAAAAAATATATTTCAAAATTAAATACGTTAAAATACGTCTACGTACAAAATACCATCTTTAATAACTAGAGCAATAATCATTAGGCGGCCCTCATAATAAATCGTTGACGTTAGCGCGTCTGCGATCAAAATTTGAACTGTCAAGACGGATTTTTACACTTAGAAGGTTATAGGGTTTATTAGTTCTTTTCATATTACTACCGGGAAAATTTAATTTCTTCCCAACGATATTAAAAATATTGATAAACACATTTGTCAATACTCTGTTTGATAAAATGTATAAATTGTAGAATGATGACTTAAATTCATAATTCAGCAAGTATACAGGGTAACTGCTAATGAAGCGACCATACTTTACAGTTATGTAAAATAACGAGCGTTTCTACATAGAATGCCATTGATTTATTAAAATAGTCCGTGAAAAAAATCGATTAAAAATAAAATAAGTATGCACATTGCTTTCATACTGCTCAATTCGTATAACATTTTTTTTTTTTTTCATTTTAGTAGTTCATTAGCTGGGACACCTCGACATATTCTGTCGGGTTAAGATTAGCGGAAATGCTGGTCGGTGGGCCGGAAGAGTTCAGTCTAAATTCGAATACTTGGGATGGGTCAGCTTAGACCAAACTCGAAGAGTTTGGGTGGGGTCAACTATAATTTGTAATAATTCCTGATTAATTCTTTACGTACACAAAAAGAACTCTTTGAACATTAATAATAATTCAATAATGATAGAATACATCAATACATATGATAATCTTATATTAACTTATTATTGTAACGTGACTACGACCCAAATATCAAATACGGAAAGAATGATTTTAATTACAGTTCTTTTGTAAGAGAACTCTCCTCTAACTGGTACAGTTTTCCAGTTGTACCAATTAGAAGTGTGTTACTGTTGCCGATATTTGTCAACTCTATTGATACTGTAGGAGAATCTAAAATATTTAAATAGACACATGAATATTAGTGCCCTTGTGTGCATTATATTATACCGTATTTGCATGCTAAATGGGTTTTAAATCACCCTGCAATGTAGAAACTCTTGTCGTTACGATTTTACCTGTATGTGTACGACCTTGAGCGAAAGCGAAGAGTTATTGCAAGGGTATCAATAGCTTCGGTATTTCTCGTATTATTATACTGTGACAGGACTGTCCAACCATTAACACTGCCTACTGTACATATGTATGTGCAAACTTCGTGTAAACTACATACAGGGTGGTCCATTTAAAGTGTAAAACTGTAATATCTTCGAAACAATTAGTGTTATGAAGACAAGTGTTAGACAAAAGTTTAACTATATGAAAGGGCTCATTCGATGGCGCTACTGTTGTCACTATAAAGAAATATACTAAGGTCATAGCAAGGTCAACCTTTTTTTTCAAATAGAATATGGTATTGTTTTTATCAAATTCTAAAAGAGCAATAAATTGTGAATAGAAAAATAGTAAACTACATATGACCTCAAATTAATATTAATCGAGATATTTCGGAAAAATTAGAACATAATAAAAGTCAGTGCAGCAAATGTTTTTCCTTCGTTTGTTAAATGTAAAAGTAGAAAATATATGTTAATAGTAGCTACAAATTGTTTACATAAGGTAAATAGTGGAAGAACGCAGACGGCTATCGAATTAGATGTTCAAATTGGCGGCCACCAGCCCCAATGCACTTTTGTATTCGCGCAGAAGAATCGCTATATTTATTTTATTTGTCGGGTTAGTGTCCTAGTGGCTTGTACACTTGCCTCGTTAGTAGTACCGGGTTCGAACCCCGGTGCTTCCTTTCTGAGTTAGGTTTTCTGTAGTTTTCCGAATTCCACGGCAAATGCGGAAAGGTAACATCTTAAGTCGGTCTACAGCCGCAGGCGTAATAATAACTCATGGCCAGCCGATGCTCCCTGTAATTGGCGCAAGCTGTTGGGGGATGCTAAGGCATGGATTATTATTATTATTATTAATATGGTATCACTATATGCTTTCTAGGAAGAAGTCATTGATTTCATACAAAGTTGCATTCAAAAGCTGTTGTTTAATTTTGTCTTAAATTGAATTTCAGGTAAGTTTTTAACAGAAGTTGGTAGCGCATTGTATATCCCCAAACACTGGCACAAAACTGTTTTCTGGATCTTGATTAGTTTTGTTTTGGATGGTAGCAAATAGTCATTGTCTAACCCCCTAGTATTTTTTTCATGTTCCAATGAAAACTTTTTGAAAAATATTAATAATATGAATATTTTTCTACAAAGAACGCACATTCCATTGTATATACAGGTGGAAAGGTAAGTATTTTTTATTTCTAAAAATTAATTTACAGGAGTCTCGTCTTTTCAATCCAAATACCGCCCTGACACAAGATTTCTACGCTATAAACACCTGATTTGTTTCGTTCGGATTTTGTTAGCATTTCCCCAAAACATCACTCCGTACTTTAGTTTTGCATGAACATCCGTTTCGACACTAACATTACGCGAGATGTAAGCCTAAAGATGTGTAAGCCTAAAGATAGTTCCTGTATTTGGGTGCCCCATAATAATTTGGCATTTACTTCTATGCCCAAAAAAGAGGCCTCGTGTACTGCCTTCCGTTACACTTCCGTTAATGTTCATTGACAGACTCGGCACTTTGTTATTAAATATCATTAGTTTTGTTTTATCTAAGTTAAGTTTTAAGTTGTTGTTTGTACTCCAGTTATTTATTGTTGCTATGCTATTTTCTAGTTTTACCCGCAGTTCTTCACTATTAATTAATTAATAGTGGAGTAGAGTCGCCCGGTAGCGCAACGGTGTTGCGAGTGGGCCGCGTCAGCCATAGTCGATGGTTCGACTCCACCTCCGGTCGACATATTAAAAAAAAAATATATGTTTAATTAATTGGCGGTTGGAAAAATGCATTATATATGGATGTACTTACGCCAAGAAAAATAAATACTTCGGTATATTTTACTATTTTAACAATGTGAGAACTTCCAATAATACTATAATATCAATAATGCAATTTTTCCCAAACGCCAATTAACTTACATACACCAAGAAAAATAATACACTTCGGTGTCAAAAATACTATAATATCAATTAGAAACCATTACATATTTAAAACTTCTATGGTTCAATCTTTATTTAGGCTCGTGTTCGTAAGTGTTTATTGGGTGGGTTCAGTGCCAGACATAGAGTTTGAGAGGAAGTCTGTTGGGGTAGTGTTTGGCCAGTGTTCGCTCGATAGTTCGGCCTTGTTCTGGAGAGTTCGCATTCTTTTAAAGCGTGTCTTAGCCAGAGTGCACCACGACAACAAGTAATTATGGGGCGCCAGAACGTATAACGTATCAGTAGTTTCAGCATGAGCGATAAAGAACCCTTGCTGTATATTCGTGAATACGTGGCAGAGCTAGCTCCGTAGAAGCAGTTGCAGTAGAGTGCAGATAGACTGTTGACCAGCTCCAGAGGGCGTAAAAGTTTTTTTTACGAATATGTTATGATGAATTCGTGTTTCCTTCATAAACCAAATTGCTATAAATTTGGCTTGTTTAACTTAAGCCTTCAGTTGGAGGACTAGCGATTAATGGCACTGCACCTGCCTGTGAAGTGTGTTTTCGAGGCTATTTCCTCAATTGTAGAGAAGGTGTATATCGGCTATGCCATCAGCATAGATCGCGAATTTTACCTGGGTAGATTTGCACATAAATATTTTATAAATCAGTCCAGGGTGTGAAACACTATTAAATGCTTTCTCAAACTCTAGAAATACCGTTTCCATTGTCTTTCGTACCTCAAAGGTGAAAAACAATTATTTTTTTATAGTCCTTTAAACAGACAAGGGATTAATGCAGTTATTACAGAGTATCGTCAAATGGTGGTTTTGGAAAAATTCTATTTATGTTGTGCTGATGATATTGAAAGCCAATATAAACTTGCCATTTATTGCGATGGTTTGTTTTACATAATGAAAATGTGCCTTTAGCTGTAGTACGAGTATCCCTTAAGAATTATTCTTTTGTTTAACTTTAGATAATAGCAAAAAATATAAAATAATCAACTTTATCATCTTAACGAATCAACTCGTATAATAAGATTTGTGGAGAAATAGCTTATAATTGATTGCTAGAGAAATATTCTAGAGAATTTTAAGTACCTATTAAAACGTAGTAGAGAATATTAAATTCATTTTTATTTTACTGAGATATATTGTATGACTTGTGTAAAAGTAGAAGTATTTTACGATTTTGAGCAAGCATATGTTACTTCAGTTCAAAATAAACTGTGTATGTGTAGAATGTACTTACATATAGATAGACGAATGTATGTTTAGGTAGCGCTCTTTCTCTGGTATAGAACGATTTAATAAGCTCTAAAGAAGTATATAAGTATGTTTATGAATATATAAAAATATTACGGGTAATAAAAAACAACGATAAAGCGAAAACAAGCTAGTCAAAGTGATTATCAAGGTAACTTTACGATGAAAAGAATAAAACTCTCACTCAACACCTGTGTAAAACTCAACCAATGATTAACTTAATTTTTTCAGTGCTGAAAGCCAAATGAAAAGTCATGTTATTATAGCTGTCACATTATACAGTGCTAGGTTTCTGTCTTTTTATCGCCAGTGCAGAACGAAATAAATATTTATTCAGTTGAAAATAATTTCCACTGACAAACTTGATGACGCGTGTAATTATATCCTATCTTCATCCTTGTGAAAAATGAATGAGAGATGTAACATTGTATTTACTTACGTTTTATGATTTCATCGTTGCATGTTATGAAATTTGTGGTGGGGCGTACTACTTTTAAAATGAATAAGAAGTAATTTGTATTGTATTTTGTTATAGTGTACCTAAGACATAATTTCAAACAAACAGTTTTATTATAGAGGTGATGTTTGTAAATTTTAAACGCAAGGTTACATCGACTTGGCTTTGTATTCAAGATTCTTAAAATAGATAATATTACTGCGAATGTAATGAGTTTATAATGGCCGACATTCAAATAGTGACGGTTTTAAATTAAACCTGTTGCGATTTTCAGATTGGTTAACGTGTCACGAACCAGGTTTTATTAAAATAGTTGAAGAATAATGTAGGAGAGTTGCACGCACATTTATAATAGAAAATAGCTGGACAAATTATGCGTACAAAGCCGACGTACAAAAATGGCGGGAAACATTTATTTATATTTGTCTAACCAAATTCGTATATTTCGCTGTGTTTAGGACAATATATCATTCATATACAATATTTTGTGGTACATATTTCCACAATATTGTTACTACAAACATTTAGTTTTTTGTTTATTTACTAGAATATGCAACTACAAAAAGTTAGTTCACGTTACTTTTATTACAGTAAGATTTACTTGTGTTTGTACACTCGGTTGATTTAAAATCGACTCACCCGGCAAGCGACGTAGACCTAACGTCGTACACAGAAACTTTCAACATTTAACTGGATGTTTGTAGTAATAAAGCAATTTGCTTATGAGCAGGTAAAATAGCTACGTAATGTGAAATGAATGGGAAGATCGCTGCAGAAATATATTCTTTTTCAGATACTTTTAATACCTGCGTTATTACGTACTATAGCGTTTGCCAACACCCATTACCATTCATGACATATAGACGCAAATGAAATAATAATACAGATCAATTTTAGAACCATAAGAAAAATTATTTATCATTCACAGGGCATCAGCTGTCTTGATTTTAAAGTAGCTCTAATATAACCATCTCGATTTTCATGCCCGCACACTTTTTCTGCTGCTTCTGTAGCCAGTTTTACATACCTCTCAACTGACTAGGTGTGGCATGGGAATTTGAGGTAGTTAAACGCTGATAGCGCTTTGTCTTTCAGCAAAGAAGCAATGTGTTCAGTTGGCATCTTGGACAGTAGTGGCGGCGGTGTTAACTTGCAGATTGACCATTCAATTACTTCGGTATAGTCGTTTGCACTAAAATTTATTGAAGGTATTTTAAGTCTCTTACGTAACCTTCAGCCGATGGCTCATTTCTGGATTTAAGGACCCTCCTGTAGCCAAGTACTCTAATGTGTGGTTTCTCATCCATTATCATAGCCAACATAATATTTTCAGGGCGGCAACCCTGCTCGCAACTTTAGGTCTTTTGCGCGAATTCGGTAAAACAAGAATGGGTCTAATTACTTTTTGTATGCATTAAGGACACTCTTAAAAACACCTTTTTCACTATTACAACAAAAAATGTATTTTTTGTAATTTTTGCATTTTTTTGAAATTTACCGGTATTTTGACGTTTTTGGTAACTTTAGGCCTTCTGCGCGATTTCAAATTTTGAAAAAAATTTTTTTAAATATTTTTTCATTTATAATGACGCCTATGCGCAAGTTTTCCGCGTTATTAGAATTATATTGCAAAAAAAAGGCGTTTTTCGATCCACTCTAATATGTAATAGACTTTTATATCTTGCCCCCATACATATTCTTATTCATGTAATTTTTTAATTACATAAATACTTAGAATTATAGTGAAATTGTATGCGATAGCGATTTAACTATACATATGTTAAGCTCGCATTAAGAAATTATCGGTTTAGGAATTTATAAATGATCCCTTGCATATGAAACTGGATGTAATAGAAAAATATATTGTATATACATAGATAGTAATTTACATACAGTTGACCATACTATTACTGCTTTGCATTCGGGGGCCGCAATAAAGCATATTTTTAATGGGTTTTATGGCAGTTTGAGTCGATTCTAAATCAACCGAGTGTACATACAATATACATATGTATATATTATAAATATAAATATACATTGGAAATTTCCAATGTATAGGTGGTACTGTGGTACTCAATTGTACCACAGTTAAAGTAAGGAAAAAGCGTACGATGGTGCTATAAGTTCTCTTAATTTGGCTTTAACAATGGCATACATTTCATCAGATATAACAAACATGGGTCTTACCATATTATCAGCAGGAAGCATTTCAACACAAGTACGTTTAGGAAACTTTACATATACCTAGGTGTTTGTTAGTATAAAATCTTCTACCTTACTAATACCATAGATAATGCTAGGTGAAGAATAACAACTGCATAACGTTAGAACAATGAGAGAAATTATGCGATTCGATCTATCTTCCTCGTTGTTAGAGAATACTACTATCACTTTTACATTTCCCTATACTTTGTGTATTACGAGTTATTACTATTAATGATAATAAACTGTAAACAACAGTTGCAGTTCATTTGGATCTAAGGGTATAGATATTATTGTAGATATTAATTGTATAAATAATTACGAATACAACACATGATACAGGAGTAAATCTAACGTTTACTCATATTTACTACGACACCACCAACAATATTAACAGCTGCATATTAGGTATGAATCTCCCTAATCTCTGAATATGGTCTTGGACTGTATATTGTGCTCATTATTGTTTCATGCGCAATGTCTGAAATAGTATCCAAGCTATGTATATAATTTATATTATATATTATTATACTGTAAGCAACTGAATTTGTGCTAAATTTCCTTCAGAGAAAACAAAATAATTAAAATTTCTAAAAAAATGTCTACCATTTACACGCTTCTTAAGATATCTTGGATAGGTGCAAGATGTAAATATTCGGTTTTTGTTGATTTGTTGGTAATTTAACCTACTTTTTTAATTGGTGGTCAAAAATATATTTCAAAAAATTTATATTTATTAAAATTTTACTGGATGAAGTACAAAAAACAAGTTTGTAAGCCTTACATTGTCGGAGTAGCACTTAGTTGAGACTTCATTTGCAAAATTCGGTTTAACAAAACCTGAGTTATAAGCGTTCCTTCAGAAGAAAGGTCCCCCTCCCTTCTCCTCCTTTTGACAAAATACAATAACATTTTTAGAGTGTAAATTTTAATTTTTTTTTAATTTTCAGGAAAATCGAACTTTCAAAAATAGTTGATAGACTTTAATTTGAGAAATTTTATATAAAATAAGAATTTAAATCTTTGATGCTCGGTTACGCTACCTAGCAGTCATCCTACAGTTCCCTAAATAATTTCCAGATGTTTTTCCTGGTCACTTTAGTCAGTAATATCTTTTTTCCCGAAAGTGTACCGTTCTTGAGTTATGGTTGAGTGCCCTTCTTATTTGGCCACGCTGTACATTACATTCAGTAAACCAAATTTTACCTATTTCTCTTCTCTCTAAGTAGTTTGGTATTTTTTGTTAAAATAAATAAAAAAAGCAACAAATAGAAATCCAATAACTAATATTTTATAGAGGAGAAATGTACTACCTTCTTTAAATAAAATGCGAATCTCTCAGCGGTGTATGTATAGTTAGTAAATAAGAGCTTCGCTCTAATTCAGCTTCATGCTTTTTTTAGAAAATGTTTTAGCCTTTATTTACTAATATAGACATTTTTTCACTGTATAGCTCACATTTAATTTGAAAAGATAATACATATGTATATTACTTACTGTACTATATTATGATTGGCGTCAATTAATTCGTTTCTAGGAGTAACAATATCGTATAATTAGCAGCATTACACACATAATGCACGCAATTATTGATTTTTCTTGTCTGCTGGTAACTGCGTCTCCCTTTACTCATTTATTTGTATTCGTAATACATGTCGTCGCATTCGCTAATGAGGTCGTATGTCAAAGAATAGAGGTCAAGATTCCCTATGATCACATTTAATGTGAAAGTTCTTAGAAATCATTCCGGGTGTATTGTTGACTTGTTGGCAGTTATCACATAAAGTTAAGCCAAGTCAAAACAAGGAAACAACCACGAGTATCTTCGCTCCATGTTTCACCATTTACATTATTTACGCAACAAACTGTCACGATGCTGATTGCGTCATAGAAAGAGCAGCCGCCGAAATGAGTAACTAAAATACTTTTATGGATGAGTTTTTATGATATGTATTGTTGACAAGATGTACTTCTAATATTTATAAAATGACAGTAAAATGATGTAAGTCCTATTATTATTCGCACTCCTTCTACTTACATAAGCAGCTTCCCCGCTGTTATTGTTTGTTAGCGCCTCTTTAGATGTTTTAATGGGAATAGTCTACAGCAGTCGTAAAAAGCATTCCCTTTGTCTGCAACTAATCATGCTATGGACATATTATTGGTTACGAAACAACAGTAATTTTAGAGATAAAAAATACCAATATGAAATGTTCATAAAAGAACTAAATAAGTGTTATTATCGTTCTATTTATGGTAATTAAGACACTTAATTAATATATTTTGTATAACTATGCATTTCCCATAATTACAACAATTTTTACCTACCTTTTTGTATAACTATTTCATATTATTATTATTAACTAATAATAATAATAAACTTTTCTATCTTGTTTAGGTTATTGAAGTTAGCAAGCACTATAATTTAATAGTTAGTTAGTAGGTACTTCATTACTTCCCCTCACTTTAACATGTTCGTCAGTTTTGCATTAACACCACCCTTGAACATTTATTTGTTTAAATCTATATTGTACCCATTTTGTAGCAAGTATGCTTTTACCTTGCAATAAATCAGTTAGTTCCCATGTATCATTAGCTCAAGCACTCGTGTTCAGCGTTCATGGTGCTGATCCATTTTTGTTTGTCAGGGTTTTCTAAAATGTGTTGAACAGTTTATGGCTTAAAAGGACATTTTCCGAATAAAAATGTTCTATAGCCCGTTCATTTACTTTCGTGTCAGTGGTCAAGATATATGACGAATTTTTTAATTTGGATATAATGGTGCATTATTTTCATAGATTCCATTATATTCACGATTTTCATTATAATCTGATTCTTCTTGACATTGGGATCATCATCTATCTTTTTTGGTGCTGGATATCTCAGTAATAATAGTAGAAGCAACATTCAACATATCACTATCACTATATAGAAGAGAAGACCTGTGAAAACATACGTAAAGGATAACATTAGCCGATTTGTAGTGCGGCTGTCATTTCGTAATAACGCTCTTTCTCGAATAGATGATACCAAGTAAATAGTTTTAAAACGATTTTATACATTAGACCGAAAATGACTTTTAAAACAAACTGCACTGAAAAATCTATATATAATTATTTATTTATTTTGGAACGGATACAAGGACTTGAACTATATGAAATTAATTTCGATCCACATCTCAATATCTCATAAAAACAATTCTATTTATTTTACAATAATCAAAACAGATGGCGACACAACAAATTTGAAAGTTGTGCTCGACGGCATTGGACATTAATATCAGGACCCAGAGTTCAGCAAGATTTATTTTCTATTGTGTACCGGTTTCGGACACATGAGATTGTAATAATTAGGGTCGGCAAAGAGGGGCAAGTTTCAGTGGAGTGCGGAGAACGATTTGGAGGGGTCGAGTAGCCGTATCAAGGCGTTCAGTAACATTTACGTACTCGCATCATTTATCTTCGTGAGCTTCAAGAATGAGCATAGACGATACAAACGCATGAATATTTACACATAAAATAATGATAAAAATATATTCTATAACGTGCTGAAACACTTACTGTTTTAAGAAGCTTTCATGAAATCACAAACTCGGAGGCATATATTAAATATTTTAATCATTAAATATGTTTCCATACTTGTTTCAGTCAAAGGAATACGGCGTGCGGAATAAATATTTTTTCATGATGAAAATGATGGTTCCATATCGAGTGATATTGTATTTGCAAATTTGAAGTAATCCTTGTGACAACTTAATAGATCTTTCGACGATCTTTCACAAATTTGAACCTATATGAAATGTGTGAAAGAGTGTTTTATACTTTTCAGGTGGTGTTCACACGTCCACCTACTGGTCGCATCTTACACATTTAATTCTATCGCCTTCGCATTCTAAATCCGGTTACTGGTTATTACGTTTTCTAGTGTCTTCGAAATACGCCGTTTCTGAAAGGTATATACCTAACTGAAATATTTTCTAAATATGTGTGTACTGATAAGCACTGACAACGACCCGAGGAATAATACTGAACAAGTGTGATTTGATACGGATGCTCGAGTTTCCGCGCCACTCCTCTAGGTTGCTCCCGTACTGCATTGGGAATTGCCCTGCTTTGCCGAGTTTAGTATTAATAGCTCATGTTGAAAGGATGTATAGACAAATCAAGCTATACCCAGATGTGAAACAGTTACTAGGTTTATGCTTTCTTTAAATGCGCGTTGAAAGTGAATTAGAATTCAAATCCTGTAGCATAAACGGTTACAAATTCGAATGAATTATTAAATTTAAATTCAGATAATATGGATTCTAGAGATGACTTTACGGTGCGTATTGATCTACATCAGTGTGTAAAAGCATGTACCCGAAATAAATATGAATTTGGGAAGTATAAACGTCGTAAGTGATGTTTATACATTCAGATAATTCACATGGAATTGGAACATAAATTAACGACAGAATCATTCCTAAATGCTCTTGATAATTACTAGTAACGATGACATGAATTGACAGTTGAATCTACGAAGATAACTTCTAACGGGACGCGAGTTTTCAATTATTTTATTTTATTAAACATAGTAATATGATAAGGAAAACGAGTACTTATTATGTATATTAAGACATGTTATTTTATTTTAATTCATGTAATGCACCTATCTGTATATTTCCATGACCGTATATAATTTTCCTATGTTAAAATTCTATGTATCTGCAATAATTAAAAAATGTAACGGTTTTCACCGACAACGAGCAAACAGGCGACTTTTGATCAGACCTGTACTGTAAATTCGAATATATCATCTTATATGGGAAGGTACTGGTCAGGTGATGCGATCCTACCCCACTCCGCGTGTAATAGAACAGTTTCCGTCAGGACGCCGAGGAGTCTAGTCCGCTCCGCAATTAGTGTAAAATATATTTGTGAAGTTAGGGCCAGTTAGTGTTTTTGTAATTAATATATTTGTTTAAATTATCAGTAGTATAAAATAAGGCCGTGGTTACTGGGAACGTCCAGCACATGGCCAATAAATATAAAATACTGGTAAAAGAAGATTACAAGAAATCAATAGTATTGTATATACGAATTTTTTCATTTTATTGAATATATTTGTTATTCATTTATTTGAGGCATTTTCATTCATATAGTTGCATATTTGTCTGCATATTTTGTGTAGTTATTTATTGTTAACATATTATAAATCCTCCATTTACCGCACGTCTTGGGAACGTATAAAGAAAGAAAGTTTGTAAAGTAAGTATATGTTTTCTTTATTACGTTAGAGCGATCGCGACCGACATTTTGCTAGTCAGGGGAATTAATTTCTTTATTTCGGTATCAGTAGCTTTCGTCATCGTGGGTTCACGAGAGGAATTGTTCATATACCGTGGCGCCCAAGAGATTTAAACACATATTAGCACAATTTAAGGCCGTTCTTTCATAGACTGCACTTTGGAGGTCTATGGGCAGCCGGGTTTAATCTGTCAAGAACCATTTGAAACATTTAGCCTGAAATGCTTTTTTGGCCTTTCGACAAATACAAACATTATTAGTCCGAATTGAATCTATCTTGAATTCTCTTCTTCTTCGCACATCCAATGATTCAAACATTTTCTGATTGGTGTGCTACTGACATTATCCATCCAACCAAACATAAATAGATTATCTCGCTAGCAGCTGATTGAACAATGTAAATAGGATCTTTTTTCCTGCTAGCCAGAGGTACACACCTTACAAAATTGCCCAAGTGGAAAATCAGCGGTATACGGCCAATCGAGCTTAGGAACCGGGTCAAGATCATAAAGAGAGAGGATGTCTTCAGCTATTGTAGTGGATGGTAGAATAAATCATCGATAGTTACCCAGTAAGCAAACGAATATAATTGCGAGAATATTGGACTAATTAAGTAACAGAAAGTCTCAACGCCAATAGTAAGGTAAGTTGAACTCAATGTTTTCAAAGATGATGGAATGTTCAAGAAATCCATGACTACCTTAAGTTAATTGCAAGATCCTATTTCAATTGTGCGTGTCATGTTAAATTGGATATTTTGTGGTACTGCATCAAAGACATTTTCTTAACTGTTTGTTTAATAGTTTTTTGTTTATGTGAGCATTATGCTCCATCATACATGCAAAATATTTTAAATATTGTTATGTACAGGTATATGAAAAATTAACGTCTGGAGTATATTGTGTAATAATACAACAATTACAACAATTACGACTTATATGTATTTTTCCTACTAATTTCAGCATTATGATAGGTATATGTAGGTACATACATACTCCTATATCATAATTACATATAGGTAATTAAAATCTTGGAAATATTTCTTATACATCCACTTTGAAACAATGTATACAAAGTTACACCAATTTATAACTCACAATTTGTCGTGTATAACAAATACGTATGTGACCGTTTTTGCAACCAACGATTAAATCAATGAATTCTTTCTTTATTAAAGGGCACGCGGACAATTTTTATGAAAAATTATTCTGCTTTTTTGGGCACCCAATATCAATGAGTACAGCTTATAATAATACTTGCTGCAATTAGGACTCTTTTTGTCGTTTTGCCCATATAAAGCGTAACTGACGCGATCTCGTGTAATTGGATAAAAACTGTCTCCGATGCGTCTACCTTGTCTTGTGCTCTGTCGCTGCACATATGTCGGTAGGTATCAAAAGCTCACTTTCAAGAGAACAATTGACCGGTTCATATGTTCTTGCCACAACAGGACGTAGTCTGCTGTATATAATTCAGATGCTAAGGTCTTCACATTTCACATACAGACTATTCGAATGTTGAAATGTTGCAAGCCGTAAAAGAAATCTAGGAACTACCAACTAATTTTGGTTTTTCATCATCTGTACACATTACACCTGTTACTGATTTGATATCAAGTGGGAATTAATGTACGAGAACAGACTAACAAATAGACGACAAATTATAATGAGATTATGTTATTCATAATTTTAAAAATAATGCTTTTCGATTTGGTAACTGTCTGTTTTGTTTTTTTAAATTGTAGTAGTTGGTAGTATATCCTTGGAATTTTGGTTGAATAGAGGTTTATGTTGTGGTGGTTCACTGAAGAACTTTTCGCAGCTCATGTTATCACCATCTTTAGGGTATGTTTTAAAGGTACAATAACTTTAGATTTAGAAATCTGGATGCAGAATGCACACTAACTTTTCTTCACACTTTGTTCAAGCTTAGGGCCGGCAGTAGAAATATTGACCTGTTTAAAAGTTTATGGCAGCGGCCTTTCTCGGTTAAATTTTAACTTTATTGTTTGAAAATTTCAATTTAGTAAGAGCGTCAAAGTTTAAATGCAATTTCTTGTAAATATAGATATGGAAATGTACAGCATGAAGCACAGAAGAGAAACAATTGAATAATAAATCCACATATTTGTTGGATATAATGGTTGTCTTTGTTTCAATCACTTGTATGAAGTTTTAAACTTATTAAAGTTTTGAAGTTTGCTGGGACGGCTTCACTTCCTTTACATACGCATTGCATAATTCGTTTTAGGGATGGTAATTTTCCTGATGCAGCATAAGAAATGTCCTATGACATATTAGCCAATGCAGCTTGACTGGTTGGTTTGATGTTTTTTGCGATGTCATGCTTCTTTTGCTTTTAACTCTGCAACACCAGCAATATGGTCGCGCAGTAGAATTAACATTTTTTGTGTGAAAATCATTCGTTTGGCACAATTTTTAATGCTAGTCTTCTTTCTGGAAGAAAGGAACAGTTTCAAGTTTCATTTCTGCATTTTAGTAATGTTCACGTAATAGCTAATACCCTTCGCTGTTTTTCAGTGGAGGTCGAATGTATGGTCTTTAATGTGTATCATTTGTAATTGATTTATTTATGTAGAATGGCTAATAAAAATATTGGTACCACAACATGTACGATGGTGATGATGTAAATATACCCATTATTGCCGCAAAAAAAACTGTATAATTGAGTTTCCCAATGAATTAAGTCCTTTCGAAAACGACCACATCGAGTGATGTTATATTTGCAAATTTAAAGTAATTCTTGTGACAACTTATAATGTATTTTTCTACGCATCTTTACAAACTTGTCTTAGAATGAGAAATTGTGAACGCTTGTCAATAACACTTTCAAATAACACATAACTACAATTTTTTATTTTTCAATTCTGCTTTAATTCTTCTTTCAACATAGTCATGAGCAGATGGCATAACGTTTCTTATCTTTCTTCAGAAGGAGACAAATGCTTCGTGCTCTAGTAAAGTGAACCATAGATTACATAGAATAAAACAAACAGCTATATGAAATGTTAATTGTTCGCTGTATCGTTTGGCACGGACTGCAGAACAGTGTTTTATACTTTCAAGGTGGCGTTCACACACATTTAATTCTATCATCTTGGTATTCCCAATACGGCATACTCACTATTACGTTTTCTAGTTTCTTCGAAATACGACGTTTTCGAAACATACCTAACTGCGATATTTTCTAGGTATGTGTCTACTGATAAGCACTCACAAGGACGAGTGGAATAATGCTGAACAAGTGTGCTTTGACACGAACGCTCGAGTTTGCGTGTCAGGCTGTTTGCCCCTGCACGTTGTTCTCCGTACTCTACTGAACCTTCCTCATCTTTGCCGAGTTTAATTAGGTAATAGCCACAATTTGAACAAACACAACTCCCATTTTTACTTTTAAAGCTGCAATTTACTTATGGTTAGATGTTTAATTAATGTTTCTTTCTGTCACTTTGTATGGAATTCCGTTTTATAGTGTTTGGTGTATTATTACTGTTTTTAAACATTGGTTAACGTTTTACTTATAGACGTTTAGTGTATTTGACAATTTCTTGAACGTTTCGCATGATTTTCTGTTAACAATTCACGTTTATCTATTTTTATATTTTTTTGTGCTTACCAGAGCGCTTATATACTTAGTTACGCCAAAATTTTTATCTTTGAATTGTCGTTGAATTAATATTTGCAAAGCTGATAGAACACTTGCTCTAAGTAAATTAAGTTTCTTGCCAATGTTCTTCCTTAGTACTTAACCAATATACTTAGAATGATTAGAAACTTTGTACTTGCAATTTCAAATATCATTAATTATTAAAACCTATTGACAAGACATTACCACAATAGTCAATAGTCACAATAGTCAATAGATACTACTACTGACTTCTATTCAGTTTTGCGTTTTCAATTTTCAGTTTGTAACTACGTTTCGCTATTCTTGCAAATGGAATGGCATTATAGGATTGCATTTGAAGATTTTCTCGAGCTTCTCTGTCTCATATGAATACGTTAATAATTTGATTAAGTATTGAACACAGGCAGTGTGAGAATATATTCAAATGTAGTACAGTGGGTCTTTTTATGAATTTTTGTAAATTGTATTTTTGGAAAGTATATTGAAAAATAAGAGACAACTCAACAAAGTGCGAGAAAAGATACGAAACGTGATGCAGTTAATTCCACTACAAGGTGGTTACGGGTTTTATTTTATTGATAAATTTCAAATACTAATGATATAATATAAATAAATATCGAATACATTTTCACATGTAGCTATAAAAAAATAAGTAGGTTAGGTAGCGAGGTTGCATTTAGGCCACGATTCAGTTTCCCTATAATATTTATTCTAAGCCACTAGCACACCACCATTCGTCACATTTTAAATTAGATATTTTTCTATGGTTATTTATAATAGTGCCTAGCAGGAAAAATCCTATGTTTGTCCTATTTTTATGGTTTGATCGAGTATATATACTTAGAAGCAATTATGTATAACTTAATAACAAGATGGTATAATAAGAAATCACGAGCCAATTTCAAACAGCATTTAACATTAGAGTATTTCGAAACTGTATTGTATCGTGGCTCAACATAAACAGAAGATAAAAAAAGATTTGCTGGTATTGAAAGTGACAAGATACATGTAAACTTTTGTGAAAGACTGTATATCGAAGCGACAGCATATTGATATCACATCCAAAAACTTAATGCCGCTTGGCGTTGCGTCCTATTGTTATTGAAATTGAATCCCTTCATGCAGGTACGGTGATAAAAATGTGATAAATGCACTCTAAGCAGTCGGATAAGCATCTGTTCATGACGACTGTGATATACGCAGAGTGACTACCTCGCCGTACATGAGGACATTGAAATTAGTTTACAACCTGTTCTCGAATTGGTAAGTCTTTTTTGGACAGACTTTCGATATATAAATACTTGTACGTCGAAAGTTGACATTGATGCACAATTATGTTATCTTTGGTGATGTACCAGATCAGAAGAAAAGACGTTTGTCTTGAATTACATCGAGAATCAGCATCTGTGAAGTATTGTATACATTGTTTGCTTTAAAACTGGTGGATGATGATTTAGCATTACGGCAAATAAGAATTAAATGACAAAAGGAAGGCATGATACTGAATTGGTTGTTATTCAACCTATTAGCTTTGATATTTATTAAAAAAAAAATTTCGTAACTAATATTGTCGAGTTTAACGATCATGCATACACCAAGAACATTCTAAATTAATAGCGGTAGAATTTTTAAGTTTATCGCAAATAAAACTAAAGCATTCAACCACAGACACTTGGTCACAACATCAAAGTAAATAGCGAACTGCAATTAGAAATCGAAGAGCACTCTTTATTGAAGATACGTTTAAAATTGTATTTATTGTCGCAGTAAACGTAAAAAACTATGTCGGGTTGCTTAGGGCGAACGTATTTACATATTTTTACTTAAATTCAGTCTCAGTATACAGTCTCTTGGAATCCCATTTGGATTCCCATAAATAAAATATTATCTTACATACATCTGTTTTTACTAAATCGTTTAATATTATTTACACGTTTAATTTGTTCGAGTATACAATTCGAGACACGTGTGCCCAGCAGATAAGTACTCTTACACATTATATTTAGTCAAAATTTGTAATTTATCAATCGTCCTGCGTACAGTTAAAGCAGTGTATTTTATATTAAATACTAACACATTAAAATGCACACCTTTAGTTTTATATCGTACATAATTTATATAGTTTGTTTTATTCATGTATTAAAAAAGAAACTTTTAATTCATAGCTAGCAATAAAAGTAATATCAAAATAAATATGGAGAAAATAAAAAGAAAATACCATAAAATCTATACATATTTCTTAAAAAAGCAAATATGAAAACCTTAATCCTTTTAACATTTGGTGAGCCGTTAATATCAAGATTTATTTACATATATAATTTAAAAATTTTACGATCAAGTAAGTATCGAATAATATAAAACTAGTAGATATATGTATATGTACATATTTATAGTTCATGTTCTAAATTCTATTTATAAACATAAGAAATCTTGGATAACCAAACAATTACAAGCATCTAAAATTTACAAAACTTCACAGTATTCATGCAGATTGGAACGAATCGAAAGAGAGAATAAAAGGAAAATGTTCACTAAACCAGAACGTAAGCACGATTAAAGAGACGAAATTCATAGTGATCTAATCCTAAGAAGAATATATCAACATAAAATAAGAGAACGTCTGCGAGAGGAATCTTTGTCTGATTATACACATTAATGCTAAAACGCTGAAGTTGTTAGTGTGCGTATTACCTAAGTAATCTATATACCTATTACTTAGGCAGATCCATTAGAATGATAAACTTCCTACAAAATTATAATCTTTCTGACATTGTCCACTTGAACAAGATCAACAATTCTTGTGTTCTGAATATTAATTTTATGCATTAAGGTGCGCGTAATAGTCACTAACGCAGATTGAATACCTGTACTGTCGATAGATAGATTTCTTATTGTATGCAAATTCCAATGCTAGACTAAAATAATTAATAGCCCTTTTTTAAAACTAAAGCTATAAACACGTTTCAGCAAAAGCACTGTCAACATAAATTCCCAAAAGTTAGATTCTTATCTTTCTAAATATTTCCTGTTTTCAAATATTTAACACCTTTTCTCTTGCATGATTGGAGTTTTTAATTTTCCTAAAATCAAATTCGGTTTGTACATGTTAGTTCACGTCTGTCAGTACTACATACAAGCCATTATCGCATTATCGAGTTGGTTAGTTTTTACTCATTATAATACAAGCAACTAGTGTATTGCAGGCTAATATGAAAGATAAATTCATCGTAAGTCTTCTAACAAGGGTACACCGGTAGGTGTGAACTCCCTATATGGCATAAGTCAAATATACGAGGAAGCGTTTTTATATTCGCGGAATGAGCGGGTTGTAGGGGGTGATTAGGCGCATTGGGGGCGTGGCCTGTGCAGCGACTCATAATTAGTATAAATACGAAGTTTCATTGTTATTAGACAGTTAGTCTTTGAGCTATCGTCAACCAAGTAACATAATCAGGAGTGAAAAGTGAAATATGGAAAAAAATCGAATATCGTGCCGTTATAAAGTTCCTTACCAGGCCACGAACATCAGTCGCGACCATAATGAATGAGATGTCATGGGTTTACGGCGACTCTTGTCCAGGAAAAACCATGCTGTACAAGTGGCATAGTTTATTTAAACAAGGAAGGGAATCCCTTGAAGACGACCCGAGGCCGGGCAGGAGCATTGAGGTGACCACGCCAGCACTTATCCAAAAAGTTGAAAAAATTGTACTCGTAGATGCTCGACTAAAGCAGAAACAACTCGCAGAAATGGTTGGAGTATCCGATACAACAATTTTTAAAATCCTACGCGATCATCTCGGCATGTCTAAGGTCAGCGCAAGATGGGTGCCGAGAATGCTCACGCCGCCGCAAAAACAACAGCGTGTAGAGTGTTCGCGTGCATTTTTGGACCTCTGTAATGAAGACAAGGATGGTGTATTGAGTCGAATTGTTACTGGACACGAAACTTGGGTTCATCATTATGAACCTGAGTCCAAACAAGACTCCATGCAGTGGCATAAAAAGGGCACAGCACCTCCCAAGAAATTTAAAGTGTCACAATCAGCTGGGAAACTCATGGCAACGGTATTTCGGGACTCGGAAGGAATATTGTTGATTGATTATAAAGATAAAGGTGTTTCTGTAACCGAAGAATATTACGCTTCAATATTAGACCGACTAAAAGAAGCCATTAAAGAGAAAATACGAGGAAAATTGACGAAAGGTGTGCTGCTTTTGCACCACAACGCGCCCGTCCACAAGAGCCGCGTTGCGTTAGCTGTCCTGCATAAGGTGGGATTCGAAATTGTGAATCACCCACCCTACAGCCCAGACCTGGCCCCGAGTGATTATTACCTGTTTCCGAAAATGAAAAAAGAGCTGCGGGGTAAAAAATTTACTGCCGATGATGAAATCAAGGAGGCAATTTCGGCGTATTTTGCAGATAAAGAGCAATATTTTTTTATGAGGGTATAAATAAATTAATTGAAAGATGTGAAAAATGTATCCGTCTTGCAGGGGAATATATTGAAAAAGAAAAATAATTTGGTTTTTTTATTTTCACCCCTTATCCCCCATTCCGCGAATATAAAAACGCTTCCTCGTACATATAACAAGAGACGTAGTTTTGATGAAACAGAAAAAACAAAATTATGAGAAACATAGGGAGTATGAGGTACCCCGTCCCCCATCATTAGCGTTTTATAAATACACGTTACACAATCTTTCAGATCATGTAATACATTGCAAATTTTGTTAAAAGATTGTTTTAATATTTGTTATAATTTCGGAGATATTAGTAAAAATTGAAAAATTGTCCCAAACTTTGGAGGCGGCTGGAGCCCAAAATTCGGTGATTGGACTGCTAGAAAAGTACGTACTTCTAATTTTAAGGTACACCTCCAGGTACCATCAGGTTCACACCTGCCGGTGTTCCCTTGTAAGTAATGATTTACAATAAAACAGCGTTTTGTTATCAAAACAAAATACTGTTCTTTATTAGAGGATGTAAAGCTAATAAAACCTTGAAAAAAAAAACTGTGCTGACTTTATAAGACTACAAAAACTCATTGAACAATTATCAGATTCAAATGAAAATGTGAAACTGTTTGTTTCTGTAAAGGAATTAGTATAGATACTATATTAGCCCTATTTGTCAATTGGGGAATGACGGTAGAGACAAAATGATGCAAAAATTACATCAACGTTGACAAAATATAAGCCAGGCTGTGATAAAAATGTTTGTGCGAATCTGCTCAACAAAAACGGAAAGGCGACAAAAAAGGAATTGTAATTAATCATATACCGTTTAATAGTCGATATCAGGTTGATCTAGTTTTAAAACTCCTTACATTAAAACGAGTGTATGAAATAGTCTATAATATACTTTTTTTTATATTTTTCTTTTGCTGGGAGAGCCGTATATATTATGAATTAAATAACGAGCGTGAATTTTGTATAAAGTATTGGACAGTTTAAACAAAATGTGGATAGGACTAGAGATGGTTCATAGTAAACCTAGACTTAGTCAAAGTGAAGGGAGTGTCGGGCGGTCGAATAATATTATCGAAAATATGCTTACCACTTGGATAGCTGAGGACAAGGGTGTACGTTTTGTACAATTTATGACGAACCGTGGTTATTCCAGAATTAAAAGAAGTTCTTACGAAGTAATGGTTAGTTGTACATCAAAAGTGTCGTCGCCTACAAAATATTCTTCAAGTGATGATTAATGAAGAAGGCCTTGAAAAATTGGGAGATTAATAACATCCTGAAAAATTAGAAGATTTACAAGAAACTACAATAAATGACGAATCGTAATCACATATTCAAGAAGCTGTCATAATAGAACCTAGTTACGAAGGCTCTCGTGCATGAGAATGTTTCATTTGTATTGTGTGTTCCAAAGAGACATATATCTGTTTTAAATATTGTTCCTGTTTTTTTCATGTCTTTTGTGGTAAAATGTAACTTGAATGAGACCAACGAAGATTTCAGTAAGAAGTTGCTGTGTAGGATATACAGAAAGTAATTTGATCAAAATAAATCGAGAGAGGAAGCCAAGCAAAGTTTGACAATACAAGCTAAGCTATGCCAGCAATATCTGATCCAACTACGCTATTGCTGATGAAGGTGTCACTGTAAGGATTAAAGTTCTAGAAATAAATAGATTAAAAACCAATTCCCGTTCAATTTTGATAGTGGTCCTTAGTAAAACGGACGACGGGTTTTACCAACTAGGTACTAAAAGCTAACCGCTAATCTTATGCATTATCTAGATAATGTGTCCATAACTTAAATAATATTCGAAATATAATCCACACATTGTCGGTAACATGTATCACTGCTTTGTTCTTGATATCTATTTGTAATGATTTTTTTATATATTTATCATGTCTTTTAATCTCAATGACTAACCAGTGATTATTTAATAGTTCATCGAATACCTCTCCTGCAAGTTACACTTTTTATTGAGTCTTTATCGTAATAAACTTATAAATGTTCATCGTTCCTAATAATACCTAACGCTACCTTGAAATAGTAAATTATATGATGTTGATGCGTTTAATAAGAGCTAATATATGTAAACTCGTTTACAACTTCAATTTGCAATAAAATATGAGGACATTTTAATAATTTTTATAATGTGTAGGTGTTTGCACAACAGTATTTATTAGTGGTACAAGAAAATATAGCACAATACAAGAAAAATTTACATTACAAAGACTTTCATTTCAATATATCTTACTTCACTGGCATATTTTCAGAACTCAGACTTTAACCGGGTAGCATCTGTTTTTATTGGTCACTTAATTACATCTTTAATGTATGTATATTTCAAATATTGTGACTTTTATGTTCATTGCTACCAACGTCCATGGCCATATTACATTTTTATAGCGCTGGATTTCAGTTTTTGGCTTACCTGAGCTTATAATTGGTATTTATCAATATATAATTTTCGACGCAAAGCGTGAATGTTTCCAGTCGTAGAATGTTAATGAACTCATTTTATATTTCAATTAAGGTTATGAGAGAAGGAATAACTTTGATAGAGTAATGTAACAGTCAATGATGAAACGTCAAATGTAGACGTTGGGAGGATGAATTGGTGTTTTATATTGTACAATATGTTCACATTTATTTATTCAAAAGTTGGTACAAAAGGAAAAAATCCAATGAAATATCCTATCAAATATACAGCAAAGAATCTAACGTAATTAGTATCTCTTTTTTATAATGCAGTAAAAATTGCAATTTAATATTAGAGTAGAGTCTGATTTCAGTAATTACTGTTACCTGCAAATGGAGGTAATAGTTTCTCTTTTAATTAATTAAAATGTTAAATAATAAAGTTGTTAACATTTATATGGTTATATATCCTTTTTTTTTATATAGTAGGGGGAAATCCTCATGGACTCCTGTCAACCAGGAAGTGCCGGACTCTTACCGGCTAAAACCCCCTACTTCACCATCTCCTTGGTGCGCTGGAATCACCAAACGGTATACATCGGCAACACCAGGTTCTCTCATTCCCTTCTGTTATCTATTTCTTGCCGCTATCTCGCGCTCGCCTTTCTCTTTTTCGCGAAGGATTTCTCTGATGAACGCATGTATCCTTATCCAATTCTGCTCACTTTCCGTCATCAATTCCACGATGTTCTCCTGTGATATTCTCTCTCCCAGTTGTGTGTCTTCTACTCGACCATCTGACGCATTCCAGGACTGCATGTCCAGGAGTATCGGTCTCTTGGCAGTATGGGCAGCCGTCATCGCTCAGTTTCTCCATTCTTTTTAGATAGCTTCTGAAGTTGCCATGTCCTGACAGGAACTGCGTCAGATAATAATCGGACTTTTTGTGCTGACACTGTACCCACTGTGTTATGTCAGGGATAAGAACTCTGGTCCATTCCGCTTTCGCTGTCAACTCGCTCCAGGACCTTTGCCACTTGGATAATGTCCTTAGCCTTTCCCTCGTCTTTGCTATTGTAGAGCTTCCAGATGTCATGTTGTGAAGTGTCAACCGCTCCTCCGCAAGCAAGGAGAACGGCGGGTTTCCCGTTATGACTTGTATAGCTGGTTTCGATATCGTTCTATAGCCGCTTGCCACCCGCAACAGAGTCCTTCTTTGGAGTCTCTCTAGCATGTCTCTATACTTTGTTATGCCCCATACTTCCAACCAAGCGGGGGCTGCGTACAAGACCTGGGACTGGATGATTCCACCCAGGGCCATTCTCTTGTTGCTCCCCGGACCTCCTATATTTGGCAATATCTTTACCAGAGACGACAGTGTAGCTTCCGCCTTGCCTACCACGTACTTGACATGTGCTCCAAAAGACAGTCTTTCATCGATTATCACACCGAGGTATTTAATTTCTTTTTTCGGAATAATGTTTGTTCCTAGGATGTTAAACAGCACATTCTCTCTCTTACGAGGCCCTTTAACTATCACCGCCTCCGACTTCTGGGGAGCGATATTTAGTTCCTTACTTTCCAGCCACTTTGCGATTGCCTCTAGGGATTCGTTGGTTTTAAATACTAGGTCCCTGGCATCTGCCGCTTCCACTATCAGGGCCAAGTCGTCAGCATATGCGATGCTCGTTACACCGTCCAATAGGTCGACCTCTAGAACTCCGTTGTATAGTATATTCCACAGTACCGGTCCCAAGACTGAACCCTGTGGTACCCCGGCACTCATATATCCTTTATTAGAAAGGTGTATCTAAGGCATTATTACTTCAAAATGGAACACGTAGAGATAGCTCGAACATCCGAAAAGGTATTATACCTATAAATCAGCAGTAATCTATAATTCTTTGATTTTTACAATGAGTAAGTAATTATTTCGGAAATAGGAGCAAGGAGAATATCACAAACATGTCGTCGTACTTGTGATCGTCAATGTTTGAAGTTATAGAAAGATGTTTGAAAAAGTATTTGTTGACTCAAACCTTATATTGTATGTGTAATATTGACGATTCCATATTTATGTTATGACTGAATATATAAAAATAATCAGCACTTAAGGGAGTCTGCAGAGACTCCGGATTTGACAATTATGGGTTATTTCATTTATCTACACCTAAAAAGTAGGGTATTTACAAATCGTCCACATATAATTGAAGACCTTACTGAACCTATCCGTAATGTCTATAAGAAAAATACACCCGTAATTTAAGAAATGTCTTGCGTTTCCTGCGCGAGTTTGAGCGAGAAATGATTGCACGTACGCACATGGGTTCTTTCATGAAAAGGGTTCTTCCGTGAAATCGCGCGGCATCTAGAGCGGGCATTGTCGACAGTGCAATGCGCATGGTGAAAATGGATGGAGCAAGAACGTATGTGCCTTCAGCCGCGAGTAGGGCAGTCCCAGGTTACCACAGTACGCAAGGACCGCGCCCTTGGGTTCAGCGCTATAGCGACGGGTATGTCTACAAGGTAATTTGTAGTTGTTAGGTCAGCAGCAAGGAAAGGCGTATTCTTTATGATCGGCCGGACACTTCGACGTTATCAGGTTCCTCCAGCTAACGTTTAGGAGGTATGAGGACGACTTGAAACAGCATGGTTGGCCATCCCTTCCACTGCCATACAACGACTTATTGACTCTATGCTTCGTGGTGTAGCGACGGTACGTGCTGCTTGTTGAAGATATTTCCGCTATGGATGCTTCTTCTTTTAGCAGAGCTGCGTCACTTTCCAGGTGAGAGTAAGTTACACTAGTTTAGTACTACTTCCGTATCAAATTTCATTGTGTTAGAACCACACGTTCAGATTATATAGGGTGTGCTCGCAGATTTTCTCTAGCAGTTTATCTACTTAGAGGATGTTCTAAGTAATGTGTTCACCATTGTTAACTTTGCTATTGGAGCTGTACAACCGGTTAAATGGCACTATTTCAGGAATTTTATGTGATGATTGCGGTGGTGGAAGCAAAAAGACAATTGGCCATTGTGTTTTCAAGATATCCATTATGTATCGATAATTCATTACAAGATTACTTCATAAATATTATAAGCAAGGTGTACGATCATAGATCTTTACTTGTATTTGGCATCTGGGGCTCAAACCAAAAGGAGGGGGAGGGTGGAGGAGGACGCAAGGAGGAATTTATAATTAGAAACAAGAAAGTACATGATCTTAGAAAGCTAGAAATAAGGGTACTGACGGTCTCTAACATTGTTCTGTCAGATGCTCTTTAAAAATGATAGGCGAAGCGGATCAATATATTGTTCTGTCACAAACGACAGAAATGAAAGATTGAAATTATTAACACAAATATAATAATAAAATTGTACAAAAAGTCTTAAAATTATCCCACCCTCTTTCTTACCTTGCTAATTATATGTGTGTGTGTGTGCGTGTTTATTTTGTTATTCTTCTTTAGTTATCCTCTTCAATTTCCCTTTAAGTTCGCTCGTCCTGATGAATTGTTCTCTATTCTTTCTTCTTTTTATTTCTTCTTTCTTTTTCCTGACACCCACTTATCACTTGTAGCGTGTTTTTGTATAAATATCAAATCGTTGTTATGCGGTTTTATGTTAAATTTTAATTTTTGGTGACTGTTTCTTACTGTCAAAAAAATAATCTGTTTACATCCACCTGCTGCTGCTCCGAACTACCAAAACTGGCGTTACGTCATTCCCCACTAGATTTCTAATTTAGTTAACGATGTATTTTTAATTTGGAAATTAATGCCTAATCGAGTCGTGTTGTGTCATGTATGTGTTTGTATGTGTATGTTACATTAAATTTTGAATTTTTCTCTCAAATAAAAAATTACTATTATTACATTTGTGTTTTTCATTTTTCACTCCCTCAATCGCTGTTCTAAGTCTTTTTTTTTTTTTTTAACAATTAACGTAAAGTTAATAAGTTACAATCATCATTAAACATTAAACATTTCAAAAATTAATTAAATGATAATTAATTCAATTAGAACTCTTCAAATACCACATAATAATATATATATATATATGTATGTTAATTTTGAGAACTTAGAACTGGAAGCATACTTTGTGAATGCCAAGCTGCTAATGCCGGCTAAGATTTCAGCAATTAGATCAAGCGACTCTAACGCCAGACGAGATCAAAGTCATGACATTTAAATTAATACGAAAACTGGACAACCACAATATTTCACTAGGCCGCAGTGAGAAGAAGTGCTTGATACGTGAGTCTGTATGTAGTAATTGAAAAATGGATTAGTTGGAGTTGTCGACAAATACATACACTTTTAAATATATGTATCTGGAAAGTCAATCAACTAATTATTACAGTAGTAAATAATGAAAACAGTTAAAATTTTAGTTTTGTCATAAAAAAGAGTCAATTCTCATAATTTCTTTTCGGTATTGAGGGTACTACTTTAAAATTTAACTTTCAAGTTTATTTATTTTCTTGTAGGATATAAAAGGTACATAAAATGGTAGAACTAATGATTGTAATAGTGAACTTTGTTAAAATTTAATTCAGCCTCAACGTATTATTATGCAGTACAAATGAAGATCTCACCTGTATCTTAACACATAAACCGCATCTATACATCCAGGAGAGATCTGATCGAACAATTTTACCGAAACCGAAACCCAAACACATAAAATTGAGTTATTCTACAGCCATATCCGGTACCAATCTTGTGAAGAGTGAAGATTTTGGCGATAACAGAAGCTATCAGAAATTATAAGGCGGTTCGTTTTCTGTCTCCGCATGAATAGACTAAAATTTCACCGTAAATTGATAGATAGATAAAGTTGTAAAATGATGGGCGTGGAGCTTTCAGGTGTGAACCTGTTACGTATGTTCTTTTCGAGCAGACAATTTTATTAGGACATTCCGGTTAACCGGTCGATGTTTGATATCAGTGGCATGTGATTAAATTATACCAGGCACTCCTATTGGTTGTAGTTATGTGTGAAAGAGTTGAATTTTAAACAGTATGTAAATCAACGATGTGCACGTAAATGTTCTTAATTTAGTTTAATTAGTTTTCCTGGTGGTAGGTTTGAATTGCCGATTTTCTGCAGTACCGGCAACAAAGCTACTACTGATCAGAAAAAGTAACGATCGATTATAATGTAAACACAGCACGTGTATTGCTTACTATTAAAAATTTGGAAATCCAAACTAATTTCTTTTATTTGTTTGATACCACACTAACAGGCAGTGAATACTCCTCATGCATGTTTATTTTTCAAGTGTTGGTTGCACTAGTATAAATAATTTTGTCTCAGTAATTGCTGCTTGGATATTATTATATAGATATATACAGGTGGTGTAACCACGATGAGGTGGATGATTATAATTAAACGGTGAAGAATTTTGAAAAACCGTTTGATTGAGGGCTACATGGATTACGCTTTAAAAATATTTTCTTTATACAGGGTGAGCGAAGCAGTCGGTGACAAACCAAACATGTTTTTTTTTACAATGCGAGCATTCAAGTGAAGTGTGGTGGTAGCATAAAAATTACTGGGTCGCTTGATTTTTACATTCGACAGTTAGCTACATTGAATAAATATGTACTTTCCTACTCATGTCATTTTTGTCGTTTCTGGTTGCTCATTTGTAGATTAGTGAAGCAGTATACCTAACCTTTACAGAATCTGTCAAAACAATTTATGTACAAGTTAGTTCGCGCTATCATTGCTGCCAATTACTCACTGTTCCCAATTGAAAATTTTAGACGACTTTGACTTTGTTCACCCTGTAAATAGAACACTTGGTATTAAAATATTACAATCGATTCTGTTAATTTCTATAAACAATTTGGTATAACATCAGTTGGGTCTAAAACCCATCCTATCCTTATCCTTTTGAGTGATGGTTTTTAAGCAAATTCACCGAAAATGCAATATTTTGAAATTTGTTACCTTTAAAGATTTAAAGTCATCATGCAATGAAGCATGTAATTGGTATAAAGCAAATCATTAAACATATTCAGTATGCAAAAAATATAAGAATTTTACACTGATTTAATGACAAGGAACAATATTGGTAATCCAAAATTGTTGAGTGTTACTACAAGAATGGTCAAATAATGTTCCGTGTAAACGAAGACACATTTAAAGCCGAACGGTAAATCATAATTTAACTTTTTGTGAAGTATGTGCCGGAATATTGTCAAAACTCCGCCTTTTTGAACAAATTTTTCGTAAATCCATTTTTCTGGGATTTCCTATTGATGAGTTAAACTCATTCAATTAGAGTATTTTAATGAGAGTGCTGTAAAACTGAACAAGTAACTGTCATTCCTGTTAAATTGTTTATAGTAATTAGCAGAATCAATTGTAATATTTTAATACCGAGTGTTCCATTGAAAACAAACATAAGTTTGGTTTGTCACCGACTGCTTCAATCACCCAGTATGGAAAAATATTTTTGAAACGTAGTCCATGTAGCCTTCAATCAAATTCCAGAAAGGATTTTCGAAATTCTTCACCGCTTAATTATAATCGTTCACCCCATCTTGGTTGCACCATCCTGTATTGTGTACAAAAAGAAAAGGTAAATAAGAGTACATAAGAAAAAAGGCACTTATTTAATTACCGCTGTCACAAGTTACTTCATTATATACGACAAAAAGTATAATTGCGTCTTTCAGTTCCACAATAAATTGAATTAGTGCATACGAGATGATTTCGACAAAATTTATTAATTAAGACTTTGTGTGGCCACCTGAATGTGAAGAATTCATCTTGGCTCGGAAAAGGAAAAAGAACATTTGATATACACTCGCTGGATTAAGGTAAATATCAAATTTCAATTTAATTATTTCATTTAATTTTCAACAATTTTAAAAACAAATAGCTTTATATTTTAAAACATTTTTACTAAGCATTTTTATTTCTGTATATTTTCTTACAAACATATGCTGTTTTTTACTAATTGTATGTGCCATTTTAAATTTTCTTCCAAAAGAGCAATGTTGTTGGAGGTTCCTTTCTACTAGCTGCAGTATGCTTTGAGACGGGACGTTTTCATGACACTTGCAAAGTTGTGTAACTAACCTACAAAGTTTCTTTTTGGTACGCTTTGCGCAATTTATTTTAATGTTCATCTATTACCTAGTTAAATAATATATTTAAATGAACAAAAAAACATTTCAAAGTAATAGTTAACCTTTTGAGTTTAAATTGAGCAACTTTTCAAACATGCAAAAACATTTTGTGACTTTTGGATAAGTGTTTGAGTTTTCCTACAGAAAAAAATATGGTTCAAACTTAATATCAGATCCTAAGTTATTTGTTTGATGACTGCTTGAATGCTATAGTTCTCTTAACTCTTGCTGTGTTAAGTGTGCGTGTAATATGTGTTCATGGCTGTTTTACAGTATGACCTCGCTGTAAATAATATTACGTTGTTAATTATAAACATGCAGAATACTTGTACCATATACATAGCGAGAGATATTTTGAGCATTATCGGGTTCGCGATCGGCCAGCTAGTCGTATGTATTATACCAAATTTGACGTACGTATGGTAGCAACCTCGAATTGCAAATTAGTGTGCACTCGTGTCGTGCATAAATATTCTACAGTCGGTGAGCTCGCTTAACCGTCTTATGTGGATTTTTTTTTCTTATAATTAGAATGAAATGGAAAATTACATGCGTACGCTGCTAGAATTATGACTCAACATTGATTGGCAATTCAACCGGAGCGTCACCGACAAAATTCAAATCCCGGATTATAAGTATTGGCCTACTTATGGCGAGCCGCTCTTTTCTCTGTACCATTCAAAATATATAGATTCGGAAAAAATATTTGTGCACAGTATACAAATTCGATGAATAATGATTGCAATAATAGGAAAATAATCTTAATACTTTCAAGTTTGAAGAGTTGGTTTTGTGCTTGTATAACATTACAAAACTATAGCCATATTGTTATTTATTATCAGATAACTTTGTCGTGGAGATTTGATTAGCTTTGACAGTTTCTACTTTTCAAATATTGGAAAAAATAAAGGAAATAGGCAAACACGAATAATGCATCAATATATTATCGTTAAGTCATTATAATTATCGAAATAATTATTCAGATCATAAATTCACGCAGATCGGCAGTCAGTTCTCGGAAATCTATAGCAATTCCTCCGTATTAAAAGTTGATAACATGTTATTTCCATTGCAGGTATACCATCCTTAATTAACCTGGTTGACTAACAAGGACTACAACAAGATTACTTTGCGCTAGGTGTCAATTACGTATAGATGCCACCAACGTATACGTAGATTATCGACTTGTTAAACCCATTTATTTAATTCACTTGAAGATTTCTTCTCCGAATTCCAATTTAATTTCTGAACACATTAATCTACGTACGAGTCTGTACGAATATTCTTAGCTTCCATAAACACGAATGAGATTTCGCACGGCTTCTCTATCATTACTCCGATTTAAACCGCCCATTATAGCGATTAACGGCGGCAAAGTAGTTGCCAACGGCACATTTCGTGACCGACACGCTTCGATTATTTTAATATTTCGTGCAGAAGTGTCGAGCAAGTGGCTTAGTTTTCTTTGATTCTTTGGGTTGGTGTTTGATACGCACCCCAGAATATCTAAAAGTAAGCGTTACTTTTTATTTATTTGTTTAGGGTAGTTAGTATAATAACATAGACACATATATGTACAGGTCTTTTTGTAATATTAATACATTGTTGCTATCCGTAATAGTTGTAGCATTGTGAGAAAATGGATTCGTTTTCTGATAACGTCCAGTGTTATCAGACACTGGACAATAGCCAAAATGTGCCTAAAATAAAATTGTCTCTACTACTGTAAATAAATAAATAAACGACAAACCCCACTATCGCGAATACCATGGAATTGAATAGAAAATTCTCGAATCTTTTGGAATGCTCTCTAAAATCCTAGAAGCACTATTTTGGCGTGTAAACAGCTGCAAAGCAGAGATTAGCCAGTTGAAGTTAGTGAGTCAAATTGATTAGTTGGCATTTTAAGATGTATTGAAAGTGTGTGAACAATGCAGATCACTTCTGTTAAGTTTCTGGTGCCGTTATGTTTGTGTCTCAGAAAGGGTCTATTACTCCATTGATAAAACGGTCGTATCATCTTTATTTCGGTTGCAAAATAGGGGATGAAGACAAATGTAGGACGCCACATATCTCTTATACATGCGCCTCAAGTGTAAGAAACTGGTTAATTCCTAAAAAAAGCGATCTACGCGGTTTGCTGTCCCAATGGTCTGGAGAGAATTATGTTAATGGTTACTATGCGCTGGGCAACGCGCAGGTATATCGAAGAAGAAAACTATCAAGAGATCCTGATTTTACACCAAGCACGTCATACCGCAAGCTGTACAAAGTAACGCAGTGAGAATTAAATGATTTCGTGAATGATCTCTGTAGATCTTCAAAAAAGTAAGGCAGAGTTACTAAGATCAAGACTGCAGCAGTCGAACGTATTACAAGACGATGTTTCCGTATGTGTTTTTCGTAATCGCCATAAGGGCTTAGTGCCATTTTTTGACACAGAGACGAACATTTTGACAGCATTGCAACAGATATTGAAAAAAATGCTTGTAACTGAAACAAGCAACTGACAATTAGGTTACTCTTATTGAAAATATGCTGTCATCGTATCAAAAAATTAGTTGCAATATGTCTCTAAATATCCATTACCTGTTTTTCTGGAAAATGCGGAGCTGCAAGTGAAAGTGAACTGCTTCCATGTTAGCCGATGGACTCTTGTTAGACATGTTCAGAAACAATTAATAAATAGCAAAAAGACAGTTCATGTAGTGATTTAAAAGTGTAAAAGTATCAATTTTTTATTTTTTAATAAAATAAAAAACTTGTTCGTTAAAACTGCTAGTAAGTTTTTCATTTCATTGTTATTTAGTGGCTCAAAATTAACAAAAAAGTGCACCTATCTAACAGGATACAATAAATAGAGTAAAATTTGTTGTCCAGTGTAATTTTTATAATATGAATGTAAAGGTTGGCGATGACAAAATGCGCAGATTATCTGAATTATATGTAAGTTGTGTTTTGTTCCGTATTGAAACCTATTTTGGAAGTATCGCAGATTGACATAAAAAAATTATATTCATATATCTTGAAGAAATGATTGGATTAACCTTCTATTGACTAGCATTTATAACAGTAACCTGCCGATGGATTTCCGTAGATTAAACACAAAAGATTATAAAAATATTATTTTTTATTTTTTCAATCTAAAATTAAATTTTGATAAAGGAACTGAATTGGCAACTCCAGAATTAATATTTCACCCGAACACACGCAAACTTGAGTATAGTTTATTCAGACTCGACTTTACCTGCGTTTATACTAAAACTGTAGACAAGATAAAAATGAACGTACACCTTACTTGATTGATCCGTTGATAACTTTTATTTTGCAGCAGATTATTGCCCAATCAAATCGTAAAGAAAGTATGTCACTAAATATGCTGTTGAGTTTTCCGGGCGTTTTCAGTAAATAAGATTGCATTTGACGTTTCGCTGATCAGCTTCTTCAGAAATTTCCTGAAAACTAATCTTCTTTCTGCTCCTCGAATGACAAGTGGATCTTAGTTATGAATTCGACACAAATAATAGTGATACGTTTTTTATGTGTGCGGGTGCTTAGTTGGAGTGACTCCGTAAGTTGTATTACTTGCCTCGTTATCACGGTGTAGTTTTTGTGTGTGTAAATTGTGTTCAAATGGCTTTGTGACAGCATCATATCGCCTTTTATAATGCCGCGTTGTTAATCACTTTGCTCCCAACAGCGAATGGCAAGTCGATCCAGGATTCAACTCTCCGAAAAAGTCACAGCTAAAAATATACAGGGTATTTCATTAAAAAATTTCGAGATTTCTTCAATTTTGCGAAATTGTGAACTCCCTGTATAAAGCAAGCAGTTGCAAAATTTATTTCACATAGCCACGACAATCCATAGTAGTAGAAAATATTCTACTCTGTCGGTTTCGAATTTTTTGTTTTTCCCTATGCAGAATAGCCTACTGAAATGTATCAATTTATCAAGTAAAATAATTATTTACACAGAAACTATCAACTTTAGACCTGTACAACATTATATCGATGTAACCAGCTTTCAAGGGCGGATCATTTTATCTATTAATATACAGAGTGTTCCATTAAAAAAATGCAACTTTAGTCTGGCATTTCCATCTGGAACACCTTGTATAAAAAATATTTTTAAAACGTGCGCTTGATCGTGCGGAAGAATATCCGGTGAGTAAATATTTCGTTAGCTTTCAGATAAGCGTGTAAGCTTCCACCCCCGCTTAGTTGCCGGACCCTGTATAATAATATATCCAATGTTTTGCATACACTAGACTCGGTCTAATGAAGTGTACTTAGTTGAGTATATTGGCGTTCGACTCAATGTCGACAAGGTACTCGTAAAAGGTAAATCTGGTTCATAACGAGTTACTCTACGAATAAATTGTATTTACTTTGTATATTGGTAATTATTGATAGCAAATGAAATTAGATAAGTAATTAAATTAACCATACCTATTAATTTTTAACTTATATGATACATTTTGTAATATAAAGCACGTCAATAAACACGACTTAACTTCTTTAGCTTTCTTTTATTGATCTGTGCAGTATTTGTATAGAAAGGAACGGAACTAAGAGTAATTTAATAATTCTACCCTTACAAAGACAATCTTATCTAAAACAGAAGCAATAAAATTCCACAACCAGCTTGTTTCTTATTAAAAATCAAATCTCACCGACATTTGATACCCCGTTAGGTTAGAACAGTACTATGGGATTTATTAAGGTGTCTGTCCTCTACGCACGTTCGAGATAAGATTTCCGAAGTTCGTGTGGGTATTAGAGGGTGGCTAGATTGGAATTCTCGAGCAGCAGTAAGAAGTAATTTAAATTTCGATAGCGTAGATAAACTAATGTAATTCATTGGGGCTGTGTAGAATCAAGTTGTCTAGGATTATAAATATTTAGATTGAGTTTAAATGAACAATGTCGTGTTACTCACAAGGGTCAGGTAAACATGCAATAATTTTATTTGATTGAGTTACGTTTTAGTAATATAATCATGAAGAGATACTTTTAAACTAGTTTATAGCTGATCAGAAAAATTATAGTGGAAACTTTCAGTCAAGGCAGCTGTTTATAATATTATGACCTCCTTAAGGAACAAATATAAAAAGATTATGGCTTACGATCGTAAAATTAATTACAGGAAAGTTTGTACCTTGAAATGCGTGTATGTAAAAAGGAAATGAAATTAAAATAAAACTGGTTAATTGATGATAAACTGCTCATCATAAGAGCAGTTAGTTTTTTTTCTTTGTATAGGAAACAGAAAATATTACTTGAAGAATCTTGAAAAGGAAAATAAAAGCACGTGGCATCCTGATACATAAAAGTCGCGAGTGTGGTTTAATATTACATATTTACGGTATGATTTCTTAAGTTTACAAATCGAATATAAATGATAAAATAAAAACAACGTGGTTTTAGGTTTTTCAAATTGGTACTATCAATAACGGGACATTAATTAGCAAAACATGAAAGGTCAATGGATATTTGCAGAAGCGGCAATCGTTTTATGCATTTTAAATTGCTTGATTTTAAAGGAAAAACAGGGACTGTGTTATTGCCGCATGGATTTTTAACATTATTCGATAATCACAGCTTTCAGGAGGTAGGTACTGCAAAATATATTTATTATTATCCAATCAAATGTTGAAAAAATAAATGATAAAAACAGTTAGTTTCGGCAAGAAGTAACCGAAATATGGTGATTTGAGAAAGGAAATATTTTCTGAAATGCTTAACCGCACATAGAAGAAATTATAATACATGTAAATGGAGATTTAGTTTGATGATCGGGCAAACTACTAGAAATGCAATTTGTTTTTGAAATTCTCAAATACCTTTTTCCATAGCTGGAGGTTCCTGATAATAGTGTTCACTGTGCCCATTCGTCGCTGTAGAAGATTTACCGGAAACCTAGGTCCGAGTGCAAGTGTGTACTTTTAAGAACATATTATAACCTAAACTTTTACAAGATCTTATAATTTTCCGCTTTCCGATTTCACAAAAAACTGTGTGTATCATTTTCGCTCAGCTGCTGTCTCCGGTGCATTCAATAGTCTTTCAAACTTTTCATTGTGCACTAGTGATCATATTTCTGTACCAGCAAATATCCTTCCTTTAATTTTTGCATCAGTAATTTTAGCAAACTTCTATTTCAAGTACATGAAATTAGTAATATTGTCCATGGCTTTTCTGAAATTCCTCATTCATTATAATTTGATTCGTAACGGAGGTAGACACACATTTTTAGGACTTTGTGTTTCACATTTTTCTGTCCCGAAATGAATGATTACCGATTAGAAATTTTTTTCTAATATTATTTCTTCTCTTTCAATTCCTGAAATATTTCCACTTGTAGGTCAATAAAACAACAATTAATTAATTATTAATACATATATACATATATTAATTAATTATTTCAGAACATATAATATTATGTTTTCGTTAATGAGCGTTCTTCAGTGGAAGAAATTGACAATATATGCCAAAGTACTAATAATATAACTCTATCAACAAAAATATAGAAAAAACAAAGAAATTAAATCATTTATATATCGAATTTTAATTACATTCTCAAAGAATAATGAGGGATATATTGATTTAATACAACTATAAAAATTAAAATGATTTGAATTATTCGTATATCAATCTATTTTTTGTCAAGCTCTAACAATTCTGTTCAAGAACTAGGGAAAAACATGCCAAAAAAACCTTAACCACTTAAATTATCGATATCAGTTCTAAAATTTACCGCGTTTTCATCTTTTTAATGTATATATCATTTCGTAAATTAATCCTTTTTTATAATTATTTTTCTTTTTTTTTTAATTTTAGTGTTTTGAAAATCAAAATTATGTCGTCTATCCATAGAGTGCTTAGATAAAGCAATTTCAGCGGTGACGTTATGTGTAACAGTGTATTGGTGATTATAAATTCGTTTCTTTAAATATTGTTTGGTTTGTCTGATATAACATTTGTTACAATCTTTGCAATGTAATTTATAAACGACATTACTTTGATTATCATGTTTAATGGGTGTTTTTAAATTTGTGAATAAGTGTCTGATTTTTTTTAATTCGTGTTTTATTGTGTCGCTTAAATTGTTTATGTATGGTATAGTGTGGTATATGTTATGATTTGATTTTGTACCTGTGTTATATATTTTATTTATTCTTTTTGTGATTAATTTATTATAAAACTCTTTAGGATAACTATTTTTTTCTAGTATTGTTGTAACTTTTCTTAAATTTTCTTTTCTAAAATCAGGGTGAGCTAATTTAATAGTCTGATCTACTAAACTGTTAATTCCGTTTTTTTTTTTAATTTGCCGAAGTGTTTGAAAAATACTATAAATGCCTACTACTACTAGTATCTTTAATGTGCCAGTTTTTTTTTATGTGCGTGTTATCATGTATTTTAAAATAAAAAAATAAAAATAAATTTACAAACTTTGTGACTGCTCTGTCTACCCACTACAACAATGCCTTTCCGCACAAGGAAACTACAGCATCACGTAACCAACCCAGACAGTGGATAAATGATGAGGTAAAATCTTCAAGTGTGCGATTAAATGACCTATATATCCTCCAGAAAACCTATCCACAGCTGCGGACCCACTATCTGGACGTGAAACGACAGCACAAACGTCTCTTGAATAACACACGTATCAACTACAATCAATATTTTATTAGTAGCAGCCATAATAAACAAAAAGCGATGTGGAATTTAGTAAAGCATGCTACAGGGAATCCTACTGCACCCACAAATGTCGTGTTGCATGAAAATGGTACCGACATCCAAGATCCGCAGTTGATTGCAGATCGATTTAACACCTTCTTTCTGGACAGCGTATCGACCCTCACTGCGCGGATTCCTTCTACGCCGTCATCGTTACCTTCTTCTACCTCGTTATCCAACCCCAATTCCATGTATTTTCTTCCCATCTCAACGTTTGAACTTAGTAGCATTATAAACAACCTTAAAAATAAATATTCAGCTGGTGCTGATGATTTTGCCTGCTGCATTATTAAAAAATTCAAGGAACCGCTTCTCCACATCCTTACTTACCTTATTAATCTTTCCTTTCATGTTGGTATCTTCCCCAATATACTGAAAACCGCAGTTGTTATTCCTATTCATAAAAAAGGTGACACACACGACGTCTCCAACTACAGACCAATAGCGCTTACTTCCGTTTTATCTAAGATCATGGAATACTGTATGCTGGATAGATTGAACATATTTTTAGAACGCTACTCATTGATAGCAGACAATCAACATGGATTTAGAAAAAACCGCTCGACGTCAACAGCTTTACTTCGATTCTATAATGAAGTTTTAGAATGCATAGAGCAGCGTAGCTCACCAATTGCGATCTTTTGTGACTTATGCAAGGCTTTTGATTGCGTCCAACATGAGATTCTCCTAAAAAAACTAGAAGGTGTTGGTATTAGAGGAAAACTGGCTGATTGGTTTACATCCTACCTGGCACATAGAATGCAATATGTACAGATTCGTCACACCGGACCAGATGGTAAGGTACAATTGTTAAACTCCGAGTGTTTACCCCCAGTGTTTACTCAGTACTTGGTCCCGTGTTATTTAGCCTTTATATTAACAACATTGCGGAGCTTTTATCGAATTTGTATGTGACTCTTTACGCCGACGATATATGTATCCTCATTACCGATACAAGTATAGACTTTGAAGGGCTCCTAGGCACTCTGCGCAATTGGTTTGACGAACACAAGCTGTTACTCAGCATAGAAAAAACTAACTTCATGGTTTTCCACACTCGTGACGTACCTGACATCTCAATTTCGATGGCGGAGAATGATATCGCCAAATGTAGTCACACCAAATTTTTGGGCGTTACCCTAGAAGACACACTTCAATGGAAAATTCACTGCGGAAATCTAGCAAGTAAGATGTCGTCCAAAACTTATTTATTTCGATGCCTCCGCACGCAGTTACCTAGGCAAACCCTATTGTCGCTTTACTACTCCGAAGTGCAATCACGACTGCAATACGGAATTTTGCTATGGGGAGTCTGTCCTGAGGCACACAGCGTCTTCATAGCACAGAAAGCAATAGTGCGTGCTATTGATGGAGCTCACTTTCGAGATTCCTGTAGACCGCTATTTGTAGAGTATGGTATACTGCCCCTGCCCTGCCTTTACATCCTGGAAGCTGCCACTTATATTTTTAAAAATATAGACGCAATAAAAACGAATAAAGATATACACAGCCATGACACCAGGCAAAAGCTCGAATTACGGCAAGATCTGCGTACTCTGCAAGTTACCAGTATGAGTATGGCCAATCTGGGTATCAAGATATACAATAAAATTCCGCCTGACATAAAAAACTGCCGTAACTACCGAATATTTCGGCACAACCTCAAAGCATACCTCCTCCAACACGTGTTTTACTCAGTAGAAGAGTTTCTGCTAACTAACAGAAACTAGCTTTTTTACTTTTACCTATATCTTTATGCTTCTTTTATTTTGCGGGCGTCCTCTCTCAGTTATTGATATTTATATATACATGTACTTATTTAGTTAATTCTTCTTTAGTTATATATATATATACATATGTTGTTTACGTTGACGTTTTATATACACTTTGGTGTTTACTTAAATAAAGTTATCTATCTATCTATCTATTATCTTTACATTTAAAAAATTTATAGAATTTTAATTTTCTCTTTCGAAAGTAAATTTTAACCTATCATGATATGTGTTAAATGTGTGCAGAACGTGTTCAATTTCATCATTTGGTTTGCAGTATATACAGTCATCTACATACCGCTTATAAAATTGTACATGACAGTTTAGTTTGTTAAGTGAGACCTGCTCGAAGTCCTCCATTACTAAATTTGCTATAACAGCAGATAATGGAGAACTCATTGCTGTATCGAATATTTGTTTATATGTTGTGTCATTGTACTGATAATATGTTGAACTTAAGCAAAGTTTTGCAGCCAACATGAATTCATTTTTTTGTAAATTTGTATAATTTTGAATTAAATTCCATTTTTTGTTTATACTGTTTAGTGCCAAATCTGTAGGGACATTTGTGTTATGTAGAAGCACAGCTTTGGAATTAATTTTAGAGAAATCAATGTACAAGCACCATTATGTTGTATTATGTCCAATACCAAGTGTCTCATAAGAGGCAGAGAAAAAATGTCATTTACGAAACACCTGTAGATTTTACAAATTAGAGAAACAGTTTTAAGACAATCTTAATTTAAAGAAATTGTTTGTAGAATTTATGGAGGAATATAAAACTTTAAACCGCATGACTAAAATCGAAACTAATCACAATAATGGATATTTTCTACCGCATTAAGCCGTAATCAAAGAAGCAAGTGAGACGACCAAACTATAATGAAGTACAATATACAGGACCTATCATTCAAGATGAACTATTTGCAATCATAGCACGATTCAGAATGTACAAATATGTAATCACAGCGGACATAGAAAAAATGTATAAACAGATCTTGATACATCCCGATGATAGAGTATATATCAACAAATATTTTGGAGAGAAAATAATGTCCAGGAACTACACTGTTTTGAATTGAACACAGTAACGTATGGCACGACGTCAGCATAGTATCTTGCTATACGATCGTTGTATCAATTGGGGATTGATAATGAAAATGAATGTTATCGAACTTATGGTGGCACGGCCCAAATGGCTAGCAGAACTGAATATAAATTTCATTGAGGAAGGGATGATACCTTTAGATGAAACCATATTAGAACTACGAATTTCAAAGAAAGATGAATCTCATCAAACGTTTCTAATGTTAAAGGATTTCGATTTAATAACAAAATATTCATCGTTACAAAAATTAAAAAGAATAACTGCTTTATGCTTACGATTTAGACACAATTGTAGTGTCATACATGAGCAGAGAAGAACTGGAATATTGAAAGTAGATGCAATAGATATTGCATTCACAAAGATAATAAGATTGGTTCAAAAAGAAAGTTTTGGCACAGAGCTGACTGATTTGCGAAAACAGAATCACGTTTCAAATAGAAGTAATATATTAAGTCTAACGCCATTTCTGGATTCACAAGGTGTATTAAGAGTAGGAGGTCGATTAAAACTATCTAATCTTCCTTATAGCAAGAAACATCCTATTATTTTGCCAAAGAATCATCATGTAACATGCCTTATTTCACGAAACGAGCACGAAAGATTACTCCATTGTGGATCAAGAACGCTTCTATCATCTATAAGAGAAGAAAACTGGCCAATTTGTGGAAAGAGCCAAGTAAAATACATCGTACGAACATGCATAAAGTGTCAGAGATACTAAGCAAAATCCCTCACACCGTTAATGGGAAATTTACCTGAAGCACGAGTACAAATGAATGTTTTTCCATTTCATCATGTTGGAGTAGATTATGCAGGACCGTTTTCTTTGAAAACCGATAAAGGACGCGGTGACAAAACACATTTAGAATTCGTCACCGAACTCACAACAGAGGCATTTATGACTACTTCACGAAGATTTATGGCACGACGAGGTCAACCAGCCCATATATGTATATAGTGACAATGCCACAAATTTTATTGGAGCACATAATGAACTAAATAAATTAGGAGAATTCTTTAACGAAAATCACCACACATTAATAACATCACTAACTAATGAACGTATACAGTGACACTTTATACCTCCTCGATCGCCAAATTTTGGGGGTATTTAGGAACCCGGCATCAAAAGCGTTAAGCACCACTTGAAACGTATTTTAACCGATACACCACTTACCTATGAAGAATTTGCAACTCTATTTGCACAAATAGAATCGATATTAACTTCACGACCTCTTACTCCTATGACTGACGATCCGAATGACTCCCGCTCATTTTCTTATTGGTCGCTCCTTTTCTAATATTCCTGATCCTGACCACAGAAATATACCTATTCCTAGACTCAATAGATATCAACACTTACAACAGCTGATCCGCCACTTTTGGGACAAATGGTACAAGGAATATGTAAGTGAATTCCAGGTTAGAAACAAATGGAAGGGTAACGTCGACAACCTCAAGATTGGACAAATAGCAAACAGCAAAATGGAAATTGGGTAGAGTCATACGTCTGCATCCAGGCAAAGACCAAATAGTGCGAGTAGTGTCACTAAAGTGTAGTAATGGTGAAGTTTAACGACCTGTTACCGAATTGTGTGTACTACAGCTTGAAGAATATATAGAGAAAGTTTAGTGAAGTAGAGAAAGAAAGAAGATGAATGATAGACAATTATATTGTTATACTTGTATATGTAACGTAAGCAGAACCAACAAACATGTGCGAATAAAATGCTAAAAACAAGTGTTTTGTTTGAAAGAAGTATAAGAATAAGGGTTGAGCCGCCAGCAGCAACACACCTCCAAACATAACAACACCAACCCATTTTTTCCAGAAAAATGGTCTTGAAAGATTAAGAATTACGATTACGTGAAATACGTTAATCTTTGTATTGAGATTTAAGATTTTTATTCGGGAACCCAGTGTTTTAGACTATTTTCTGTTATGAGCTTTTGAACTAACTCTAAGAAGAATCAAAACAATTTTCTTTCGAAAAACAGTTTTTAAATTGAATATGAGAATTACAATACGTATGTTACATATCTTTGTATTGTTTTCAAGAATATTCTACCCTAAACTGTTAATAAATGAAGCTTTCATGAACAGTTTGATTCGAAAGCTGTATTATCAAAATGTGTTTGTCTTTCTTCGTTGCCCTTATCAGAATCTGAGCTCTCTTCATCTAATATGTGGAACTGGTCTTATTGTTGATTGCAAGTTAGGATGTACTCTCTGTATTTTATATATTTTTAGTTTTATCTGTAAAAAAATATGAGTCTATTATTTTTTAAGCTAAAAAAGTTGGAAACAATTCTGGCAGCAATGAAAGATGAAGAGATAGATTATGTTTTTGTATAGCAACGAACATTTTGCTTGAACCTTGTGTTCCTAACGCATTTTTATCGCTTCTTTGTTGACGGTTTTGTATAACTTTATCGCTGCATATCTTTGCAATTCTTCTATCATAGTACGGCAAGTGCGTATCAGTGAATTGTTTATTCAGTAGCTTGTCTAAAATGTAAAAATGCAATATAGAGTACTTTATTGCAAATGCAAAGTTGACGTCACTTCCAGAGAATTTTAGATCATTGTTAACATCAAAATACGACTGATATTACTTTGTCTAAAAGTAAGCACCATGGAAGTTAACTTCTCGCAGTACAGTTTTTGACAAGACTATCTACGTTGGATATACATATAGCCGAAAATGCCTTAGCTCTACCTATGTAAAATAATATAATAATATAAAATATTAATATAATAATATATAATATAATAATATAAAATTGTTGTCAATGTTAGGTAAGCGGTACCTAAATATATTTGACATTGCAAGATGGGGTTTTTACTTTTTATAGTTAACATATTAATTATCTGCAAATACGTTTCTTACAATATACATAGTTGTGGATTTTGTGCAGATTTGTATGAACGTAAGTACGTAGGTTTCAACATACTCATTTTATATATATTATGCTATTTTGCAATAATATTTATTCCACAAATGACAATAGGCTGCCTGCGTAACATTTAAATAGAATATTATTATGATTTTACATATCTATCCACTATTCCTAATGGACACTCAACAGAACAACATTTTGATGAAGAAGATTAATAATCGGTTTAATTATATTAGCATATTAATAAAATTAGGATGTTTAATATCTGTTAATTATCGGAATTATTACTGAATTGTCAAATCATATAATAACGATGTCCAATACTACGAAATTAGTTAAAAGGTTATAGTTTATATTTAGACAAACACATTAATAACCTATGTGATAAAAATTAATTCTACTTATTACAGTTGATTTATGATCGGAAATAAAATTAGGCACGCATCAATACCAAATATTGTTAAAATAATTCTTTAAATAACGGGTCCCCAGTGTGTGGAAAGTAGGTCGACAGATGGTCGAAGTCGACTTTTTAATGATGATAATATTTCAACCAAATATTCTTTATTTATTCATTTACGAGATTAACTTAAATTGTTGAATGACATGATTTGGTTTTAATGTAACTGGTAAATAAAGTGTTGTGTGTAAACTTATTCCGCTTACATCTCATATCCTTTACCAGTTCCTTCAAAAGTAATGACGATGTGTTAAGGGATTCTAAGTTACTATTACTATGTAGATATTAATTATAGCCTGCACAATCGCTGAGATTTAATTTAGAATGTATGAATCAAAAAGAAATGGTATTTTTAAAAGCTGGTGGAATCCGTTAAGTTGATATTTTTGAATCGTCAAAATTTGGTTATACTGTTTTTTTTCGTAAGATAAATCGATTTAAGAGATTTAAATCAAAATTCCTTGAAAATCGATAAATGCTTGCTTTATATCATCCAGAGTAATTACAGATACAAATTGAGGTTTGTTGAATGCATATTCAATCTGGGTATATTCAGTATAACTCAAATCGTAGCTAAAGAAGTAAAATGCGAGCTGAGAACACTACAAATATGTTTTATTGAGAGAAATAAATCCGTAAGCTGCATTTTACTGAACAGGTAGATATTTTCCCTTTCTAAACAGTTTCAAGGAGAGATATGGAATCAAAATAATAGCGATTCTGAAACAGTTTCGAGAGGGGGTTACAAATCGAAATACATAATAGCGGTTTGTGATCTAAAAACTAACGCAGATATGTATATATTTATATTGATTCACTTCTTATCCTACAAAAACTATTTAATTTCGTATTGAAACGTTGAAATACCCTCGCACTTATTCTTAGATAAACCAGACCTACTATCATTACCTAATTGAGTGTTCAGGGTGTGCAAAGTGCTACTACTGTTAGTAGTTTGAAATGATTACATTAGGCACACTAGAAAAGACAGGAAAGCAAACGAAAACTTATGTTTGGTTGATTTGTTTAGTATACAATACACACAAATTGATAGGTACTTATTTTTGTGTGTTTTGTGTTCATTTTATATTGGTTTGCTTGTAGATGGTTATACCTGCAGATATTTGAATTAGGAAAAGATAAATTACCAAATGACTTGAAATAAGTTATATAATATAACGTTTTATGGGAATTTTTATAGTTTTTTTTAATGCGATTACTAATTACCAAGATCTTTTAATTATATCGCGATTTTTTAAAAATTCGTTTCTTGTAGTCTCAATATGCAACAAAATTTATAATAAATGTTTTTGTTCAGAATTATGTTCTTTTTAATTAAATGTATATGTATGTACAGTAAGTGGTTTTTCAATCAGATATTATTTGTTATTTGATATAGGTATACGACAAATAATACTCATTTTGTATGAAGATACATTGTTCCAGAGTTTTGCAAAATAATATTAAAAAATTAGTCAAAAAAAGCGGGAATAAAATTGTTTTATTTGCCGTCCTCGTTCTTTGAAACCTGAAATTTTAGTCATTCGAAACATATCGTGCAAATCAAGATTGTACAAAGCCGTCTCTTCCATAAAAAGAAATGGAAATTGTAAGGGTTGTTTAAGATTGCTTTTGTTGCTGTTCTGAATATTTTAGAAATTTGGGGCAATATTAAAGTCTTAGAAAAATTCTAATTTTGGCTGTATCTGTTGAACTATTCAGATTTGGATTTCAAAACCTGTTTGGAATAACTAGAATAATCTGGAAAAAATCGAATTAATCATAACTATAGTCTTAAAATTTTAGATAAAGTATTATGCAAGACTGCAAAAGGATACAAAGTCTATAATTGTCTAGTTAAATCATAAGTATTTTGTAGACTTGCTTTGACTTGCGTTTGCGGTCTATCGTTTTCGATGTTGATTGATTTTTCCCTACATATATAGAGTATGAATATCCTATCACGGCACTGTATGTAACAAATATGTTCAGAATCGAAAATAGGTGAAATAAAAAATAATCATATTCAAGACTTAAAAGAATGATGTGAATGGGTGAATCATAGCCATTATATATCGTCTTGAAGGAGACATGGGATGATATGATTTTCGACAGAATTGCACACGTAAACTTTTGAAAACAGATCCTAAAGTCATAGAAAAATCTAAATTGAACTTTAGGGTTATGCTTCGTATAAAAAACAAAGTCGCGGACAAATCATACTTTTATTGTCATTAATATAAAGGACGAACTTGGCGTAAATAATTATTAGCAATTCATTCCACGACACTGCTGATATCACATAATTATTTTAATGAAAAATTTTGTAATATTTTTGCATGTAGCTCTGTTTCAGGAATAAAGTTTTTCTGTAGATGCGAGAGCAGATCGCTAACAAGTTCATTGTCATAAACCCTTTTCTTCGGATACACTCACAAGAGAAAACTTAGTAGTAAAGTTATTTTTTTACGTATTGTCGGGCATACCGCTCTATTACATATCACGGTCAAATCATTGACTTCATTGAAAAGAAGCAATAACATATAGTATTTCTCGATAGTTTAAATCTTTGATAGTGAACGCTGTCACTGTCAAAGGTTCCGTCCATCTCATGTGGATTTTCGCTATCCGAGATATGGTGATGGTTGACAAAGATGGTTCACAAAGCAACAAGTGAAAGTGAGCTTTATCAATAAATAGTAATTTTAAAAATCAGTATTATTATCTGGCTTTTCTAACATTCAATAACATATTTCATAAATGTTACTGTTAGTAAATTTTTTTATGTTCTTGTGTTCATTGGATTTTATATTCATTGCGTAGTACCGTGTGAAAGAATTAATTACTGTACACTGCGACGAATTGACGGGGATAATTCCTTTAGAGAGGAAGTAGTAGTCCAGTTAGCAAAATAAATGACAAAAAAGTAACATTATTATTAAGTATAATAACTCCAGTAAACGCATGGAGTAGAGATAATAACCAAACATGGAATGTCGAATTTTCAATCAATTGATTTAGAAGCGCACATACAAGTTTTGCAAATAATATATGTATATTCATATAATCTATCTTGGTAGCAGCATGTTTTCTAAAATGGAGAACAAAGAAAATAATTTTCATACATTCATGATTCGCGACGTTCATCGATATACCTACCTCAGTGATTCCAATAAGGCAGAACTAATAAACTTTCGATGAATGAAAACCAGCAACGTGTCTAATACTAATAATGGTTAGTTTAGTGACAATAAACAATTACTCGCTACCTTATTTGTAAAACCGCAAACGACGCAAATGTATTTTCCGTTAATACGTTTCAATTGACACGAATGGTTTGTTAACCCTGCAATGCCAAATATCAATTTCATTCCATTTAAATTTGAATATATGTACCTTCTTGTCAATGTATTTACCATAAATATTATAGTTGATTAGATTTGGGCAATGCCGTCGCCCGCTTCGATGTTTAGCCATTGTGATGTTAATTAGTTCAATTATTGTCATTTTAGTTGATCGGCTGTGTACATTGGCGATCTGCCAATGCCGATGTCTGGAGAATAGATATACTCAAGCATCTAATTTTTGATGATACACATTATTTATTGTAGAACATATGTGTACAGCAGCAAGATTACTGAGAACGCTTTCTATTCGGAGTTATTTATTAGTAGGAAATCAACTTTAATTATTTCGAATCAACAATAAGTTTCTTCTGAATATAAAATAAATTAATATATTGCAGTACTAAAACATGAAATTGAAATTGCAAACCTTGCGTAGATACTTACACCCTAGACTCTTAACTTTTTTAATACCAATTAAATTAAAGAAATGATTTTAGATTTACCGGAATTCGAAGATATTGCTGAATAATTTTCGGTTACATTGCTAGAGTTTGATTATATTTATTAATGTAGATTTCAAAGGTATTTCCATCCCACTTCACATGGCGATCTTATACCTGCGACTACCTAGTACGTAATAGACTTCCCGATCGGCCGAAAAGAAGCATTAGTTACACTAGTATCTAAGAAGGTCTGTTTGATGAATATTGGCAACTATAGCCTAATTGCTATGTGTTCGGTCTTCTCCAAATTCTTTGAATATACTATACTGAATAAGCAGCTAATACATTTAATTAATATGAGGTTTTTAATCAATATGAGTTCACAGGAGATCAGCAACACGATTTTCATAATAATAAATCAACTGTGGCTGCACGTCAAAGTTTTAATCATGTCATAATTAATGTTATTAAAGGAGGTGAAAGCCCTGTGGTGCCATTTTGACTCCGTAAATTACGGAAGGCTTCTTCAAAAACTAAATGGATATAGAATTAGAGGTATGGTATCGGAATGATTTGTTGAGATTGGATATGTAACATCTGGGGAAACTAAACGCAGAGCATTTGCACTGCCAATTACGATGGACGATCCGCAGGTCCCGGGTCTTATAGCTTTCATCTTGTATATTCTTCGTTTCGGGAAAAAAATATCGCTGACTAAAGTGACCCTGAGAAACATCTGGAAATTATTTTAGGAAGTGTAGCATGACCGCTAGATGGCGTAACTGTACTTGCTTAGAGACTATCACAAACATTAAAATATATCTATATATACAGGGTGTAACAATAGTACGATATTCTTCCATATCTCCTTTGTTATGCAAAATACAGCAAATATTTAAATACGAAAGTTGTTTAGTTTTATGAAATTTATATTGTAAAATTATTCTACGATATACAGGGTGTTTAGTTTGCCCGTAACCACCAGTAACTTTACATTTTTAAATAGAATACCCTATATATTATCACATTTTTGAATTGCCTGAGGAATTTTAAGACAATTTTAAAAATATAGTGTATCAATTTGAAAAAATGGAGATTTTCGCAATTCAATTGTTTCAAAAAGACATTGATTTCTAGAACACTCTGTATAACGTATTGAAGTCTACATCTGTTTATTGCCATCACAGAAGATGCTTCTAACGGTATGTTAAGTTTTATAATGTTATATTTTTCCGTTACCGAAATAATGGCATACTTCTGAAGATAGCTAAATGTCAAAATTTTCAATCAAATGTAAATATCTTGCAAACTAATGAAAATAATTGAATATTATCTTATATAAAGTTGTCTTAAAATTCCTCAGGCAATTCAAAAATGTGAGAATATATAGGGTATTCCATTTAAAAATGTAAAGTTACTGGTGGTTGCGGGCAAACTAAACACCCTGTATATCGCAGAATAATTTTGCAATATAAATTTCATAAAACTAAACAACTTTTGTATTTAAATATTTGTTGTATTTTGCATAACAAAGGAGATATGGAAGAATATCGCACTATTGTTACACCCTGTATATAAAAGAGAAAGCCGTTCGTTACTAATCTTATAACTCAAGAACGCCTGGACCGATTTTGATGGCCGACTGGTCTCTGGCCAAACAAAAAGAATACCCAAGAAAATTCCCGAAATATCCACGAAAAAGAAAAAATTATCAAGAACATTCATTTTCCCATACATTTTGTATAGAGTGATTTTATGATGCCATCTTTATGATAGATGACATTTATGTTTACGTTACGTTGTGACAATTTGTTTTTTTTTACAATTTTTTGCGACAATTGTTTTGCGGGACACGGGGGGTGGAACGGTACGGGCGGTACACGGGGCGGTACGGGACGGGCGGGACACGAGGGGTGCTACCGGACGCACGGGACACGGGGGTGGTACCCGTATCAATAAATCATTAAATATCTAAGTCAATACTTTTCTAGGCAGAACGAAGTCTGCTGGGCCAGCTAGTATTTCCTATTTCACACTGGACAATTTTTTGTATTTTGCCAAATAAGGGAAGGGACGGAGGGAAAACTTTGTTTTGAAAGAGCACTTGTAACTCTGATTCTGTTGAAACGAATTTTGCAAACTTAGTCTCGTTGGAAACAGCATTACTTCTCCAATCTAACGCGTACAAACTCTAGCCAATCTAATAAGTGACGTGCGTGCTAGAGGGCGCTGTTTTTTTTTCGGGAATTTTGAAAATATTGAATAGAAACATACATTTTTGACTACAGATTAAAAATGTAGGCTGAATTACAAACAAATTAGAGAAAATATCTTGAAATATCTTGAGAAACGTGTGAATGGCAAGAATTTCTGCAATAAATTTAAATTATTCTGCTTCCCATGAACGAAATTAAGCAAATTTGGTCTTATTAGAAAGGATTTTCCTTGATCTACATTTAGTGATTCAAGCTGTTTAATATTATTTTGTCCATCACCACTAGACAGCGTTAAAGCAATTTAAATACGTAAATTTTGTGATTTTTGAAAAGAACAGTGCGTGGAATGTTTGGTGGCCAAGAAAATAGACTATGGATTTTCCTAAGCCTAGCAGAAAAAATTAAACAGCGTACTCTAGCATGTACGTCACTTCTTAGATTGGCTTGAGTTTGTACGCATTAGATTGTAGGAGTAATGCTGTTTCCAACGAGATCAAGTTTACAAAATTCGGTTCAACAGAACCGGAGTTACAAGCGTTCCTTCAAAACAAACTTTGCCCTCCACACCTCCCCCTATTTTGTAAAATACTAAAAAAATGTCCAGTGTAAAATATGGGGAATTTTTAGAAGATTCTGATTTTGATGTTTGTGATAGACCTTAAGCTGGTAAATTTAGAATAAAAAAAGAATTTGAAGTTTTGGTGTGCAGTTCCGGTATCTAGTGGTCATCCTACACTCCCAAAATAATTTCCAAATGTTCCTTGGGGCCACTTTAGTTTGTGATATTTTTTTTCCGAAGCTGTACCATAAACCGTTCTTGAGATAAAGACGACCGTCATTTTTAGTTGGCCACCCGGTATATTAAAGATTTTCAGCTTGCTGTTGATATGTGTTTATATGGATATGGGCATATTCCACCACATTACAAATGCTTTCCTTATAAATTGGAAGACAGTAATGGAGTACTGGTAACTAGTATAGTATTGACGCTTGATACTTGAAATAATGTTAGGCAAGATGAAAAGGCTTAGGCTTTAATGATTAAGTTAATTAGTAGTAGATTAGTATTTACTTATAAATTTGTTTATTTGCTTAGTTAAAACTATCAGTAGATAGTTTTCTATTTTGAACGGCTTAAGCAATATCTTAATCATTTCAAAACTTCAACATTTATTATCTTTCCTAATATCTAGAACAAAACAGAATTTGGTACTAATGTTTATAATAATGGAAACGAGCTCGGTAAAAAAGGACGTATAATTTTTTTTGGGATAGATATTGATAGTTGGCAGACCTAGCATTCTAACCGTGATCAACTGATAAATCATTTCAATAGTTATTGCTTTTAAATGTGTGCACCAAAATGTTTTATTTGTTTAAAAATGATCCTTTAATTTTATAAGGAGGAATTTCTTGCACAAAAATGAATTGATAGATAGGTATATAGCAAATAAAAGTACAAGGTTAAATGTAGATCATATTTTAAAAAATATAAAATTCTTAGTTTCTACAGTTATTGTTATAGAACACTTGTGACATGTCTATGCATCCAGGTCTACATATGTACGCCGTTCACTCTATCGCTCACGTATATGACATAAGAAACAAGCAGAAGTTCTGTGCTCCTTTGTGCAAATAGGTACATAATTACTTTCCTCCAATTGTTTTAGCTTCCGTTTACATAATTCTCTGCCTGAATTTATTAAATCTCGTGCATAAACGAAAGAGTTTAAAGCTTTAGTAATATACAAATATGGCATATTACCACATCCAATAGACAGAATTTATTTCGGGCGCTATTGGGTTTACGGTCGGCTACAATACAGCTAGCTAGCCGAAGAATAGGAACCCTGAATTGCAAAGTAATATGCAGTCGAGTCGTATATAAATATGTTACGATCAATGAGTACACTTAACCGTCCAATGTTAAATACAGTGCGTACGCCACTCGTATGTGTAGGGAATTGGCCAAGTTACTATTATTTAAAATTTTGCAAGTAATGATATATTTATTTTATATATCTGTGGAGTTGGCGCTGTTTTTTGGAGTTGGTTAGCTATGTTTAGTACGTTTAAAAGGTGTGGAGCCGGTTAAAATTAGCGGAAATGCTGGTCGGTGGGCCGGGAGTGTTCAGTCCAAATTCGAAGACTTTGGGTGGGTCAGCTGGTCCAAACTCAAAGAGTTCAGTCCTAACTCGAAGAGTTTGGTGGGGGCTACTCTTCTATCTGTACTAGTTGCAGCAGTTTCTTAAGTTGTATCACCACTTTAAATGATATCGAAGGCTTTCAAGGTCTGAGTCTCTGTTATGAGGGCTTCGCCACTAATTATTAATTAATACTTAATTAATTAGTGGCGAAACGTCTATATATTTTTTGTATTTTTCATTTTCATTTTTTTTTTAATTTTGTATTGTATATATGTATACTCAAAGAAAAAAGAAATGGGACAATTACAATACCGATATGTATTGAAATTGTCCCATTTCTTTTTTCTTTGAGTATATGTACTTCACAATGACGCGGTCAAACCCCGGAAGCCCTCATTACCTGTAAACTTTATTTTGAAAGTAATCTTCCCCTGCTGATGGATTCATATCAATAACACTTTCCACTTAGCGTATTGTGTTCATTGGACATCTTCGGCAAAGAAAGAGGCCACAGGGGATACAATACAGATCGAATGTGTATAATTTTAAATCTCGATATGTGTATTTACCTGCTAGCGGTAGAAGCTAGGACTTTATTAAACCCTAGTTTTTATACTGTATGATGGTCAGTTTTCCTACATTATTTCCGAGGCGTATTCTTTTAGTTATTGTTAATTTTTCAGACTTTTAGTAGAGATCATTTTTTATGTAAATTATAACAACATACTTATTTGAATATTAAAATAATACTCATTTTATTCAGTAATACACCTTTATTGATGGTCAAATCTCACAAGAAATCCGTCTCAACAAGGATACTTTTTATAATAAAAACCGAAGGTGTCTGATGAACACAATAACTACGCTAAATGGAAAGCGTCATTTATATGAATTCATCAGCAGAGAGAGCATTTATTTTATAAACAGAGTGTATGATTACCGGTGCTACTCTTCCTGTGTAGGTTGTGTGTGTGTAACTGTGTTCAATGGCCTTATGACAGCACTATCTTGTCATTTAGAATGTCTCGCTGTTAATGACTTGGGTCTCAACAGCGAATGGTAGAGAAGAAAAATGTCACCGCCCTCTCAAAAAATTGAATCTCGGATCCCGGCATTCTGTCACAAGAGTGGACAACCACCTAATCAGTGTGGCTACCGGCCCGTTACAAAGCACTAATGCATCAGCAATTATTTTTTTACACCAAGGGTTTACTTTTGACTGCTTTTAGCAAAGATTGATTAAGATAGCTCTGATAGGTATTGGGCGATTTGGATATATTTTTCTGCTTATACTAGTCAGTGCTGTCGATTATTCTTACACATTCACCAACCTAAGTAATTATGAGATTTCAGAAATCTTAGTTTATAAATCTAAATCACGACATTTCTAGATATTCAATGATAGAAACTTTAGATAACCACGCTTTGTGACAGCTGGAGCTTAAATTTGCTTACTGTGTTTCTTTGCTTGGTAATTTTTCCCATCCCCTTGGAGACGTCAACTAAACTGTAACTGCAATAACAATTTGAGTTTCATTTGTTTTTATTTCTTCATTTTATTTTCCATAGTCTAATCGATTCTATAAAATCAAATTTAATACACATTTTGTAAAATAACTCTAAAGCTATGACATTCAGCTATAGAGAGGTAATATATGTATACTGTTTCTAATTTTCAACGTACCTACTATGCAATAGAACTAGAACTTTCTGGATAAAAAGTTTGGCATTTTTTTCTGAACATCCTGTATAGTATTCTCAGGTTTATAATACTGTACTTTATACAACACAGTTTAGTGTCCATATTTTGCAGTAGTGTACATTTAATTAGCTAGTTACGTTGCATACTACTTTCAACAAGCATTTAAATTGGAAATTCATACAATTTCTATACATAGTTACCTTATTTGTGGCAAACTATTTTTGGTAGTTCGCATATTTTCATCATATTGTGCGTTTCTCTTATATTTATAAAAATCATGTACAATACGGGATTAGCTATAATTCATATTTTTCTATTAGAGGTTACAACGGGATTAGCGGTATATATAGAAATAATTGAAATATCCTATTTTTACTTAAGCTCACTGCTAAGGGTAATTAGAAATGATGACACACATATTACATACATATGTTTTTTAATTGACGTAATTAGAAGATTAGATTAGACCGAACATATGTACATAATTTACCTATTTGAACATGAAAGGATACAGTGCTGTGAACAATTATAGATTATTTGCCTTCTTCAGTGGAACTTTATGTGCGTGTGATACTTGACACATACATATTAATATACAGTAATAGTAAAAGTTTCTTGTAATAAAGATGAGCTTAAACTGAAACATCTGGTTATAAGCACCAAAGCGATAGGGAAAACTTTGAAGTCCGACATCATGCATTACTTAATTTTAATCCTGTTTTCAAATATCTGGTTTGTCGTTGATAGACAGACTAAGGTTATATGTAAGTACACAGTTTTCATATATTAGTTACATATGGCATCAATGCAATGTATAACATACTTCAGTGAATAAAATATTCGATATGTGAACGACATAACGATACAAATAGAAAATTCACATTTCAATTCCGAACGTCTTTGCTGATCATAAGAAGAAGATCTTTTTTGGTATAGGAGGAGTAGCGGCTTCTACCACTGTGAAGTTGATCGTATTGTAAAGAACATTTCTGATTTCTACAGTGAACCGTTTTCTGCTGTTAGTTCCGGTGGCGCATGGCAGTCTTCAGTCTTTCAGATTTCGCAAAAATAACAATATTTCAGGAGCAGATGGAATTGATAATATAGCTTTGAAACACCAGCCGGATAATGCCATCTCGAAGTATGCCAACGCTTTAATCTTATACGAGCGCAGTAAGGAACGCTATTTTCTTCGAAATAAAATAAAAAGAATATAACATGTATTATTTTTTCTATGCTTCTATGTCACTTACTTGGCTAAGGAATAGTTTCTGGGAGTCTTCATCGCCAGACTACCGATTACTTTGAGTCACATGCTAGAGCTCACGCATATTGCACTACCTAAAAGCAACGCTCCTGAACAGTACATACTTTTAAATTTCGTTCGCGTCTTTGACTCGCTATTGCATGATGATTTATGATTTGAGATCGCATAACCTAACATCTCTTATTTCCTGGATAGACCTTTTTGTATTACACAATTCAATTCTTGCGAGAGAATGTTAAGGATGGATGATTAATTACGATGGATAATGAAACACAAACAAAGCACTGAAGCAGTTCGACGCGTTTTCGGTTAGCAGAAGAATAATTTAATGATTGCGTTTGTTTCGACAATTTCTCAAAAACTGAAAGTACCTCGAAAGCAGTTCATGTTTGGTATAGGATATGGTTCACAAAGTTGGCCTAAAGTTGGAAGTGCAATTTAAAGATGAAATAAAAGGCACCGAGGTTCTATTTAATATAAATCAGCAGGAGTGTATTTCTGGTATAACCGAAAATATCTTGTTCATGCCAATGTTATAAAACTTATGCTGATAATATGTCAGAAATCAAAGATTTATGTAATGATATTAGTATTTGTAATATTTTTTTTTTGCGGACGTACTCACCCCGCTGGGCGAGAAGTGGCCCGTCTGAACCGCCCTCTGTAAGCAACCCGGGACCGTTATTCGTGACATAACTTCGGGGTACTTGGGCTGTCTTAATAGCTTACTGTCGCACCTACATCTCCCGTCCCTCACACAGTCTTTCTGTCTTTCTCTCTCCTCCTTTCCTTGTGCTTCATTACGTATTAGTCCTGCTCATTATTTCTCTTCAATTGTCTTTCCATTTGCTCATCACCCTAGCGATAAGACTGTGGATTGCGTTCCAGCTCCTTTTCGACTCTACCATTGTCTTTATTATGTTATCTGGCGCCAGATTATCGCCTAGCGTTGTCGTTAGGCTGTTTCTCTCCTGATCCCATTTACTACATGCGAAAACTGCATGTTCAGGGGAGTCGTTAGCACCACAGTAGCCGCACAAGTCCTCTGTTGTTAGCTTAAATCTTTTAGTATAATTACGAAAGTGTCCGTGTCCCGAAAGAAACTGCGTGAGGTGATAGTCTGTTTTTCTGTGGTTACACTCAGTCCATATCGCCAGGTCCGGGATCAGCGTTTTGGTCCATGTTGCCCTCCCATCCTGTTCACTCCAGTTATTCTGCCATTTTGTAATTGTGGCGTGTCTGATCTTTAGTTTGTCCGGCTTCTGCTGCAGCTGTTTTATTAGAAGAAGAAGAAATAGAAGAATAGAAATAGATGTGGTTGTGGAAGGTGAAAAATTCTCCCCGCAGTACTTTCCATTCCTGAACCCGTTCGGTAATTTCATCGGTTACCCATGTGATATCGATGTGCGATCTCGTATTTCCTCTTTCGAACGTGGGCGTGTCCCCTACGTTTATAGCGTTCAGACCCAGCTCAGCTGCCCATTCCATGAGATCTTCTCCCCTAACATCCGTCCTTGGAGAACCCCACAACGGCGATTTGGAATTGAAGTCGCCTGCCACTACTGCATCCAGGCCTGTGAGATTAATATCCTCGGCCAACACATCGATGTAGCCCTTGAATTCATCGGAAGGTATATTTGGGGAGCAGTAGCAACCATACAAACACCAGCTGTTCCACTTAAAGCATACGTAACCTTCCCCAGCGGAGATACCTCGTATGCCGATGTCCTTGTTCCTAATATATATGGCCACATTCCGTTTCTTATCCATGATGTAGTTGTGGGCTAATGATATATTGATGTTGGGCTCGCTTATAATCGCGATGTCGATATCTTTTTCGCACGCTAGGGTGTATAGTATATCATGCGCGGCTCTTCCCCGACCCAGGTTCGTCTGTAGGACTTTAATATTGAAACTAATCTTGGGTTGTAGTGGGTCGTCTAGAACGATTTCTGGCAGTTACCTGGGCCTTCAAAAGTTCTCTAAATTTCTGACATTTCGTCGAGTCTGCTCTGTGCCAGGTCTTTCGACATACGGGACAGTAACTTTCACTTGAGCAGTCTTTTGCTGGATGACCCGTTTCATTACAATTGAGGCAAAGATCTGACCGGTCTTGCCTCTTGCAGAGTTTCCTTCTGTGTCCAAATTCCAGGAATTTAAAACACCTAGTTACCTCCACTCTTTCTCGAATTCTACATCCTACCCAGCCTATCTTAACTCGACCCAATTTGAGTAGTACATTTACCGCCGCTCGACTAGATTGAACTGTGGCAATCTGGTTACCATCTCTACTTGGTCTCATTGATTTTATCCTAATCGATTGGGCTTCTCTATTGCCAACTGAAATTTTTATTGCGCTTTCCACTTCATCCTTAGTTAAGGCAGCGTCTATATAGAGAACGTGTATCGTGGTCTCTTTATTTATGAGACTAACCTTATTATCCACTGTTTTATTAATAGCTTCCTTTAGCGCACCGGCATCCTGTCTGTTTCCTTTTACTTCTAATAATAGATCGCCTTCCCTTGTTTTCCTAATGGACTTGACCTGCACCCCAACTCTGGTAAGATCCACCCTTTCCTTTACAGTCTTTAGTAAATCTGCGTACCTGGTATTACCACTTTTCACTATCACTTTTTCGATCGTTGGTCTACCGTTGTTCGTATCTTTAGGCTCTTGTTTCCCCTTAGGGAAATTAACGTGACGGTCGTTTCGCCATTTGCGAGAACATATTCACAGAGTTTTAGCATGTACTGTTGGTCTAATCCATCCGACATCATAATATTTAGTCTTCCCAGTGGATGTCCTCTGTATATACCCTTCAGCTCCCTTAATACGTTGTAGGCCTCTTGGATGTTATTTATACCATCTCTGTTTACCTGTAGAGGTAGTATGTATACCGACGTAGTTTTTTCTTCCACTTCCTGGTTTCTTCTTTTTGTGGCCGTAGTGCTGGTCAGGTAATCTATCTGACCTTCATTCCTCCTAACCATGTCTAAAACTGCTGGGTACCTTACCGCGAGTTTTTTTAAGGCCCCGTTCGTCTCCGCCTTCGCTGTGTCTATCAAAATCGCCATATCCCCTTCCAGATTAATACTGTCTGGGCTCCAATTTAACAGTTTAGAATTGGTAAACATGTCACTTGGCCACCGTACATCGATAATTTTGGTTAAGTTCTGGAAACTCTTGTCCTCCTCCATCATGATTCTCCTGATATTTTCTCGAATTTCCCTGTCTTCTTTGCCTTGCTCTCGTTCTACTTCTTCCCAATCAGTCTGGGTACATGCGCTAATCGTGGCCACTTGAGCTTCAGTGAGTTTATTGCTTATCTGCGTTTCTTGGTCCTGCTTTTTGGTGTTGCATGTCTGCTTCTCATGAGCGTTGACTTTGTCCACTACTGTTGCGTAGTGTGCTTTGAGACATTCCACTTTCCTGGTAAGACATCCTACTATATGCACTAGTTCCCTTGTAGCGGCTTTTATCTCTGTTTTAGTTTTGGTGCTTTCCTTTACGAGTTTTTTGAGTTCATCGGTTTTACTGTTCAGCTTGGACATAAACGTTTGCACCTCCATCATTTCCCTGGTTTGTCCCTTCTCCCTATTGTCCGCTGCAACCAGTAAGTCCCTCTTCCGTTTCTTCTTGGCCGGGCTGTGGACCTGTGCACGATTCCCAGTGTCTTGGTTTTCATAGAGACTATATATGGGGCTAGTCATCTCCTCGTCTAGCCAAACGCTATCATCCTCGTCCGACAGTTGAACAGTCACCATGTCGCCCTCAATAGAGGTGCCTTTATCCAGAGAGCGCAAACTTCGCTTAAAAGCAGCTGTGTTGCCCACTTCCTGTTGTCTTATTGTCGACACCGGTGGAGTAGAGGGAGGGGTCCGGGCTAGAGCGCTCCTCCTACCAAAAATAAGCGCCTCCTCCAACTTCCTTTCGAAATTGTCCTTGTTCCTTGCCTGATCGTCTCCTTGCGTTTCAGTTTGTTTCTCCTGTTTTCTAGGTTCATTATTTATATCCATTTCGCTCCCACGAGTAGCTAGGGACTGGGTAGTCGCCCGCAGCAGAGCCCTGCGTTCACTACGGGAAGGCTATGTTAAACTGGAGGTCGCCTAGTATCCAGAGTTCCACACGCTAGCGGCTGGGTTTATCCCCCAGCCTTGCAGTCCTTGGCACGTGCAGTTCCACCGTGGCTTCGGGTTGTGGCGTAGCAGTATCTACGGGCCGGCCGGTTAAGGCAAGCCCTCTGGGGGTCTACGACATTCTGCCTTCCCCTAAGGCTGGGGTCGGAAAGGGACGCCTCTCTGTGTTCCCCATTTCAGCGTAGATACACTGCCCCTACCGATATTATTTGTAATATTAGATCTGATTAACTATGTATAATACTATAATAGATGTTTAAAAAATCACATTTATGGTGAACAATACCTACATGCTTATCAAGCAATATCTGAACTACAGCCTCTATTCTGTTTTGCAAATGAAACACCCATTTATTCAAGTATAACTTGTGTTTTACAGAAATTCACTAAAGTATTCCATATGATAACATGCGGAGGCAAGTGCATTTATAAAAGATAATTAGCAGGTTATTGCGTTGAAGTATTCTGGGTATTGTGTAGATAAAATAACTTACATATCTACGCGACAACATCCCGAAGACATTAACGTGGTAAACGACGGTGGTGAAAACCTTCGCTCAGCTATTAGGTAGGTACTACTATTGCCGTAACCTTTGGAGTATTACATTATATGCACTTATATGTCTTTTATTTCTACAATATAAATGAAGTGTATGTGTAGATAGTTAACGCGTTGTTTTCTGCTGAGATTTTGGAGTTATTGTTTTCGAATGAAACAACTACTATTATATTGGTTGAATTCGTTTTCATCCGCGCATTAAGCCTTTTGTTGACTATCTATAAACATCAAATCAGGTTATCACGTCCTCTATAATTTTCAAACAAACTACTTAGCGATCGCTTTTGCACTGATTGGGACTTAATGCAAATTTCATCTAATATTTACAAAACAATCTGTTCATCTAAATGGTGTCATTAAATTTTATTTGTTTTTAATTCAAATTTGGTCTCGAATTCGCAGTGGTTGCCCTCTTTTGCGTGCCCTCGAGGCTGATCAGCTTCCACTTATATCTTCTTCGTTGACGGGACTGCTGGTTATCGCCTATAAAGTGATTGGCGACACCTTATGCAAATTTATAATTAAGAGACGCGGCGTGTGTTAGATTTATAACGCTAAATTGCAGACAGAGAGTGCACATTTCTACATTGGCCGCAGTCGGATGCTTTCCTCCACAAATTTACATAATTATAGCGAATTTACTGCGAGATCTTTAGCTTCTTACACATGTATATCAGGTGATTTGTTTGTCGTTAAACAAGCAACATAGATCCCATAACAGATTTCCACGTTGTGTATGTAAAAATGAGTACAAACACTGTTGCAACTTGTGAGTTATAAATTATTACTGTTCTTGTAGATATCTTCTAACTATTTGAATTCAGAAACTATAGTGATTTATTTTTATTGTCGAAACCCAAATAGTTTCGGGTATAAAATAAATAATCAAGTAAGTTTTTTTATTTCCTATTTAGTATGTTTTCTATATAACCGTCGATTTGATCATATATCTATCATTGTGTACCAAGAACTAATTTACGCAGCGAAATAAGTTTCTCATGTATGTGGTTTCGCAGGTGGTAACATTGGAAACTCTATATTTTTTGAGAAACATTCATGTGTTATATCTGTTACATAATTTTCAAATTGGTGCATTATATAGGTACTTACAAAAAAGTTGGGGTAAACATTCCCACAATTTTTTGGGACCAATTAGTTGAGAACTGACACCATAGGATCAATGATCTCTATCAATTTAACTAACATAATAAATAAAGATTTCGATAAACATCCATAATAAATAAAGCTACACTTATCCATAATAAATAAAGCTATTAGAGTTATGTGAACGTTCAGGAAAAGTTTGGGCTAAATTGAAAATTCTTATTGACATTGTGAGTATGTACCATTATTATTTATGCATCCTTTGTGGTGTAGGCCTGTGCATAATCAAAAATTGCTCAGCAAGGTGCAGAGACCAGCCTGTTTGCGTGAAAGAGATCGTTCAGTACAACGCCGACCTCTAACATGGAGGTATACTGTTGGACATGTCCTCTCGGCATCTCTTAGTAATCTTATATTAGGTATGGTGGGGGAAACATACACAAAGTAAATTAACAAAATAATAGTGATTAAAATTGGTTCTAGTATTATTAGGAAGCTTTATTTGGGAGCGAACAATATGCTCTAGTCGATAATGCTTGTCGGGAATATTTATTTCTCAGTGAATTCTTCATGGTTCGAGGATAACCGGCATTAAATCTATTTAATCACATAATGGGAAAACTCTTCAGTTGTTAACTGTATGTATATTAGGTGACTCCTCCATTTATTAGTATCGTTTTTAAACATATTTATTAAATTTATATTAAATTGTATGTACTAATAGTTTCAAAACTAATAACTTAAGTTACATCAGTAATGTAATGAAGCAATTGAATTTGAAAACTGTTTAGTTTAGTATCAAGAAGCAATAATTAACATGGCAATGTGCGCTATCTGTGTTGTACCACAGAACAGAAACTTTTCACAAGAATATATATAATATATATAATGCCCAATTGTCAATCAGGGTTTAAACGGGGCCATAGTTGTGCGACAACTTTGTTGGAGGTGACGGACAATATAATTGATGCCAGAAACAAGGATAAATTGTCATTGTTGATTTTGCTTGACTTCAGCAAGGCAAAATGTAGAATATTCGTTTGAGTAGTACATACATTAATAAATTCTAAATTTGTAAATATATCTCGTTATGGAGTATGGTCGAGAGGAAGGCGAAGGCTTAAGGAATTCTCTGATTTGATGCACAGCAAACCAGTTCTTGCTGCGCTGAGATCCACAAGATCACTGATTCGTAAGTGACTCAGGTTAGTGCAAGAGTTAGCTGACAAAAATACAAGCAACCTGTCTGAGATCTTGGGCATTTTAGTATATAAAGCCGAGAGGTGAACAAGAAAGATTTTAAATATATCTTTCATAGGGGTTAGAATTAGTCTGTGGGATAACCCAGAACGACCAAATAGGATATATGTAAATACAAAAGTAAGGTAAAAAGATGATATGTCACTAGAGTTAAACTATGGTTATATCCATACTAGGAAACACCTGAGGCAGTTTACTGGAGTAATAGCCGAGCACAGCCGCTTGAAAGGCACTTGAGCAACTTGGCCATTGATCAGAACACCTATGCTGACTATGTCAGCAGAATGAGGTAGCATTTCATCATTTACTAGACCATTCCGAACCATTCAGTAGCGTTTGGAAGCAAATCCTCGGCGGTTAGAAGTTTACGTTTGCAAAGGTGACGATAGGTGACGACTTTTTAGGGAGTTGTAATACTAGATAGCACAATTAGCTTTTGGTCGGTGTCTGGTTACTACCAGAGACTACTACTGATAATAGTAATAATTATTTCAATTTGGTTGTCGATCCACTGTGTTATTACATCAGTTGTCTTCATTGGAACAACCGTCGAGTCAATCATATCCATTGGTGTGAACAAAGAATTCATTTTCGCTGTAAATTAAAGTTCTCATTTATATGATTTTTCAAACGATAAACTTCCAAAAAGTATTGATATTTCAATAATTTTGAGATTAAAATGTATTATGTAAGTATTTACGATAAACAAATTGTTATATTGCATATTTTTAATTTTATAATTTTCTTTTTATTATATTTTTCACATTACTACTAATAAATAAGCCCTTAATAGCCCCGTAGCTCTCCAAATTAAAAAAAATAAATTTTTAAAACATACATATTATATTCTTTGAACAGATTTTCATTGCTCACCTAACGACATCCTACATTATATATGTAGGTACAGTGGAAGTTACTCCACACAATGTAGCATTGTTATAACCCCCGCATAGCAGTTATTTTCTTGATAATTTCAAACAAAAGAAATGATTACATGTTAGTAAAAAGCTTTTCAAATTTGATGAAATAATACGAATGTAGTAGTCATTTGTTTTGTTGTGTTAAGGTAATATAAACCAGAGTTGTATATTTATATTACTGTAAACACACAGTTTTGTTAACAATCCATAGATCAAATAGGTAACTAAGCTTCCTTCTAAGTATGTAAGTTCAATTTCACATAACAAATAAAGTTGTGTTCTCATTGAACTAGCTTAAAATATGTTTTTTTTTCAAACGTTAATAAAACTGACATTTCTCGACTGAGTAGTCGGCCGCAAAGTGTCACTTTTCCTCCGCCGGAGGTTTACTTTTAACTTTTCCGCGCCGGAGGAGAAAGTGTTATTATGACAACGTACAAACCAATACAGACACATAATTTCAATGTTGACAGCGTCCACTTGACAGTTTTATGATAGAGTTACGATAGAAACAGCTCGTGCTTCATCATCGGTTTAAACCATAGATAATATATACTTACATTTCATTCTCTATAGATTGGACACTTCTAATAAAATTTTGTTGGCGTGTTTCTGCGCCATCTAGTGAAATGTGTTAAATTTAAAACAGACCATACTGGGGCACGAAAAGCTTGTTTATTATTGAAAATTGAATTTCTAACTTTTAAACTAAAAAACAAAGCGCTTTTATGTAGTTTCTGAATATTGTCCTATATTTTCATTAAAAATATTTTTACAAAAATGTTCGTGGAACACGACGAAATAAAATTTCATTCCCTAACGCTTCTCGTGAAGTTTCAATTTGGATGATATATGTCACGTATACCTGTAATATCGAAACCGAAGGTTAGGTAATTTATAAATATGATCTCTAAAGATATTCAAGTTTTAACAATCTCGGAAAGCCACTAAGGGGTACTATTAGAATGTAGGTCTAAACCATAACAGAATTTAATAACACATCTTGTATTTACCTATTAATTGGATGTTGTATGCTGTACTCTCCTTGGCGAAGTATATTGTATCTGGTGTCATCGCCTTGAGGACATTAAACATTTCTTGTACTGCTTCAATTTGTATGGGATCGATAATGCGATATGAAAATAAAGTGTCACTGGTTTATGTCAAAACTAGTATGTCAGCTCTTGTCAATTTAATAGAAACGATAGTTTCATCCTTAAGCGGTATTTAACACTACTATTTAAGGTTTAAACGAAACCACGTCCAACATAATCCTTCACACATACATACATAACATAATCAAAGACCTCTTATACCCGAAGGTGTCGAGGTGTAAACTTCGCTTAATTTAGACACAGATTCAACAAATTCACGCCACTCTTTCCTGTTTCTGGGCTTCGCCTCGTTCCATGTTTTTCCTCTTTTTTTCAGAAGTTCATCCGTACTGCTGTTCCACGTTTTTCTGAGTCGTCCTCTCCGATTTTTCCCGATTTTCCTTACCTCCCATACGCGCTTCACCTGTCTAGTTTCATTCATTCTCATCAAGTGTCCCCACCATTTCAGTTTCTTTTCTTCTACTTCAGTTCTTAATGATTTTGTTATCAGCATCTGTCTAATGTCACTGGATTGTAGTCGTTTTGTTTGTCTTTCATCAAGTATCCAATTTTCTGCTCCATAGGTTAAGACTTGTAAGTATACTGCTTGATACACCGTCATTTTGGTTCTTGTTGTTATCTCTTTTTTCTTCAAAAAGTTTTTGTAGAGTGCATAATCCTTCAACTTATATCTTCTCGAAGAATATCACAAAAATTACCATATTCTACTAATACTGTTTTTAAAGACGCTTGCGACACAACATACAAAATCAGAATGACAATATAATGTCATAATGACACTCAATTTCGCGCTTTTCATATTTCAAATTTCAAAAAGCAATGCCAGCGACACCTGGTGAAATGTGTGAGTACCAAAACTTTGACGACAGTACACGGGACCTTCTGCCGTATCTATAGTACGTTAGTATCATATTATCTATGGTCTAAACGTCCAAACATCCTACCAAACTCGCTTATCTTCAATAAAAACAGATATTTTTGCATAAATTTGCCGACGTTTGAAGAAAAAATAGCATATTTTATGTGGAGGAAAAGTAACTTTTCATGGCTTGCTCTCTATTAGCGCGAGCGCGCCATGAAAAGTATCACTTTTCCTCCGTATAAAATAATATACTATTGTAATATGCTAACGAACTATATAACGAATATACTTACGTTTTTCTAAAAGCAGTATAAAATTACTTCCTTTTTATCTAGCAAATCCATATACCTTTATGACTTTATTATTTCCTCAATTTCGATTTTATGTTTTCATTGAAATCATAGTTTTGCGAGATTACGACAATCCACACCTTATTACCTGTTAGCTTTAGATTACTGGCCTTTAAATATACGAAACTACGTTTAAAAGTTCTATACGATTACTTTTACTTTTATAGCGTAACCTGAAAATTAATAAATACGTGATGCATAATAAGACACTTTAACGAGAATAAACTCACAATTCGTCCATTATATTTTACTATCATTACGACTGCTCGGTAAGCCTGTTAATAAGATAACGTAAACGTAGTAAACTGCGGTCTATCCCTGCGTAAACTTATGTTACACTAACGGTGTACCATGTATGCCATTCCGATATAAATTTATGAGGTATTGTGTTTGTGTGTATGTAGGTATATAACATTACGAATACCTTGCGGTAAAGGGTATAACACTTAAGATTAGAGCCAGAAGCTGGTATATGTTGTTAAGGCAAATGCGGTGAAGTTGAACTATCGTGGAAAGAGAACACCAGTGGAAAGTTATATTATGTAAGGCGTTCGTTACGGTAAATTTTTAAGTAATGGCGAAAATATGTAAACACTGTAAAATAATTGTATCAATATAGTTAAGACACCACTAAACTGCACCAATCTCTAGTGTATAAATTTCTTATATCACATAAAAATAAAACAGGTCTACATTATTTAGTAGGAATATACTGGATAGCTGGTTACTGTCAGTTATATTGGTAGCATTGTTAATGGATACTCTTGTGGCATATATGTATATCGGTTCCAGATTGCACTGGATATACGGAAAGAGCTACTCCACACATCGGCGGTTGTTGAATGATTTAGTCACCAGAAACTGCAGTAGGAGGTGAATAATAAGCTACGTCCGATTGAAAGTAAGATATTGTGTCAGGTTCTTTGAGAACGTTATTCTCTGCTTCTCGCTACAGATTTTCACTTTCGAAAGTAAAACTGTATCGATTCAACCGCGTGTTGAATTGATACGGTGATATGGTCTTCTCCTGGATTATTTTGACCCTTTTATTTCGTCATAATTCTCTTCAACTTTTGTTGTATTAGTCGAAATCTCATCGATGAATATTTGATTGGGTACGAAGATTACATATGTAGATATGTTATTGTTTGATGAAGGTGATGTTTGTGTTGCAGATTCTGTATTTGAGACGCTTGCTATACTCGCTCAGGTATTCACAGCTGATCTGCTTTTAGTGTTTTTATTCTTGCTCTGATTCATTGCAGACATTGTCTGTATTATTTTTTTTTCAAATGGCCTTGTGACATCATCATACCGCCCGTTATAATGCCGCGCTGTTAATCACTTTGCTCCCAATAGCGAATGGTAGGTCGATCGGAATTCAATTCTCAGAGAAAATGTCACCGTCTTTCCGGAGAATTGAAACCCGGCTCCTATCGTTCCGCCACAATAATAGTCAGCCGCCTAAACACTACGGTTATCGACCCGGTTCTTATTTAATAAATATATTTTGAGAAACGATGCATCAATAAAAATTTACTTTATAGTCAGTGGCTATTTCATCCGTCATTTTATATAGTTTTAATATCTAGTATGTGTATTTACTGAAGTTGTGGCCATAAAACATTTTGGTTTGGACTTTGTAGATTCGTCATGATAGGAACAAATTCTCGAGTTTATCAAAATTGGTAAATGTTGACAATGTTTGAGGCGACCCAACTGTAACGCCAATATTGAATAAATTTGTAAATTAGTGCAACACCTAGGTTACATACATCTTTAAAGCAACAATTAATAAACAATATTATTATAAAATACAATAATTTATGTAACATGGTCTGAGTTGGATTTCTTTTTCTACAAAATTGAAATAAATAATTGCGCACGTCAATATTTCTGATTTGTTGAATTAAGTCTAAAACGTAAATGTGATTTAAACGTCCAGTGTTTTTCTCTTAAAGAATCTAGCAATAATAATAAACAATAAAATTTCTACGGGTTTTTCGGTCTTTTAATAATAAAAATCTTTATTTTCACTATTTCGTCACAATTCTGTGACTTCTTCAGGCAATTATAGGTATTATTAAAAAAAAATTAGATTAACGTCTAGTTTGAAGTAATTCAAAATTTTGTCAAACTAGACGTTAATCTAAATTCTTTTTAAATGATTTAATTTTTGGAGTAAGTGGTAAGTGCGTATTTGTGTTTCCAGCAGTTTAAAAAAACGTTACATATACTACAAAGGATGTAAATGTATCATAGGTCAAACAATTTTTTAGCGTTATTAGGTTTAGGAAGTGGAAAAATACGATATTCTTTCCAAACACTGAAAAGGTGTTGTTTGAAATGAAAGTTTTAAATATGGAACCTATAAAAGGTACCATATGTGGACAGCGGAGTTTAATGCATTCAATGTTAATGCCGTTACCACCAGTATGTAGGCAATCTGTTAATTACGGAGAAAATATTATTCTCAGAAACGTTATGAAAAGTAACTTGACTAGATCAAGCTATCGTATTATATGTATGGATTTGTAATGAATTAATAGGTATTCGAACTGTGTCTCTGCTGGCGCGGTAATCCGCGTCTTTACTCGGCAGGTAAAGTTTCATGGTTACGTTCCTGGCATGGATACAAATATTTTACTACATTTGTAAGTATAATATTTTCGATCGGCACGTGCTTTTTTCAGATGTAATTGCGCCAGTAGACATGTTTCTAGGACTTTTGCTTGAACTTACAATAAGCCTGATTTCTTAACTTACGCATGCAGCGATCGGCGATTTCGATTCGGTACAAGACATTGATCCAAAATTTATATAAATTCGCTACAATATAAGAAATAACGTGTATATGATCAAGAAAACAAGTAGTAGTCAGTAGTAGCACTTTTTACGAAAAGTAATATTTAATAAAACTTATGTAGTAAAAAATATAAATAAATAACAAAAACATTTTCAACCGAATGTAAATACCAAACTTAATATTAATATGATGCTATCACATAAAAGCAATGTATGCAATCATTTAAAAAGTTAAGTAACTGCTAGTAGAAGTGTCTTTCGTGAAAAGATAATAATTAACAAAATCTTTGCAGTCTAAACAAAATGTAAATGTTTAATTTGGATCACCTGCAACATAAAAAAGAACATAATAACATGGTTAAAAGAAAATCAGGAAATTATATGATTGCAGTTACCATATTTATTCCTGTTACATCTACTAAGCAGAGATAGCAGTTGTTTTGTTCTTTTGTATTCACAGAGGGTGGCAACAGGAATTCTGTAACAAAATTAATATATTTTTGTTTAACATTAAACTATAAACATTAAACTATACATAGTTATTATATTTTGCGGCGATTTCTCTTAGAGATTAATTAAGACAACACAAACATGTAACTTTCAATATGAACTTACAATTTTCAATCATAAGCAATGGAATAATAAATAGTGGTTTAGATAAATATATTTATTTGATGGATTAGTATTTCAAACGCAATATCTCATAACAAAGTAATTTCTGAATTAATCGAACGGTAGCCATTGGTAGTCACTGATTATACAATAATACATCTTTCGGATTACGGAGATGTTCTTCTACTTCTAGATTAGAATACCTCGTTCCTTCATCAAAGCCTTCTCCACATATCGAGTATGTTTTTTTATGCACTACCATAAATGTAATCAGACAAAAAATGAAAACATATTTTCAGTATTAGCTGAAGGCACATTAATCATTTATTCGGACATCTATATATACACCGATAATAAAAGGCCATTACCACCCAGCGTTGTCTAGAACTCAAAGTGGCTGGTACGTTAAGTCAGATAACACCCCATAGTTTTAATTCGTTCTCTTTCTTTTGCATCATTGTGTTTCTTTTTTTTACTGAGATAGTCTTTTCCTTCCCTAAAAAATATAATTTATGCATATACGTGTGTCTAACACCACGTATAACATATGTATATGTGTGATACGTGGTTTCTACACGAAGATCAACCACTATTGTTTGCGTTTCAAAAGTATTAAATTCTGGAAGAAAGAAAAAAAGAAAGATTAATAAATATCCATTGGGAAGGCTAGAACTAAACCCCTTGCTGCTTTTTATATGCTCATTCCTGTTTTTTCTCGTGTAGTTCTTTTTCATCCTTTTCGTCAATGGCTAAACCGATAATACATAATTGTAAAAAATATGTAAGGTTTATCCCTTTTACTTTAGAGTACGGTTCAGTAATATAAAGTACCTAATTTCGGTCAAAAAATATCGAAATATTTATGTTCGAGTTTATTTATATCGTTATTATTTTACACAATTTAAAGGTAAGAATTTTCAACTCTCAAATACATCATATCAGACTGGAGTCGTATCTTCTAAAAGGAAAAATATGCAAAATAGGTCAATAAATTACCCCATTAGGTTTTTATTCCCTTTAGCGCTCATTCATTATTATCTTTTATTTACCAAACTTCGACTATTGAGTAGGCATATTCACATTAACATACATTAAAGTGGTTAGTGCTATAAAGTAGTAAAAAGAAGAAAGTTTGTTTGCTTAAATTTTGTCGTTGTGAAGTAGTACATATGCGCAGCAACGAAAGATCAACATAAGATCTTCGACGGAATAAATGTTATCGTTTCTGGTAAATAACATTAGCTAATGCTGCCAAGTTATCTACTTATTGTTAGTGTTAAAAGTATACACTTTAGTATCACAGCTATTGCAACATAACTCAAAAACTGCCAGTAGGTATGGTTTTCTAGGTGATAAGTATTCTTTTTTTATTCTTCTTGTTCGAACATGTAAGGGATTGTTATATATATAGTCCAAAACATAGCGCACTTCATAAATTATATTTTCAAAGTATATATGGGCAATTCCTGTACATTGCACTTAGTTTTGAAGGAAATGATGATTTTTTTTAATTTTAATGGTATATCTTTTAATTCCTGATTTATTTTCACTTGTAGGTCAATAAAACAATAAATAATTACATACGAATTTATTAATATATGTATTTTTTGACCTTTATGTACTTATCTTTTAATTCCTGATTTATTTCCACTTAGAGGTCAATAAAACAATAAATAATTAAATACCAATTTATTCCATAACATATAATAATATGTTTTCGTTAAATAACTTCTAGATTGATATACGAATAATTCACGTAATTTCAATTTTTATAGTTGTATTAAATCATTATATCCTTCAATATTACTTGTGAATATAATTAAAATTTGATATATCAATGAATTCTTTGTTTTATAGATAATTTTGTTGATAGGCATGGCAATTTATATTTATATTGTTAGTAATTTGACAACACATATTAAATGTCAATTTCTTCCACTGAAGAAGTTATTTAACGAAAACATATTATTATATGTTATGGAATAAATTGGCATTTAATTATTTATTGTTTTATTGACCTACAAGTGGAAATAAATCAGGAATTAAAAGATAACATAAAGGTCAGAAAATATATAGGTATATTAATTTTAATAGTATATATATACTAAACGATTTAACTAATGATTTTAACTTGCAACATTAAATTGTAGATTTTTTACAGTAAATTGCGGCAAGTAAAATCTAATCCCTCTTTTTGACTTCCGAACGACTAGGCCGAAGCGAAAGGCATACATATCACCGAAGGATATCTTTTTAATTAATAACTATCGATTTATGTAAAAGATAGCGGTGGGACGCAAATTGTCAATTTAAAATACTAGTCAACAGTGTTTTTAATTTCAAAGTCTTTCGTTTGTTTTATACGCAATTCTCTTAAATGTATGATTTAACGAATTGGCAATTAATATTTGACCAAATTGAGTTAACAATATTTTGCACAACTACATATTTTCAAATATATATTAAAATATTCTATTTGCCGGCCAACATTTCGTAATAAAACTTTCTTTCATCCCTTAAAAAGTGTTTCCAGGTACATTTTAACCGACAATTTTCGGTCATTTTCAAATTCATGGAAGCCAAGAGCGGCCCGCCAATTTTACTGAAAAACGGACCGCTGCAGCAAAAGCTATACGTATCAACCTGCTCGAAAAATCACCTTAGTTAAAGAAAAAGGTTAATTTGTAAAACAAATAATATTAAAAAACTGTCTTACTTTCTAAAATATGAATGTTAAAGCATGTATTCATGCTTATTCTTATTTACATTAATTCATTTTAGATCATTCATTTCAGATTAAGAATTGTAATTATACTGTTTAATTTCTTAGTTTACTCCTTTATCTGTAATCAATAATACCTGCTATTTTCAAATTTCCATTGTTAATTTAAAGCTTACGTGACATACCACCATACTTTTGTCAAACTTCTAGATACTTTAATAATACATATTTACCCTATTAATGCCCCTTTACTACGAATTGTTGTCAGTCTTATGAAACTCCTTTATTTAAATGTAAATATCCAAATTCATTTATTTCTTAAATTCACAATTTCCAGAATGTTGATTCTTTACTATATATATTTAAATTTAATAGCTGTATTTTTCCAGAGCTAACCTTTCGCTGTGGTCATCATAATATGGAAGGGATGTTATGGTTTTATATATAGTTCCAAATAGCAGAAAGATAGCAGTTCCCTCGCCTCAAAAGATAACCGTCCTACGGAAAGAAATCGACTGGGGCGAGAAGATCAAATACCTTTTTTTATAGAGGGGAAAATCTTCGAAAAGACTCCTGCTCCGTTGTTATCCGCAGGCTGTGTCGGATTCTTACCGACTAAAAACCCCCCTTTGTGCTCTTGCACGCTGCATCGGAAACCGCTTGTGCATTACTTCAATGCAGAGTGTGTCCGTAAGTTACGTCCTTCTCTCGTCTTCTTCTTGCAGTCGTATTATGTTTGCAAAACAGTTTAGCAAAGTATGGCTGTTTAATGGGGAGATCAAATCATATCTGGCGTTTTCCACGTTGAACGCTCTTCCTGTGGCTTCTTCGTATTCGCATCTGTTGTCTGTCCATTTACTGCATTCAAATAAAGTATGCAGTGCGTCGTCCGTTATGTTGCAGTAGTAGTCGTCAGAAGCCACTTTCCCTCGTATGTATAGGTACTGTTTAAAACATCCGTGGCCTGTTAGCGCTTGTGTAGCGTAGTAGCTCGTTTCGTTTTCGGGCCCTTCTATCCAATTTTTAATGTTCGGGATCAACCGGTATGTCCAGCGACCATAGGTACCTTCATCCCATGTTGCCTGCCAGTTTCCAAGTACTTCTTCCCTGGCGTCTTGTTTCGGTGTTCCCGTGTATGGAGCAAATTGTTCCCATGCGGCCAATTCGAAAGAGACGAGCTTTGCAATTACTGCCACCGCCCCGGCAGAAGCCGTTCTGTATGCACTAAAGATTCTAATGCGTACTACTCGATGCAGAGAAGTGAGCTTTGAGCGTAGCCTGACCTTTTTTGTTGCCTCCCACCATACTGGCGCTCCGTAAAGAATTTGGGACTGCACCACGCCAGCCATTATTCTTGTCTTGGATGAGCGTGGGCTCCCTACATTCGGCATTAAAATCGACAGTGCGGTCATCGTTTTTTCTACCTTGGCTATGCTTTCGTTTATATGTACAGCAAAAGTTCTTTTCGTATCCATCCACACCCCTAGATACTTGATGACTGGTTTTGGACTTAGCATGCGTCCCAGTAGGTTGACCTAGATCCTTCCGATTATTCTTTTGCTGGTGAACAAGACGGCTTCCGATTTTTCCGGCGCCAGCTGCAGTCCCCTCGACTCCATCCAGCTAGTTACACAAAGGAGTTCCCGATGTGCGAGGTTTATTAGATTTTCCTCATTGGTAGCGGTGACAACCAGAGCGATGTTATCGGCAAAACCGACCAGCTGCGTCTCCTGCGGCAATGGGGTTCTCAGAAGATCGTCATACATCACGTTCCATAACGTCGGCGCCAGCACCGATCCCTGGGGGACTCCACTGTTAATTGCCCAGCTGTTGACAACTCCTTCCGCCTCGGCGATTATTACTCTGTCGGCGAGATAGGAGGCAATGATGCATAGAAGACTTTCCTCCACGCCTCTCGCCTTTAGAGCGTCCAAAATATGCTGCCATGATGCGTTATTAAAGGCATTTTTGATATCTAACGTAATCATGATACAGAGTCTTCGAAGCCGATGCCCTGCAAAGGTCAGCCGCCTTCTTCGCCTTCCTTATCACATGTTGTATAGCATTGATGATTTGTCTGCTCTCCCGGAAACCGTATTGATTTTTTGCCAGTGCTCCAGTCAGCTCGATTTCGTTCTTCAGTCTCGCTAGTAGGAGATGTTCGTAGAGCTTTCCCTCCGCATCGAGGAGGCATATGGGTCGGTAGGAACTGGGCTCATTCTCGGGTTTCTTTCCCTTCCTAATCAAAACTAATTTTGCTCTTTTTCAGAGTTTAGGAAATTGTCCTCTGAGGGCTAGAGAGTTATACATTCCTAGAAGATCGAATACCTGGGAATGATCCTCGACAGGAAGCTAACTTTCGCCGAGCATCTAGGTAGAGCTAGGAACAGGGCCATTGGTCGACTGCACCCGGTATATCTTATCCTGGGTAGCCCCAAACTTAGTCCCAAAACGGGCGCGATGCTGTATAAAACGCACATCCGCCAGATCCTAACCTACATCAGCCCAGTTTGGGCCACGGCGACTTCATCACGCATCGCACCACAGGAGCGGGTACAAAATTGCGTCCCGCGACTTGTATTCGGCCTTCCTAAACGCACCTCGCTGGTCGTCCTCCGGGAACTAACAGCAGCAGACGCCCAGGGCTTGAACGAATTCCGGACGAAGCTCAACAGAGACTTTTTCGGGAAGTCTCTCTCGGGCAACAACCCGGCGATCAGTAGCGGCATCGCGCAAAAATCAACGGGCCACACCAAACACCGTACCATTATGGAAACACTCCGGCGAATGTGATACGGTAATACACACCTGTAATACCTAATTTTGTTTTATGATTTTAGATATCCAACAGCGAGGAAGATGCTCCAGAAGACTCCAAGGACCCAATCCGACAACACCCGAAGACTACCAGAAGGACATCTGGACAGGAACTGAAGCTGGAAGACGATAAGCCCATCCGAAGAGAGGGACGGAACAACCATCGCAAGAAGACAGCAGTTCTGATAACAACCTCTAAACAACATTACTTTAATAGATGTTTCAGTATACTCAACACAAGATTAAAAAACCAAGTGCAGTTTCTTTACACACAATCAAAGATTCTACTTCGGACAGTGCAATCAAAACAAACGGCGCCGAACAAGTTACAAATCATACCTATACGACCTTACAACCCGTGGGTGGCGAGCAGCGGATAAGGTGCATTTTCTAGTACAACAATTTAGCGAAAGGCAGGCATTCTGATTCCCAACAACATGTTTTAAAATGTACGAAATATTTTTATTTAATTGAAGAATAATATTTTTAACAACGAAGTGTTTCTTGGCGTAAGCATAATGTAATATATTTTTCTATAACCACCAATCAACATAAGCAATATTTTTATTTAAAAATATGCGTTTAATTCAGGAATCGAACCATGAAATTTCGTTTGCCAGACGAAGCGACGCGACGGTACCATCGTGCTAAATTACTGATCTTGATTGGTGATTGTAGGGAAATACATTATAGTAATATTTTTTGTGGAAATGAGTTGATATGATTGTATAAATCTGGCAAAAGCTGTTTGTTTCATGCAATCATAAATTTGTTGAAGTTGAATCATATGTCAAGTATACATAAAATGTTGTTTCCATAACCGCTCATTGTTTCATAACTCGGTAAAAGGACCATTTCTTTATTCAAAAAAATTTCGATTATTACTCAAATTTCAAAAATTGCATAAGAACCTTCCCGCAACTACATAAGCCAGCGTAGTGCGGTATAATATGGCAAGTCAGTCGGCTTGTCCAATCTTTTCAATAAACTCGCGGAATTGTCGATGATTCAGTGCCTGGGATGTAATAAAATGAACAGCTGATATGACTGGTTTTAAACCTACTGACATATCCAAGCATTTTCCACACAAGAACTGTTGATAAATAATACAATGTATGGCAATTGGTTTTGAGCCACTGCCATTTTGTACAGCTTCTGCCACAAGAACAAGCACTCCTTTAGTTTTCTCAAACATGTTTTTATCTCCATCAGTGGTTCACTGGTTCACTTCAAGTTTTTCCATTGAAGGTGATACTCATCAATGGTATTTTCAAGTCCTTTAAAAATATCTTCCCCAGTGGTCGTGTTGTGGATACTATAAACATCAAAAAATTCTTCATATGTTTCATATTTTGTGTGTACTTCACGAATAAACTTATCATGAGCGAAGAGGAATCACCCAAAGAACTGCAAAGGAGTAGAGTAAAGTACATATTTTGTAAAATGGCAATAATTACTGTAGAGTACTTGAGTATCTAATGTTATAATATACCTATTTTCTTTTTTAATTAAAAAGAGTTCTCCTTCGACCAAACATGTTTCACTTTATTATTACTAACTAAATCTACACCAGACATAACATATTCAAGAGAAACTATAAAAGGTCGATTTTATAGTAACAATAAGTGATAAAATAAATGCACCTAAAGCTAGTAATTCGTTTTAGTGCGAAGATAAATATAAATTAATTTATTAATTTATTCATGATACACTAATATGATATTTTAGCGAACAAAGCGTGCCATTTTTTGCACGTACTACATACATATTTCTTTCTTAGACATTGATTTTTACTTGGCACGCAGGAATACACTTGACCTTGTCCTTCAAATTTAGACTGATTTGGAACTGCTTTCCGTGATATAAGTCTGTAGAATTTCACATTTATATATTCCCAGGTATTTTTTAAAGTCACTTCTCGAAAACCAGTGTCTTTATAATGCTTTTACAAGTTCCTATTTAGTATACGCCATTATTGACTTCACTTGTTTTGCCCAAAATATTCCGAATACGCGAAGGACTTTTAAACGTTGGAACAGAAACCGTGACACCGTGTCCAAATTGCTAATCTTTCTGTTTGTGGCTTAGTCTATTTTTGAACTCTCTTTTTCTGCGCTATATAAGATGTACATAGACCTTTCTTTGGATATTTTTTTCTTGGAAGGTACTGCAAATGGGGTATTTAATAACGTACTGCATGAATCACTGAAAATGTAACATGTTACATATAACTCAAACAACTACTTTTTACACACAAAAATACTTCTAGAACCTCTTCGTTGCATATGTTGCAAGCTTTTTCTTCACTTCTGTGTATTTCTTTATGCAGTTGGTTTGCTTCTGAATCTTCTCGACAAATCTCTACTTCTATAGATTTGGTTTGAAAAAGAAAATGATATTTATTGATACAAGGCAACATATACAGCGAAATTTCTGTAGTTCCATATAATTTTGTAGTTCCTCTAAACATAAGGAACGTGAGTTGGGAATTATCTAGAATTACATATCTTAACGTAAAAGAATAGGAGAAACATTATTTTCATGTTTTCATTTCCACAGTTAAGAAAATAGGACGGGTCGTTCACCTCAATACTTTTATAAAGTTGGGTAATACTTATGGCAAAAATTGCGCTAAGGGGAGTAATTGAAAACTAATTCAAAGGCAGCGCTCATCCATATTTCGGTTAGCTTTTTCCGGCAGTAAATTTTCTTGATGATTAAAAAATGTTTCAAAATCACCCTTACAACAGACACATAAACAGGCAAGACTGAAATTTGTGCAAAACCATATGAGATGGGTTCATGAGTGGAATAACAACGTTATATTTTTTGACGGGAAGAAAATTAACTTGGACGGGCGTACTGGTTTCACAGATTATTGACAAGATTTGTGCAAGAACAAATTTTATATTTTCAGCCATTTTAGTCATAAAACTGATGCCGTTAAATATTTCAGCGAAATTCGCACATACAGAAATTTATTATTTAAAGTGTAAGGTAGGAAAGTGTCCAGGTAGACATTTTCTTATTTAAAGGTCTCTGTAAGTCTTTTAAAATGAAGGATCCTTTTTAAAAGTTCATTGACAGTTTGTAACTGGTGTACTGGTCAACACTTCGCCCAACTAACGCATCTATTATTACGTATGTGAACATTATAGGTACTCCTGCATTTAATGTAATGAGATAGTACGGGAAATATTAAGTGCAATCGACCTACTCAAATTATATCAGCATTATTCACACAAAATGGTGCAATTTCTAACACATCTCGTAGGCATATAGTCCTTTTCTAATTTTTATTTCACGTACGATTTATTTCTTGCTAAAGTAACAACGCAAGGTATGACAGCCTAATCATAACACTAACATCGTGGAACCACCATACTGTCTCGCCACTATCAATTTATAATACGTTGTTACATTGCGCTCGTTGTAGGTTGAGGTTGTACGTCAACTACAAAAAGCTGTCTGTAAAAATTTTATGAAAGAAAACGTACGCGTCATAATAACACCGACAATCCCGAAACTATTAATCTTTAGAGTCAGTATGACATATCACACACGCGTTGAATTATTCATCACGAAGTCAGATAATAAAAGAGCAATTACTTTAAACGTACGCGTACGGCTTCTATATCTAGCTAAGGCATAATGCACTCCAGCATGTTAGTCATCCGTTTTCCAATCAATCGAAACAATTTACCTACAGCGCGGACCCTTAAACTGTATCTAATAATATCTATCATGGGAGTATCTCGCATCGAATAATTAAATAACGGACAATTTACTATCGATAATAACAATGACTTGTGGATAGGATAATATTTATGTACTTGTTTATACGATAAATAATACAAAAGGAATGGGAGTATACGGGATTATATTGAGGGCGCAACCTACTACTCTATAAAATAGTTGTGTACAATCCATATTTAGGGTTACATGAAAAATATTTGTTAGCTACAACACATTATTGATTAACTCGTGTAGTTCTCAGCGTAACTAATGTAAAATACTTAGATATATTCTATTTAATTATAATTAACCATTAAGATATTTATTGTTTTTAACACACTATGTGTAAATATTTAAAGCAGAAGAGATATAGAGATGACTTTACCATCAAAATTATATTCATTTAACGTAGCTCTAAATGGAAATAATAGGTGGTACTAGACACCATTGTATAAGAAACAGCATGCATAATATTTACGGTAAAGCAATTTCTTAATAATTGTTAATAATAATAATTTATTAAGAATACTTTCTTTAACGTTACTTTAATAATTAATATGACTAGCTGATATTAGAACACCGTATAGGTACAAAAAGTTAAAGTATTGATTTAATACAAAATCAATATTTGAGTTGTTATTTTCGAATTTTTCTAGTATGTAAAAAGTTTACTTATCGTAAATGGTACAAAAAATCAGATAACTAAAGCGTTGAAACATGAAAGTGTGAACATGTTACAAAATTTGTTTTTTTTTTAATTTGCGGGGTTTTATTTAACATTTGTCAACTTTAAACACGAAAATAACAAATACATGGAGTACAGATAAGTTTTACTAATTCCGCCGTTTAAGGGATTAGCTCAATGTGCCAGACAGGTGAACATGGAACCTTACAGCATAGCTTAAAAGATCTCTGAAGTAATAATTTACGTTACTATAAATTTCGGGCTACGCCTAGGGGATTTCTTATCCGTTAATATTGCTTTAGGGTAATTTTACCACCAGTGTAGAAGTGACAAATTAATGTTTTATACCCATCACTGTTACGTAAGAGAAATCATAATACATAATAATAATAATAATAACATAATATTTATTTCCGAAAAAATTGCAACAACAAAAACTAGGATTATGTTAATGAAACAAGTTGAAAATACAATAATTAGTAGGTATATACTTTATACTATATACTATATACCGCATACCATATTTATTTTAATAGGCGCTGCGGTAGGTTTAGGATACTTTTCTCTGCGGCGTTTATTAGAGTGCGGCATTTATTTCGAATCAAACAAAATCGTCATATTTATTCTTTCGTTGGCAAATATACCCGATTCTACTTAGATAAATTTGAAATATAAACTTTTGAAACATATATTTATTGAAAAGTACCTCATGCAAAGTTATAAAATATAAATAATGTAAACTGAAAATGGAAGAAATCTGCCAAAAAACATCCTGTGGTAATTGAAAATTAAAAAAGAATTTGCAAATACAAATAACATACAAAATATAACACAAAAGCTTTTAGAGATCCTTTTGTGTGCTATATTCATTGTAACTAATAGTTTCTTCGTTTTCGTTTGCAAAAGCTATCGCAAACCTCCAATTCGCTGTTTACGAGAATTTCATTTGCTCCAGCTTCCTCAATATCTTCTTCAATGGTTACTTCTTCGATCTGTCCCTGCAGTTTTGCCATATGTAAGATCTCCGATCGTTACAATAGGCAGTTGCTTTATTCAAAATCCATTCTAATAGTAATGCCTTGGTCGGAACTGTTACGTATCCTACACCCGTATATTTTTATTCAGATTACAACATCCAATTGTCATAGAATTCCGTTATCTTCTGTTTGAAAGGTTTCTTCGAAGAAACATTTACTGCTTGAATGTATTTGGTACATGCACTAAGAATAACCGCAATATCTATGTTACAATTGCTTGCAATTTTTCTCGATTTTCCAAAATCTAATCAAAAACTGCTCTATCTAAAATATTTTTTGGCCGCCTCCAAGAACTCGCTTCTTGCTTTCTCCAGTCACGCATCCTCTTTTCATGCTCGTTAAATTTTCTCTAGTTCCAAGTTTAGGCGACAATAAACAATTTGTGTCATGTGTGATGTGCTATATAAAAAGTTATTCAGATTTTTGTGTATCAGACACACATCATATACAGGGCGAGGCACCACATTCGCCTTGGTTGATATACAAAAAAACGGTAATACTTCTGGAATATCATTAGATTAGGAGTTTTGCCACTCTCTATTTTCGCTTACGTGCTTGTTAACATTTTCAACAGTTTCAAGGTGATTGCTATTGTTACGTTTCCTTGTTTTCTTAATAATTCAATCGTCGTCCTTAGCTCATTCATTCGTTATTCATTTTCATCAATTCATTTTCCGTCAAGCTTACCGTTTGCATGGTTTTGGTAGGCTTTGTAGCTTGATCAATGTTGCATTTAGGGGCTGTTGCCCCGACAGCGTTTTCGTGATACATAGAGTTATGTATTTTTACATTATCTAGAAAGGAAGCATGGTTTTCCTTTTTATAGTGTTAGGTGTCGTTTATTCTTTTCGTTCATAATAGCATTCTTGTTATTAGTTAAGAGATGAATAAGTTGAATACTTTTTTCTTTGAAGATAAGTACTTCACTTTTAGTTTTGATAACCTTGATAAAAGGCGGTTAATTCCCTTGTTTACAATACTTAATATGCTATTTATATCACTATTCAGAAAAAAAGATTCTTCAGTTTTCTCAAAATTCGATCGCAAGTTATCTCGCTACAGTTTGAGTTTACGTCAAAGTTGAAATTTTGATATAAATGTTAAACATATTACTTTGGATGACTAACAATAAATTTTGCTTACTACAGTCGTAAAGAATTCAGTCGGGTTTATTGAAGAATTTAAGAGTTTTTATTATGTTGCGTAAAAGGAGATTGGTGTAAAGATAAACATAGGAATGAAAATAACTATCCTTAAAGAAAAGTAGAAATTAATATAAATCAACCAGAATGGTGACTACGTGTCCTAATTTAGGAACGAGGAAAATGTGGTATTAATGAATAGCAATATTTAGCCACGAATGCATCATTAGGTAATAAACAAATCGCTATTTCAGTGTATTAGTTAGCATATAGAATGAATGTATTCCTAGACTAAGTTCCATGAAATAGCTATGAATAAATTAATAATTTAAGGGGACTTTGGTGTTCAAAATAGTATTCTGTATTGATGATAGTTAAAATTACATATAAATAGGATGCAATGAAACGATTATAGCAATGTTGCTCAAGTTGCTCGTTAACTTCGGACAAGAATAATTAAAGTTATGTCTGTATTTTTATAGTTTTGGAGGTGACAGAGCAAAGGACTTGTATAAATACCTTGATGATGAAAGTAGAATTTGTTGGTTTAATTAGAACTACAGAATTCTTGTCTACACCTACATAAGTACTATGTGAAAGTGCGTTGAAATATACTACAATAATTCGATAAAGTATTATTAATTTTGAATAATTTCCTAAAATGATGTGCTTACAATGTGTGGGTGCAATTGTGGGCGATTAAAAAGTTTTCAAGAATGAATAACGATTATTCTATTCAAGTCTAAAGATGTCTATTACAATATTACAATCTTTCTTCCATAAGTTGTTTAATTTTAGCACTATTATATGCTTACTGAAATCTAAGTACTGAAAAACTCCTGCTTATATCTAATTATCGAGGTTCTCACTACTTCATACTCTGTAAAATAGTAGTGTTTAGACCTTAGAACACACCTTATATTTGTACCAATCTTACTTAACTTCTAGCCAAGCTTTACATATTGATAATACTAACTGAATTATTGTTTTAACCCTCAGAATACATTGTTATAATCATATTTACAATTAATTAATATATGTATTTTTTGACCTTTATGTACTTATCTTTTAATTCCTGATTTATTTCCACTTAGAGGTCAATAAAACAATAAATAATTAAATACCAATTTATTCCATAACATATAATAATATGTTTTCGTTAAATAACTTCTTCGGTGGAAGAAATTGACATTTAATATGTGTCAAATTACTAATAATATAAATATAAATTGCCATGCCTATCAACAAAATTATTTAAAAAACAAAGAATTCATTGATATATCGAATTTTAATTATATTCACAAGTAATAATGAAGGAATAATGATTTAATACAACATTAGAAATTGAAATGATTTGAATTATTCGTATATCAATCTATTTTTTGTCAAGCTCTAACAATTCTGTTCAAGTACTAGGGAAAAACATGGCAAAAAAACCTAGTCAAGAGCTTAAAATTAATAAAATTCATGCGTGGATTAAATTATTGTAAATAACGCTTAAATTATCAATATCCGTTCTAAAATTTACCGCGTTTTCATCTTTCTTAATGTATATCATTTCGTAAATTAATCTTTTTTTATAATTATTTTCCTTTTTTAAAATTTTAGTGTTTTGAAAATCAAAATTATGTCGTCTATCTTTAGAGTGGTTAGATAAAGCAGTTTCAAGTAAGTAAGTCAAATATTACAGTAATTAATTAAAAATACATTTATACCGGACATAAATTATTATGTTTTCGTTTAAAGTACTCGTACTTCATATTTCCACCAAACTGTTGTTTCTTTTTCTGCATCTTTTTTTTCTAATTGCGTGCGCGGGACAACCCCTAACGGCAAGCTCGACCAAAAGACAGACTTATTGTACCTCCATGCCGTTTTAGTCCTCTCAGCCAGGTTGCACGCGGACAAAAAAGTCCGCAACTTGGTCAATAGTTAATTGACTTACTTCGAGATTGTGATCGGTTAAGATCCCCGTGAGTAATCTCAGCCTATCTATGCTCATAAAGGCAGCCTTGCCCACTCTTTTCTCATATGGATGGATACCAAGAGTTTTACAGTGTCTCACACCAGCAAGTGCTTTCCAGTAAGAGCAATATCTAGCAACGAGTTCGGATCTCACAAAGACTTTGATGCTGCCAGAAGAACTCCCACCCCAATTTTGGATCTGCAAATGGTCGTTCGCTGGCACATCTTGCTAGCTTGTCAGCCATTTCATTGCCTGTGATTCCAGAGTGGCTTGGCACCAATCTCAGCGTGGTGCTGTGATGTTCCGTCAGTGGCTGTCAAACAAAATTTCTACTGCTCCATTAACCTGCGGGCGGTTTAAAATGCCCTCTGCGCAGGTATGGATGGTAATTATTTCGGCTTGGAAGATGGCCGAGGAGCTCCCCAAGCTGAAGACTTCACCATCGGATTCTCTATCTCTCCAAATTCCAATTCCTGTGCCATTTGGCGGTTTAGAAGCATCCATAAACCAGTGGGATGATCTCCGCCTGGAGTTGCGAACGTAGACTTTTGTGATATCTCTGCTAGAGATGTCTACATTGTATCCCCACTAAAGCTAAAGACGGGCGAGATCTGGTCCGCCCTCATGGAAAGTGGTGCCATCTATTCGATGTAGGTGTGATCTCCCGTTTTATCGGAGAAACCGTTGCACCCACTGCATTTTTCTCTATAGGCTCCTAGGGCTGCTTGGGACTACAACACGAGGTGCAGCGGGAGAAGCCCAAGGATCCCCTCCATCGCCGCGGCCAGCGCCCCGGTGATGCCTAGACAGAAAATCCTCTGGACCTTAAGTGCGTTGGTTGCATAGCTCAAACTAGATTTGTGCCACCAGACCAGCGATGCATATGTTATAGAAGGTACTATAACTTTCATGTACAGCCAATGTACCGTTGTTTTCTGCGGTACTTACATCAGTATCTAAGCTCTTTTTATTTAATGTTACATGTTGTGGATGGTTTAGCATGAGCAATTCTTTGCAGTGTGAAACTGGTTTCATTGCAGATTATAAGTTAGGGTACACCACTGTATGTTTTGATTTTGATGTTATCCCTATGTTAGTTAAACAGAGATAACAGTCAAAAGTGAGATATTTGAGTTGATGATTATGATGAACATGATATGGGGCCGGTACAATTTGAGCTAGCTCATTTGATTCCATCATATTTAACAATGCTTTAGGGGCTCTTATTTGATAATGGAGAATGGCAAGTGAATCTACGCTGGCGATCCACATACCAAATTCCTAAGTAACTAGCTCAAGAGAAGGTGTACGTGTCACAATAAAATTATCTTATTCTTATAGTACAACGGCATGATAATTACCTTAAATGCTGCAATTAATATATCTATTTTGTGACCTTTATGTAATTATCTTTCAATTCCTGAAATATTTTCACTTATAAGTCAATAAAACAACAATTAATTAAATACCAATAAATAAATTGGTATTTAATTAATTGTTGAATTAATTGTTGTTTTATTGACCTATAAGTGTAAATATTTCAGGAATTGAAACTTAAACGCCACGTTAAGCTCTTTGGTTTTTTAATTTTTATTTTACCTACAATTTGTTATTCTTCTTTTCCAGTTTTGACACGGATGTCATATTGTTGCAGGTCGTCAATAAATAACAGTAATTAGAAAATATTGAAAAATTGGTTAACGGCATTATTACTAAAATTATACACAGGAAAATTTAAGATTCCATAAATACCGAAAAAATCACCGGTAAACTAAATTAACGGCTATTTACAAAATTTTGCTGATTACTTTTCGTTGCCAATATCTTGACAAATGCAACCAGCGAGTAAGTCACACAACTGTTCTAACGATTGATAAACAACGGGTAATAGTAGACAATGTAGGTTGGGTGAAGAACTGACGAAGAGTGATGTTTGTGTAGGAACAAAAATTTCTTGGCTGAATTTAGTCAGTTAGACAATTTTGTTAGGTATCATGCTATCAATCAATTTATTTCTGCAAAGAAACATAAAAGAATTTTATTATTTCTAGATGAAGCAGGTATTATTCTACTTTTTGATATCAAAGAAGTAAAAAAAATCAATATTCCTTAAAAGTGGGGCGATTTTTATCAGAAATAAAGGTTAAAGATTCACACATATTTTGATAATCTTCTTCCATTTCTGTACATCTACTGCTCTCTTCCAATACCTTTTATCGTCTATAATTAGTAAAACATTTTCGTAAAACTGATACTATATAATATAATCTTCGGGGGTACTTTTTGTCTCTCTAAAGGATATTTCAGTAGAAACGGAATACAGCTTTTTATAGCCTCATCATTTCAGTAGTCCGCTCTACATAACTGCCAATTTTCATTGAAAATCTTTTCTTGTAACTATAAACCATTTATTATAACATTTCAGCCCTTATATGCTACAATGTTTGTAGAGAGATAATTGCAGTTGCTTAATTTGGAAGTGAAGTTATACATTTCTCAGAACGGATTAATTAATTATTTATGAAATGAACCGTATAATATGGATATGTATAAAGCGATGATCTGTATCTAAATGGTACTGTCACATTTTAATTTATAGCTAACTAAATAGCATAAAACACACCTAGTCTCTCATATTATGAGACAATGATTCTTCTATACTATCGCTTCGGATACGTATGAGTCTGCTTCGTTTTGCAGTTTTATTTTCGTCTACCCGCTCGCAGTCTTGACAGCGTTTGATTTGCGACCTTATGAGGAAACACATACACATTACACGTTCCTGTAGCGTTTTCATCTTTTTCTTCTAACAATGAGTTATTCTTGAATGTTTTTAACTTAGACTCCGTCGACAGTACACATCATTTTTTGTTATTCTAAATTGCCAGTAAAATATGCAGTAGGGTTGCATTTTTTCACAGATGAAAGAGGAATTGTGAAGATGAAAGTGACACACTGACATCCCATTAAGACTTATTCAATAGCTGAGAGCATTCAACTGTGTTAAACAAGGAAATTCCTCGCACAACTTAGCGTGATATATAGACTGGGCAATTTCAAAAATCTTGGCCATATGTTATGTTAATAATGTTTGTTGTGTACAAGTCACTGTACAGATGTTTTTGACAGTACATCGAAAGTTGTTGATAACATATGTATGTGCAAGCGTTTTGCACGTATGTACATACATACATACTAATTAATTTAAATCTACCGCACTGTAAGCAATCCATTCACGTTTTCGTACAAAAATTAATCTAATATTTACGCATAAAGAATTCTTTATTGATTAAAATGTTAATTAGTTTTATCTTACCTTAATTTCGAGTTTAAATTGTACATAATTTATTGGCACCATACATGAAATTATAAGATAACTGCCAAGAAGAATATACCAAATGGAATTGTTCAACATCTAACGTGTCTTTTAAGAGATGTATTACCATTGGTTATAAAATTGCTGAGTGAAAATAAAACACAACATATATTCAAGAAAACAGTATTTCAAATGTTACTAGAGCAAGTGATGGTTATATGATAATTATCATACGGCATTACCATATCCACTGTAATAGATATGCCAGAAAATTTCTCAGATTTTTTTTTTTTTCTTTCTTTTCTGTATGAAAAATTATTTTATTCCATTAAGACTGAGTATATTTACTTTTATATGTATATTAATGATATATACTAATAATTAGACGCAGCAAAGTGGAGCGAGTTTCAGTGCAGTGGGAAGAAGAACGTAGAGGGGTGGCATGGAAGCTCGAGCGTCCGTTCAAAGCACACTTGTTCCATATTATTCCACTGGTCGTTGTGAGTTTCAAAAACGTTTCGAAAACGGCGTATTTCGAAGAAACTAGGAAACGTGTTAGCGAGTATGCCGAATTTAGAATGGGAAAGCGATAGAATTAAATGTGTAAGATGCGACAACTATTTGACTTGTAACAGCAAACGGATAGGGCGTCCTGCAAGATAGTATTTAACTTACATGGCTGTTGTACGAAGCAGAATAGTGGAGTATTAATAGGGATGCAGCTAATATTGTCACATGAATGATATTACTGCTTAAAATGAAGAAATCATTTTGCTTTTGAATTGAAATATGTACGGCTGTACTCGGTTGGAATCTGAATGCTTAACAGAAAGTCCAGACGACGTTGTTATGATGATTTTATTTTGAAAAAGTACTACCTCACTTTGTAACTCAGATGAAGCAATAAGCGCATATTGCGAAAGCTTAACTGCAGAACTCTGAGTTTTCTAACACTTGGTCTTTTCAGTTGGCAAGCTCAAGATTATCTGGAGTTTCTGTTGAGAATTCCTATTTAGCTTTTATTTTTTTATATATTACAAACAGAATGGAGCATTGACTTTATAATTTAAGCATATTGCAAAATAAGCAAAGCTAGGGTGTCTGTTTTTACTCTTCAAATTATTGTATTTATGTTTTACCCATACATATATCAATTTCTACTTTATATGTGGTTGTGAATGTTGAATTTTAGCCAAGAAAACTGTAAGCATGCATTTAGAAATTATGATGAAACTATCTAAATATACATTGCTTAAAAAAACAAGGTTTAAATTGCACATTTCTGAACTTGAACTCATTTTTTGTATGTCTCGTATACTCGTTTAGCATTAAATCTTTTATTTTATAAACTGTAGTGCACATCAAAGGCATAGCATTGCAGTAAATTACACTAAAATGTAACACTAGATACACTAAAATGTAGCACTAGATAGTATATAGATTGATCAACTTTAATGCTCAATTGTTATGTATATAGTTTCAAAATTGCCAAACAAAATTATTCTTTGCCACACCTTTTTAATTTGTACAACTAGAACACTATAACAGTTAGAGTGGTGCTCTTATTTTACGTTTTTGTACTCTATTGAAAAGGTCTTTAGGGCTTGGCGATACCGCATCGGCTATAGATGTCAACTGATGTGTCGATAGTCATCGCTATCGATGCAGAACACGGCACCTATTCTATGTACTGGAATCGGTTAAGTATCAACTGGTATAGATTCGGGTCGGCGTTCACCCTATAGCGTCGACCCTTAAAACTCTGCGGCTGCACTACCCCATCCCTGGTCTCATAGTTCCAGGGTAATGGCGGATTTTTTAGACTTTTACGCTCCGGTGTCCGGCCGCTAACCGTCGGAATATACGGTGGGAAAACCCTACGGGTTACCTAGAGAACTCTGCAGCTGCACTACCCCATCCTTGGTGGCTACACTCAGGGAAACGGGCGTGGCAAAGAGAATTTGGCGAAGATAGTAGGGGAGGATAAAAGTCGGTTCGCCGAGGAGTAGTCCGCCCGCTGGTTGATTTTTTGCGGGGAAACCTTCGGTTTCGGCTAAAACAATCGGATGGGACCCTACGGTTTCACTGTAGCTGCCGCGGATACTTGATCGCCGGAGGGGCGAAAGGGTTGGCGCGGTTGGCGATTTTGGGGTCATCCCGGCTATCGATAGTTCAGGCTTAAGCTGGTTGTACCTCACGGCCAGAACACGCGGATAGTAGCCATATTGGGGTTAGATGTAGGAATTCGCTAAAGCGTCTTGGTGACCCGTCCAACGTTGACAAGAAAACTTGTCTAACAATGGGTAGCACGGGGGAGAGGAGCCCACCGGTTCGCCGGGCCTCTCCGCGAGGTGTCGGTCTCGTGCGGGCAACTGGTTTCGTGCTTGTCCTGAGGAGTGTGTGCACTTTTCAATTGATTGCTGCATACCTAAAGGTCGGTCGGCAGCTGGTGCCCCTTTGGGGTCCAGCAACCACTTTCGTTTTGATTTTTTGGTATCGATTACTTAGTATTAATCTCTTGGTATTTATGTATACCTTAGAATCGATGCCTTGATTATCTGAGGTATCGGGGAATCGATACTAGACAATGTATCGATATTTCTCTCAATCCCACTGAAAACATTTGAAAACATCATTATATCGAATATATAAAAAATATATATATTAAGTCTTAACACTGTTAAGTTCTGAATCTTAATAAGACAGTTATCTGACCGTATAAAAAGATTGTTTAATCGTTTTTCTTTTATGCATAGACGTAGGGGTGTATTCGACAGTATAGTCAGCCATCATGTTTGTATTCTACCTTTTCTGGCATCTCTACTCCAATTTTTTATACCCTAATGGAACAACTTCTCTCGTTTAACATTTCCGTAAAAATCTCAAAATCCGTTGCAACCTAAATTGCGCAATTTTAACAGCATGTTTTGCAAAATTTTGTCATAATCCTGTGATTTATGATTTCGATCAAAATTTTGCATTACCTACCACGTTCGAAAGTAATCTAGGCCTGCCTTTCAACAGCAATAATAATGGTTTTAAAATTATTGCCAAAATTTCTAAATTGGGGACCAATATGGATACTCTCCTTAACAAACTTGGAAACTTACTACAAAAATACTTAAAGCAGATTCCATCGTTTCGCGAAAAATATTTACGTGATAGAAACAAACTAGCTTTGGTTTAATAAATCAGTAAACATGTATAAAATACTGGCAAACCCCAGATATACTGTAAACTAGTGTTATCGGTAAGTTATAATAAATTCGTGTTAATATAGCGAAACATTAATCGATTATGGATGCGGCACTACATGTTACCAACGCTTTTATCAATGTCAGGGTCGTTCACTGTTTTGCACGACGCTTTCATCGTCATGTTGATCTCAACTTCACTACATGTTTACATTGAACCATATTACGTATCAGCAAAGGATAGGATCTTCTTGAATAATACACCGATAAAATTAAATAACTTCTTTTGAGGTCACACACCCACGGAATATTAACTTGAGAATCTGTACATTAAATCGTAAACCATATATAGATACATTACATGAAAGAAAATAGATACATATGTATGTTGTACGTGCATTTATTTGTAGGAAAACGTTCGACCCCAAAAAAGATTAACTGCAGCGTCGTTTCAGTCAATTTATTTCATTGCTTGTTTCTGCCAACAAATTCAATTGCATGTTTTATACAGTAAAAAATATTGTTGCAGTTGTATAAATGTTGCCATTCATAAATTTAGGTTGCTTCAAAATTATATGACTCAGCTGAAGCCTTGCTTCTATTGTTATTAAGTTGAGTAACATCTATATTCTATTTAAATTACTCAAATAAATTCTTATATTACGAAAACTATCACCACGTAAATTTGAATAATTTTTAATTTGTCACATATAAAATATGATGTTCTACTCAAAGGCGCAGGCAGTATTTATTTGAATACATTTACATATGCATTACAATAACTTTGGTGAGTGTTAATGAAAATAAATACTATAGTAGCCGGAACCGAGCCAGCGTATAGCTAATAAATAGTGCCCAATATGCATGTTAGGTATTTAGATTTGTATAGACATACGACTACAAAGTGTAATGTCGAACACAATGGTTTAATAAAGTCAATTTACACATCCGATAGTTTATATTTATTTTATAACGTACACTTATAATTTGCATCTTTAGAGGGTATTAGCCGTACGTATCTATGTCATCCATCACGTAACATCGGAAATTGGGTGTATACTAATTAGACATGTTGTTCTCTTTATGATGTACGGATGGGCGTTTGGTTAATTTACGATTACCAGAGCTGGCTTGATGTTTTGAGGTTCATGATGTTACGAAGATTAATTATTCGACAAGAGATATAGAACTAAGACGGAGCCTACTAAGGATTGACGTCTTGTTTATCCTAGTTGATAATTGACATGTGCAAAAATGCTATTTCCTTCTTAGTGTATTGGAAATATTTGATCACAAATCAAAATAGCTTGATAAGCTTATGTTGCAGTATATAATCTATTTATAATCCCTTGTCTAAGTTAATCCGTTATGCAAGGTGCATCGTTTAAAATGCAAAATCTGCCTCTATAAATTATAGCTCCTTCAAGGATCATGTTATAACAGAACTATTCTAATGCATATCTTGTTACATTATTTCTGTTACTTATTTATGTATTCAAGAAAATATTTGGAATTTATTTTGGTATTGCATTAGTGATTAGTAAAAAAGAGAATACTAATTTAATTCAAACCATACCTAGGATATGCAGAATAATTTTATCTCTCATGTAAGGTACGTGACAGTGTCACAAACAATATTTTAATATAAATGTATGAAATAAGAAATGCCGTGTGAAATGGATGTGTTGATTGCCTCGATGTTTGTAGTGTAGTAATGTGTGGTGTCTAGTATATAGTGTAGTGTAGTAATGGCTTATTAAAAGGCGTCCACACCTCAAAGAATTGAAAGCACTTTCGTTTCTCAGTGGAATGTATTCATATAACTTATACATTCTACCTATATTGCAACTTGATTTGAAAATGCCAGAATAAAAAAACTTTTCCAGAGTGGGCAAAGCATATGCAGATGCTGAGCTATAATCGGAATCACGAAAGAAGAGCCCTGCGTCTCAAATTGTCGCGTCTAATAACGACACACATTTCGACAATTATTAGTCAAGATACTTTAAAAGATAAAGATAACAACATAAACGTATGTCATTCGTCCGTAACATATTTGTAGGACAGACGTTTCATTGACTTAGTGTCCCCAGCAATGCACAAGACAAAGATAGAAATGTACCCAAAATGATATTTCTATACCAACTACAGATAACCGCACTTCGAGACGTAATTTGATTAACGTTGTTTTACTGGTTGTCGAATTTCAAATAGGTTATGTTTATAATCAATCACTTGTATTACAACTGACGTTAACCTTAAAGTTTGACACTTTGTTATATGCGCGCCATTGCAATTTTGAAATACTACCGATAGATAGTACGATATCTAATAAGACGCTGAAGTACCGATTTGATTCGTACATTAATTTATTGATGACTCAGGGCTCTTCTTTCGTGATTCCGATAGTAAATCATTTATTAACTACTGATAATAAACGTTACATTAACGAAATAGTTTTTTTTTTCAACTCAAGAGCAGTACTTGGTCAATAGTAATATCTTGTTTTGTAGTCAAATTGTCAAATACTGTAAAACGAGGTGTGTTGACATTCTTCAAGAACAACTCAAGACATTTAGTGCCTTGAAATCGTTATAAATTGTGAAATAGATTACTGTTCAGTTTAAAGAAAAAAAAAACCTTTTTTTTGTTAAATACTAAAAATATATTATCACTACTCCGATTGGAAGTTTTCAAGAGTACTAGTTGAAACACACAATTTTTAAGATGATGCATGTATCGACACGATTAGCATACACGATTAATGATATTCGAGCTACGATAAATGCGGAAAGAGTCAAGCAGTATTTTGAGAAACAGAAGCCTTGACGAAACAAATTTTACGGGTAACCCTGGTCGTGTTAAAGTTACTGTGCCACAATGTTGCGGAGTAAATATTGAATACTTGAGAACTGCTGGATTTGTAATGTATCAGGAGTTCTGCCTCCTGCATACATTGTATATAAAGTAGACTACTTTTCGTTCATTCTTCGTTTATACTTTTACCCTTTAGCAGTATAGGTATATGCACTTAATATAACTATTTGATGTACATGTACATATTTCGATCTATTAAGAAAACATGGCGAATCGTCTTCCAACAGAGAAAAACACGCAACAAACGAGTAATGAAAAAGGAGGCGTTCTTCGGCTTATTATATTCAATTTTTGAGTAGTATCCAAGAAGAGATGACCAATATAGTTTCAACAAGTAAGGAACAAACAGCTTTTTTTTTAATGATATAGAACAAGAAAGTGCAGATATTTTAAGTCTTTCTGCTATACTATTCTATGACTTATTTTGAGAAACGGTTTGGTAGTGGGGTAATATCTCCTAAACGTAGGAAAAAACTAAAGAACCGGGAAAAAGAATTTTCCTAAAGATCTTTATGTAAGATAATAAAGTGATTTTAAGTCGTAGCCCTAGTTAAACAAGCTGCAGCCCATCGATAAAGAATGAAAATAAACTAAAACAGAATATTACACTGATGTGATTTTAACTCATGTAGTACCAAGCGGGCTGTATTTCCACTCCACGTGCCTTTTTTGTAATTTTTAAGCCAGTTTTTTTGTTCGTCTCCTGCGACGGCAAAAGTTATGATCAGAAAGAAGTAGATAATGAAATGTATCTTAGTAGTGATGAGGAAAGCAGTTTTACAATGAAAACTGAAGCAGGTATTCCATTGTAGACGGTACTCAGTGGTCTAAAATACCAACGAGTACATACATAGACATTTTCAGACAAATAAGATTTTGCGAGCTCCACAACCTAGACCTAAAGCGTCAGAAATATTTACCATCATCAATTTATACTGTTCTGTTTTCTGTGGATATATTCGACATTATCTGTCTTGAGAATAATTGTAAATCCAAGAATTTTTTGATGTTCCTAATGAAAGTCATTCTGATAATACAAGTAAATATGTGCCAACTAAAAGGAAAGAACTATAAGCCTATATAGACCTGCTTATTACACACGGTAGTAGAGAACTAGTTGTTAATAAACGTCGAATATTTGAATTGTGAATTGCGTATGTGTTAAATTGGGGCGGTCTAATTATTGTGTTCGGGGATGTGATCCTTTTACCGTTTTTTTAGGGTAAATTAAAGCTTACCAGTTCTACTGAACACTTCTTGTAATTAAAGTTTAGTCTTTTTAACGAAGAGTTACTATTTTCTCTCTACACATTTCTAATTGATATCAACACTAGTTGAAATGCTTTTTACTAGTGACAGTACATACAGATTGGAGTAGTGAACGGTTCCCATTCGACTTCAAATACACACACATAGACATGTACTATGTATGTGATACAGAGTGGAGGGGTTGTCGTGCATGTCGTAGGAGATATGCATTTGAAAGAGAGAAACACATTCCTCGTTCGCTTTTGCAAAGTTCATTATAGAATTTTGTTTCGTTTTGAATATAAGAATTTTATTTTAGTTACAATTTTTATAGAGTTTTGTTTCAGTTCAATGTTATTGCATAGATACATCTTTTGGAAAACTAGATAATCCAGCTACACGTACTAATTCCTAAAAGCAAAGATGTGCATCCTTACGTCACTCCTGCCGCACTAATACGATTGAAAGTCGAAAACGAATATCTCCCCACTATCGTAACTTTGCTACGCCTACCGATGATACATACATATAAAATATGCGTGCGCTAGTGTGTGTGTAGTATACACGGTACATATAAATCTATAACTCCACCAATCTGTATATTTGCTCTATAATGCCAGCTACTCTCTCACGAAATCGATACCAGTTTCTGACCAAGTTCATTAAATTTGGTAATTTTGGGACAAGAGCTGAAAGAAGTTTGTAGGCAAGCTTACTCGAATAAGGGGAGTGTTTCATAAACTGGTATCAAATTGCGAGGAAGCATAAAATCCCAGTACTCACATGTGCGTTAATGAAAAATTCTTCCCACGTTGGAGAAAGACTTCATTTCGTGTCTATATGAAAAGTAAGCCAGCAGAGTACGGAATAAAAATATGAGCATTGGCGGATTTTATTTATTATATTTAGATGTGCCGTTTACTTATAATTGCATTACTATGTTAGCTATCAATTTTTAGACAAAAAAGGCAATATACCAGAGAAGGAATAAGAGTTGTTCTTGAACTTACCAATGCGATGCGCTGTTTAAAGAAAAATTCTTAGGTGGCCCATGACATTGCTTTACCATATGATTGATATTGCTGCCTTAAATACATACAAAATATGGACAATTCTTTCTTCAGATGGAAAAAGAAATTACGAAAGAGAACAATTTGAAGATAATAACCGAACTACTAAGTCTAGAAAATATCATGTTCAAACACCAAAAAAAAACACAAAAGATGGCATGTAAATCCACGTCTCTAGGTATGGCACATTTTGAAAACCTTTGTATTAATAAATTTAAACATTTATAGTGGAAGTACAAGACAAGTTCCGAAGAAAATAATTCATTCTTTTTCTGTTCACTTTTTCAGAGGAAATAATAGTGAGAAATTTTTCAGCAAATCGAAATTTTACAAAGGAAGTTCGTTAAAAAAAAAATGACAATTTGATTAAAGCAATAAATTTTGCTTAATACTTTCTTAGTATTTGTGAATTTTACAAGTGCATCAAATATTTATACAGAAATAGTCGCATAATAGCTAACTATTTTTACGTTATGTTAAGAGCTTTTATACATTAAGCTTTATAATTGAATCCACTATTTTCTGAGAGTGAGAAGAAGTGAGCATATTTAAAGATATTTATAACCACTGCATATAGTAGTACAGTAGAGTCTCGATTAACCGTCACCCTTGGGACCGTTGAGGTGACGGATGAGAGAATAGACGGTTAACAGAAATAGGTCTCCGGATCATCGAGGAGCATTGGCGATCGATAAAAATAAAATACTGCGCACTATTTATAACACAGATTGGTTTGGGGAAAATTTAGTAAAGCTTTTAAATTTTCTATTTAACTCTATTTATTAGACAAATCCAGTTAGGTCTTTAAAATAAAGTAAAACATACATACATAGTATGTACTGTCCACAGGTATATTGAAAAATTTTCATATTGAAATGCTCTGATCGGTTGGTTATAAGCAGCGCAGTTGTTCTTTAAAATCAAATTGGCGTATAAAACATCTTACTGCACTGAATTGCAGTGTTAATTTTTGATTTTTTTTCTCAGAGATCTGACGGTTAAATGAAACTGGTTAAATGGGTGACGGTTAATCGAGACTCTACTGTATTTAGTATTTGTAATTCAATTCGGTCCTGTTACATATTTCAATGAATTTACAAATTTATAAACAGCATACCTCATAACGGTTTTTTTTTAAGTTTAACCTTTATTATTTGTTTTGTAAAATTATTAAATTAATTCGATATCAAAAGTAATCCAAAAGAAGATTGAATAAGAGATTAAAACCTTTTTTGAGAATGAAGTAATAAATTAAGGATTTCAACACAAGACGTTGTGATTAAAGATGACAATTTCTGTACACCTGCCAGCAGCGTACGGATGCAACTTTGCATTTAATTTAAATTATAAGAAAAAAATCCAGGAGACGGTTAAGCGAGCTCACTGACCGTGGAATATTTATTATTTACTATTTCATGATACTGTTATGCACTACTATTAATTGATTATATTATATTATATTGAATTATCAAATAATTAGTACACTAGTCAGTATACTACCAGTAATGATTTAAAAGTTAGTGCCACATAAGTAATTGATAGTAATCGGACGAGTAACAAGATTTCCGGCATTGCGATTCTAATTCTTTTCTGTTCCCGTTACATTTCGTAGTGTGATTTCCAAATCAAATTAAAATTTTTACTCAAGTTAGTAAATGAAATATTTTAAATCAAGAGAATTTTTATTTAAAGTTCTTTACCAAAAAGACAAATTTACAACATAATTTGTCGTCCTTCAAGTTTCTTTGGTCGTAAATAGCCACTATACCCACCTAGATCTCGTTTTATTAAAATGATTCATAATTGTATAGTTACTCTAAATACACATATTATAAGTGGGACAATACATCTTGCACATTGTTGAGGTTAACAAAATTTATCTCCATGTGATTGTCAAAAGACATGCAGTAACATTTTCTTCGATAAGAACTGTTCCTTAGACTCACTACATTATATGTACACTGGTCGTCAAAAGTAATGTCTCCTCCTAGAAAGCAAAGAATATTGAAACTACGTTCCGTCAAGCGGTTTAGGTAAGCACGGTTGGGGCAGGTAAACACCCTAGTTATTAGCAGATTTAACGATTTAAACATTCATGCTTTTCCTATTTCAAATCTAGTTAATATTCGTAGCGCTCTTTATATTTTCTTGTTAAAAATTATAATGCACACAAATTGTAACTAATGGAGTATAATCTATGTCAAATTAAGGAATAATAAATTGATGTCTAAATGTGTAAATACATTTATGTTACACACTTGTGGCAATAACTATTTATTGTATTCGTATGAATTTAATAAATGTTTGCATTTATAATGCAAGTGTGCATTTTTTCCATTTATTCGTCTAGTTCGAGGAATGTAAGTATACATATATTAATAATATTTTATGAATTGTTGCATCTTATATAAAGCTTATTTAAAAATATAAATATTACCCAGAAAACTATTGAATTTATAGGAATACAGAGGTGATCTCTATTTAGTTTGTCTATAATTCATGGTAATGACATTTTAATTACAAACTTTCAAATGAAAAATGGACCATATGAAAAGGACGGGTATAATATCAAGCAAACTAAAAGTGGTAATAGAATTGTATTTTAATTGTGATTCATTGCTATCATTTAAAATACATATGTGAATATGCCGCGAAGATTAAATCAGCCAGATTCATTATTAGAAACTAGAGGAAAGATTATTGCTATGAAAGAACAAGGAAAGACCAAGCGCGAAATAGCGAATGAAGATTATCGGTAAGTACAAATTGCATTTTTCTAATTAAACATACATATATTTTATTTCTGGTATATTTAGTATTAATAGATAATTAAATATTTTAACAACAATTAGTACATTCTGTTAAATAAACAAGGCTATTGGAATTACAATAAAATTTTGCAAAGCTATCAATTTTTCAAATGGAAACTTCCAGAGATTGTATATTTGACAATGTAATATTTAATCTCAATAATTTATTTCAATGGTTGTTAATTTTACGTATCCAAACAACGCTTTTAAATTTATTATTACTTCGTTTGTAGATGCGGCAAGTTCCAACGACGGATATCGAGATATGACAATTTAAACGAAAATGAAAGACCGCTGAAAACATTACCACCGCCAGGAAGGAGACGTGTATTAGAGGAAGAAGATGTAAACAGGATTGTTGATTTTACTACGGCAAATCCATTTTGCACGTCCACTTTAATAAAAGAACAACTGCAATTAAATTGCTCGCAATCCACCATAACATGGTCATTACACAAAAGTGGTATTCATTGCCGATGACCCGCACGACAAATAGAATTGTCCCGAACATGCTACTGCTCGTTTAGCTTTTGCACACCAAAATATTGATCGATGTTGACAAAATGTTTTTTTTTTCCGATGAGAAAGTTTTCACGACATCCCATGAGGCCAGAAAGGTATTATATGGCGGCGAAATAATTCCAGATATGATATTCAAAATATTCAGGCAATTCGAAGAAGTGGTAGAATTTCTTGTGGTTGTTGGGGATGTATGTGTGCGGGACGTTTTACGGCAAAGCAATACAGGGATATTCTGGAAGACGTTCTGCTACCTACTGCACGCACTTTCTTCCCCGAAGGCCCAATTTACCTCGTTCAAGATAATTCGCCAATCCATACCGCAAGACCAGTGCGTGATTGGATGGAAAACAATCCTGACATTATATTAATTCCATGGCCTGCTAAATCGCCCGATTTGAATGTGATAGAACATTTATGGGCTCTCATGACCTGAAACTGGAACGAAGAAATAACAAACAACGCCAGAACAGTAGACAATTTAACTAGAAATGTATGTAACGTATGGGAAAGATTGCGGAGCAGAAACTACTGTCAACGACTAGTTAATTCTATGACTGATAGATTAAGAGAATGCATCGATAGCAATGGGTATTATACCAAATATTAGTTAAGTAATTTTTTTATATAATGTGTTACAGAATTTATTTTTTTATTTATTTATTTTTATTATCGTATTTTGTGAGATATTTATTTTTAGAATTATTTGTTTATTTATTTTTAGAATTATTTGTCTATTTATTTTTGAGCTATTTATTTATTTACCTATGTATTCAGTTTTTGTTTTTCACATTAGAATTGTCTGTTTCTTCATTATGTTTTGTCATATTGTCGTAAGTTTGCTCGATATGTCCATATTGATTATCTGCTGTCAAGCTGTCTGAAAAAAGATACCTGAAGAAGCTAGCAGCCTGCACAACAAAGCGTCGAGCACAGTTACAACAATACAATGAAACACCGAAGGTTACGTTAGAATTGACACTGGCCGAAAAGCCAACGAAATTTTACATTTAGAATTATTTTCCGTTTTATTTAATTTTATGTATCTGCTATGTTATGTCAAGAATTTACAACATATTTACATATGTGAAACAGTAAAAAATAAACACAAATTGATGCAATAAATTGTTTCTACAAAACTTTCTTTTATTTAACTAACCACATTTATTGGTAGTATATACATAATTTTTATAATATAGTAATGATTTAAAAGCAATAACTTATCATTTCTTGTCCTTAGACAACATACTTCTATTGTCAGGGGAATAACGGATATATTACTATTTACCTTGGTTAATTTAGAAAAGGAAATAAATTACATCAAAAAGAAATTAATTCAGATAAAAATATAGACACGTATCGAATGAGGGCAATACGTAGGATACAATCCGTATGTATATGTATCACTCGCAGCCGCTTTCATGCGTATTCCCCTAATTTATCGGAAATGTAAATTACAGTAAATCCTTCTAGAGTGCGACCAAGTAAACCTGACCCCTCAAGCAGCACCATCGATTTGTCGTGTACATTCCCAAACAAAAACTTAGCGCGCCCAAATTTAAATGTGATATAATCTTATGTGAATATAAAAATACATACATAGCATAATTCTCACAATCTAAAGAAAACAACAGAAACTATCATCATTTATTCAAGCAAAGGAATGTTATATAAAAATATTCAATATTTATTATTTATTCATGTGAATAGGACATTGTACTTACATATATTACAAAAGAACAATAAATGTAGATATCATTAAAAAAGAAATTTGAAAGAACAGTATACAAAATTGTAATGTAAAAATTACTTCGCCATTCTTCATTTTGCACAATATACACTGGTGTTAAACACTATAATTATAGTTCATTGTCAGAGTCCAACCAGTCCGTATCTGACTCCGAATCTGAATCATTTAATCTAATTATAAATTCTTCTTGTATATCCATTAGCTTGTCACTATGGATGTATTGGTTTTGTATTCTCCGTACATGTTTGCATTCTGCTTGCCACAATTCTGGAGTAATTTCAGCAAACGCCTGCCTAGTTAAGGCTTCCACATTACAACCACCATCAACATTCTTTGAGGCTACCTTTCTCTTCACCATGCTCCAAATCATCTCTATCGGATTAAGGTCACGGTGATATGGAGCTAATCTTAATACGGAATGACCTAAACTTGCTGCGTAATTGTCAATCTCATATTCCGGCTGTGGTTTATTACGTCTAACAATTTCAAGTAATTCACATTTTAACATGTCTGGATGATGCGGTATATTTTTCAACAAAAGCCATGATATAATATCTGCTTTTCTGGATGCAGATGTTGGTGCCCTATTAATTTGTACACTATGGTACGGTGCATTGTCCATAACTATAATGGAATTGTCCGGTATATTGGGTATCAACTGTGTTTTGAACCATTTCGAGAAATTGTCGTAGTTCATCTCATCGTGGTAATCTCCGCTTTTCGTCTTTGATTTGAATAAAAGTAATGCTTCGTTAATAAATCCCATTTCACCACCAGCATGACACATAATCCATCGTTGTCCTGCGCCTTCTTTCTTTAAGACCCCTTTTTCATCTGAACTTTGCCAGCACTTTGACACAGTGTAGTTCTTATGTACATAGCTCTCATCGAGAAATACCACTGGTCTCTTATCATCACCACGACTATCATTATGCATTTGAGATCTTAAGTACCGTGCTCGCCAAGCCATTATGTCCTGTCGTTCCATTACTACCTTTCTATTGGACTCACATTTCTTATATTTATATCCCATATCTATGATAATTTTGCGTAGTGTCTCTTTGCTACCTTGAAACATAGTTTCAGACTTCATATATGTATGTAAAATACTTAACGTGGGTACAGATTTTGTGACAGTGTACAGGGATCTTATTTTGTTTCGCAGTACGCACCTAAATTTTACATAAAATGAGTGTTAGGTATGTTATTTATATTAATATATTACATGTCTGCATCGTCCAATGTTATTTTTGATTATTTCTTTTCCTTTACTGGATCTGTAGTAATGGTGGAGGATGAAGGTTGTACTTCCAAGTCCTTAACTAATTTCCTTTTGATCCGTTTTATAGTTCTTTCCGATTTTCCAGTCATGGCAGCCACTCTGCTAATAACTTGTTCTACAGGAAAGGAGTAGAATTATTCGGCCTAATCGTTTTTCTTCCTCACAAAATTCAATAATTGTCTCCAAAACAGTCAAAACGTCATCCTTAGATTTACGTTTAGCCATAATAAAGATAAACTAGAAAATATTAGTAACAGAAAATATTAGTAACAGTAAGATATGTACTACAAAATTCAGGTTAATCACTTTTATAATATAAACTCGCTGAAAAAATTTTTGAATTAACAATACAACAAAACGCCTAAAGTAGTTGAATTAAAAAAAAACTTTTTAAATAATCAAATAACGGAAGTAAATGATGAAAATGAAGAAAAAAATGCAGCAATAAATGAAAATATAAATTTAACACACAAGAAAACTACTAATACCTAGAACGAGACTGTACCGAGCTGTCAAACACTGAAAGTATGGGTTAGGGGGGGTGCGATGTAAGAGGTTGACAAGTTAGTTCGCATATTTTCCGCGGGCCAGATTAACTTGGTTGCGCTCTAGGCAGATATGTAAATGAGACCCCGACTAGTAACAGAGCTTGAAACACAAGCCACTCCCATTAGGAAGAAAGGTTTGATTTCGGGTCTCTGGGGGGAGACATTACTTCTGACGAGCAGTGTACATTTGCTATTACTTATTTACATACATACTTTCTACAACTAAAAATATAATGAATTTATCTATAGTGTGGTCTTAACGGATCTCTCTCCTATTCTCTTTTAAGAAAAGAGTCTATTTATATAAACTGAAGCAGTCTGTATTATAATGAATTACATTTTGGTGTTTTAATTACATATCCCGTTTCTCTAGAAGTCACATGAACTTTCTTATTTTGAACAGAACATCCTATATGTTTTAACATATTTAGAAAAACAATTAAATATTAAATCCAGCAATACCACACTTGATGTACGAGTACTTGAATTGACTGTAAGTATAGAAGTCAGTTTTATAAGACCTGGTATAAGCGGAGAAAATTGGCGTAAGGGGTAAGTAGAATGAAATTTATGATACATATACTCTCAGATTCCTTACTTTGCGTTGGTGATTTAAATATTGACATGCTCACTCTCAACTCCCCACAATTTATTTATTTATCATCCATGTTTGACTCTCTAGCAATTTCTCAACTGCTGCAGCTAGTCATTGTCGATATCTTGTAACATGTGTAGGCACTTCACGGAATATTAGTTTTAGTTTCATTTTCTCTTGTATTTATAACTATAATTTGTTTATGTATTCAAGGTTTGAGTGGAAGAACAGTTAACTGAACTCCACCTTGGGATTTTCCAAAATTTATTTCTTTTTTTTTATATATATCATTTTTCATTACTTTGTACCTACCGTTTGTTTTTTTTTTTGGAAAATAAAAGTTATTACATTGGAACTGTGATTTGTGAGACTATATTCTAATTGCTCCAAAAGTCAACCAACATAGAAAATAATGGCATATATTTTCATTAACTTTGTCTAAATAAATTATTCAAACGAGCATAACCATTAAAAGCACCATAATTAAACTAATTTGAGTATTTTCTTTATTTGTCAGTTATGATATACGATGCATTGTAAGGTGTGAATAATGTTAGTTTCACTACATTTACATATATAGGGCGCGGCTAAACCAAGAGATATAATTATTAAAGGCGTAATAATTATTGTGTCGTCTGAAGTAAGAATAAGTGACAGTTTTTCTTCAATGATCCTTTCAACTTGCGAGCTCTACTAATTGGTATCGAATACTTTTCTTATGTTAAACTCATGTAAATGAAACCTGTAAGTAATAGTTATTTAATCTACGTCACTGCATTTTTAACAATGTCTATTTTAGTTTTAAAATAGAAATTTGATAGGTTACTTCAAGTAGTACACAGTATATACCTGTTTTGTATGTACATATATACCTACCTAGTTGTATATGCCACTTCTAGGTAATCCAATCAATTTAAATACGGTTTTGTTAATATACATGTTCATATCTTTTCGATAAACAACATAGTACATATGTATATATGTATATATATATATACATAGAGCTATTTAGGTTATATAGGTGTTACCAAAAGGATAGTGAAGAATTAAAAAAATATTTACGATTAGTTATTAATTATACCACATCTTGTGTTCATGTTGTATAAACTAGGTAGATATATTATGTTTAATATAGATTGTCAATGGGTCTGTGATTAATGAACAATTAGCTTGAATAGATTTGTTTTTAAGTTGGTTATGTGTTTACAATAGACGTTATTAGGATTAATTAATATACAAGGTGAATTGAACTGAAATGGATTATATTTACATCTGACCTTTTCGTACAAAAGATAGTCATTAATTAAGATGTCTCTCTTAATTACAGGGGGCTGTTTGAAGCAACAAAAAACCTGGCAAATAATAAAACTAAGACAATATGTTCGTAGCACTTGAAATTGACTAACCGGCAGAATTGATTATGCAAGACAAAATATATATATCTAACAAATAAATTTTATACATGTTTATTTCTTGGTTTAGCTCTGATGTATTTTATTGCTATTTTATGAAATTATAATAGATAGCTTACTAAAACAACTCTTCATCTATCTAGATAATAATGATAAATTTGTTGTTTTTTTTTGTTATACAGAATTAATTTCTGGGTCGAAATATTTTCTTTACCATCATGCTTGTCTCTATCGCGTCAATTAGATTAGAAGTCCAGTACTCCTGATGTAGCGCAATTAATTAAGATTTGTTTTGAAAAAAAAGAATTAAAATATATGTTTTTTGATTTTAGGAGAAATATCAAAAAAGAAATTAGAATAACGGTACTACAAACTAATAGCTGTGGTAGTATTGAGATATTTTGGCAAAGTATGTACATATATGTGTGGATCTTTTCGCTAATTACACTAGCCGATAATTTTAGGCTTTTTTGACTAACTTGTTAAATTGTGTGTATTAATAATTATATTTTAAAATTTTATTAATCGAAAGTTATAAAAAATAAATACAGAAATCTTGAACTAATAAATACTTCAAGTTTTGCATAAATAGAGTTGTTTGTTCCTTTTATGTTGGCTATTACTTTCTGTATGGGAAACCAGCAATATTCTTAATTTTTTTTATTTCTGCAATATCTTGATGGTATTTTTCCCCCTGCTTATCATCATCAGTTCTAAATTAGCATAAAAATGGCCAAATATGAAAAAAAGTTTCAGGGACATTCGGTACCCTAAATTTTCATAGTTGTCTAGTAAATTAGCGATGATATCTTGGTAGTTTCCATCCTTTTGATTTCTCACAAAAAGTTTGCAAACATTTTTAAAAGAAATTCATGCTGCCAGCTCTGATTCATTCATGATACGTTCAAAATGTTTATCTTTGAAAAGCTTCCTAATTTGTGAACCAACAAATATATCTTTGTGAACTTCTGCATCAGATAGGTTTGGAAACTTATCACTTAAGTATTTTAAACAGTTGCTTTCTTGCCTTAGGACTTTCACAAACTGTTTAATCAATCCTAATTTAATGTGTAGAGGGGGTAGAATCACCAAATTAGAAACCACCAACGGCTCAAATTTTGTATTAAATTTGGTAATGTTGTTGATCTGCTAGGCTGTCCCACAGACACAAAAAACAACAATATGTATTTGGTAAACCTTACTTGCATTCCAAGCAATAAGGAAACAACCTTAAGGTCACTAAAGATATGTCAAAGATGATGTGAGATGTGATGTGTGATGCCATGAACAGTGCCATAGAAACGTATTTCGAACACGATGAACTGTTGGTTTCCAAAGTCATAATTTAGGCTGGGGTGGCTTAGATAGGTGCTGGTTTTCCTTTTCTAATGAAAAGATAACCGTGGAGTGACAGTAAATTTTGAACAATGTCACCACAGTCGCGAGTTCGACTGAGTCATTGGTATCCATGTCATGTAAGTCGAGCCTTCCTTCCGTTTTGACTCAATGGAAACTTGTGCAAGCAACCCTACCAACAGCAAAGGAGTTCAATCGGGAACGGTGCCTTATGAAGAGCACAGTTTAAACTTTACCGGACAACCTCGATACATTGAGCAAAAGGCGAGAAGCTGCAAAGACGCCAAAAAAGTGCTCAACAACAACCGCAAAAGAGTCAGACACTAAAACACCAGTGAAACAAAATTGTCCACCAAAAAAAGGACAAAGAAAGCTCTCTTCGAATGAAGATGAGAACTTCTGTATAATATATTTAGAAACGATGCTGCGATACTTGAACTGCAACAGTTCTGTCACACGCATTGAATGCAAAAGCGAAGTGCACTTGAAGTGCGCAAACTTCACAAAAACAGAATAATTTATAACATAAGTATTTTTTTTATGTGTGGTGGGTGTTTAGATGCAGTGACTCCGTAAGCTGTATCGTTTGTATGGATATCACCGCAATTCTCGCGGTGTAGTTTTGTGTGTGCAAATTGTGTTCAAATGGCTTTGTGACAACATCTTACTGCCTTTTATAATGCCGCGCTGTTAATCATTTTGCTTCCAACCGCGAATGGTAAGTCGATCCAGATTTTGAACTCTCCGAAAAAATGTCACCGTCCCTCTGGAGAATTGAAACCCGGCTCCTATCGTTCCGCCACTACGATAGTCAGCCGCCCAACCACTGCCGCTATCGACCCGTTTTTGAAGGCAGCAACGGAACATCTACACAAGGCGTGAGGTATGAAGTGTCCTCAATTTAAAACATTCTGGAGAATTCATTTTTCAATATATTTATTTAGAACAAACGCAAAAGTATTTCAAACATATTATATTTTTCATAATACGTCATAATGTTCTAAGTATTCAGCTCTCGCTTTGATAATTTAATCAAGTCTGTGAAAGAAGAACTCACCTGCTGTACAAACGTGTATGGTTGTAATTTGTTTCGATTCCTGATAGAGCGCTAGCTTTAACGAGTTTAAATTTCCATACTTTAGAGAAAATCCTGACCTCTAAAATGGCCCGAATGAGAAAGCTCATTACATTTGCATATCGTGAATTCGAAAGCCATTCGTTACCGTTCTGAACTTGAAACATCCACGGCCTGAAAGTGTTTACGTACCCAAGACTTTAAAGCAGCTTCCAAATGCTTTCACGGTAGTTGGTGACATTAATTTTGAAGCCAAGATCCAGAAACACAAGTGGTGGCTTTTGGTGGCCAAGCGGTGTTCATATTCTGGTTAGATATTTCACTTAGCCTATCGTTTTTTTGTTTACGAGATGTTCAATAGTGGAATCTTCTCATCAAAAAAAGTAATTTTTGGAATCTTGGACTCGCTGTATGCAAGAATTTCAACTCTTTTGATTTTTTCAGTCGTACCTTCATCTGCGTAGTGTAGAGGTAATGAACTGTTGCGGCTTATAAAGCTTGATATGAAGATTATTTTTCAATAACTTCCAACATTCCAATCAGATATGTGCATTTCCTTGGCGATTTTTCTAGCACTGTTTCTTTTACACTACCATTACTACTACTATTGTAACGATTTGTGGTTCGAGACGCGAACTTTCTATGTACTGTCGAATGCTTAGAAAATAAATATAATCTTGCTCGTTAGTCCAGTTAGCTTTAATATAAATGACCACATATTTCAATATCCTGAAGAAAATTTGCGCTTGTTTTAGGTCTGCCCAACAGAATTAGGTTATTTTGTAACCTAATCATATTACAGTAATTTCCAATGCCTCTTTGAGAAATACATAGGTCGCTTAAAAATCCAATAATCGTGATAGGATTCTTTATTAATTTTAATTGTTATACGAAGGTATGTAGATATTTATATCATACTTCCTTCGTTTTTAAGCACGTAAGGAGCCTTTCCTTTTTAATTATGTGATTCATCATTAGATCGATAGATATTCCAAACATGTTTTTAATTCAAACATTAAAACGCTAATGCTACATACGTATTGTAGATAAAATTAGTTCGATGACCTGATTTAATAAATGTGTGTACGTATAACTTACATGTACAAACTTATATTCATGTATGGATATGTGATACATGCAGTATATATAGATCTACAGCATTATATTAATTTCATCACGTATGCACTATATACATTATTTAGATACCTGAAATATATTCTCCACTATTAGAATATCATTTCAGTCTGTAATAATTTATTGCGTCATCGGAAAATATGTGCTGGATACATGTGATAGAAAATATGGGTATGTGTACCTGTGCCTCATATATACTGATGTTTGTCTCTTAGTTGCCGCATAAAGAAATAACGTCCATAAACAAGATAGTGAGAAATTTACATACGTAATAGAAAATGAAAACGAAACGAAATAGTTTTGAGTATCTCGAATATCGGCTCTTTGAGAGAAGAATTTACAAAACACAATTGCCCTACAGGTGTATATGTAATTTTCTTTTAGTTTTAGTGTTAGTTTTATTTGAAAATTATAGGTCCTGCGTAATTTAGGTATTATAATAGTAGCATGAAGTATAATTGTAATAATATAATATCTTTTTAGAAATATTATTAAGTAAACAATAATGTTTCGTGAAACATTGCCAGAAGACTATAATTTCAATTTTACTCTACGTAACAGTTGTATTTATCTATAGCTCACTGCGTAATATATAATTCTTTTCGTACAAATAACTAGGAACACGTTACGGAAAATTTTATGACTGATTTAGATCAAATTTTCAATACTAAACTTAAATAGTGGCTATAGTTATACATTTTACTATATTTACTATTGATTTTCAGAACGAAAAATAACAAACTGAACTTCCCAGAAAATATACATTGCAAACTAAATGATAGGCAAATACTGGAGATTCAGCAACTTAAGAATTTAAATGTTATTCAAAATTCAAAATGAAGTATCCTGCAGATTTCGTTGCCTCGTGAGTCATTACTTAAAAATCAGGATGGACATCAAATACGATACCAGACGTTACATGTAATGATGCATAACATACATAGGTTGAAAGCAAGAGTCTGGATAGCGAGAGTGGTCCAACTGCAAAGCACATCACAACACAAAAACGTTTTTGCTTATTGAGAGAGCAGCTGGTTCAGACTACAATAAAAGCAAGTTAGCATACTTTATTCAATATGCTTAGGAGCGGTATGTTGAGCGCTATCACCGAAAGACCATTACAATGCTGAAAATGATATTTCATTATCAATACACGTTAGTGATGCACAATGAAGTTTCACAAAATGTATGAAAGCTGAAATGGTTTCGGCAGTTAAGTTTGCGATTTGGCTAAACATTGAAAATATAACAATTTGTTGCTTCAGGCGTCTCAATCACAAGAAACTGCAAATCATTGATTCTAAAGTTCGTACCACTATTCACAAACTTTGACATGGGGTTAAATGCTTAAAATGGTACGGCTAGTTTTGTTTGAAAACTCTCTTATATTTAACTTCAAGGTCGGCTAAAATTAATCGGTGGGTGGTCAAACAATTTCGGCGTTTGACCACGGCCCAAAGTCTGTGAAGTTTCTTGTTTTTTTTTCCCAGACCCGTCCGACCTATGTATAGTCACCGGTAGGCACCGCAGCCATCAGGCTTATTGTGCCACATCTGTTTGTTCAAGTCACCCACTCTATCACGGTAGTCCCCTCCACTAACCTGTACAGATCCCTAACCGAGTGGGTAAGGTATATCTCTGGGTCTCCTTTCGTTATCCCAAACAGATTCTGCCTTCTGCGATCTAGTGCCTCGCAGTCGCGCAGTATGTGATCGGCTGTCTCCGGTTCTATCCCACAAAGTCTACACTTTGTGTCCCCGTCAAACACTCCGATTCTGTGTAGGTATTCTTTCACCGCAGCATGTCCGGTCATTAGCCCCGTTACGATGCAGAGCTGTTTCCTACTAAGATGTAGTAGTTCTCTAGCTCTTTTCCTGCATGGGTTCCCTATAAAGGATTTGCCATGTACTATACCGGGTGAGGCTCCCCAGTATTCCTGCTGTTTCGTACGAACCCAGTCTCCTATATGTCTCCGGGCCGTATGCCTTGTGACCCCGAAGAAAGGTTCTGGGCCGTACATTTCCATCTCTGACCCTCTCTTCGCGAGTTCGTCAGCCCTTGCGTTGCCCTCAATCCCCTGATGGCCCGGTATCCAAGTCAACCAAACCTTGTTCCGGCTCGACAGTTTCACCAGTTCGTCGAGGCATTCCATCACCAGCCTGGACGACACCTTCCGGCTTAATAACGCCTTCAATGCCGCTTGGCTATCAGACATGATGTGAATTCGTCTGTTGGTCACCGCTTTCACATTCATTGTGTGTGCGCATTGGAGAATAGCATATACTTCCGCCTGAAACACCGAAGCATACTCCCCCAGTGCGTAACTGTGGCCCTCATTCTGAGAGCATATCCCTGCACTGGTACCATTAGCGTCTTTTGCATACCTGGCAGCCTCCTCCTGTCCGTCCGCTATAGACACCGTGAAGGGATTCCCATACTTATGCCTACCGGCATGTGGTCGGTCCGCATTTCCAACATCCCCATGCTCAATTATCATATGATTTGTGTTGACCCTTTTCGGACTGTGTGTTGCAGACTAATCCTTGTCTTGACCTCGGTGGCAAGTTTGATGGCTGCAGTCGGTGTCGAGCATTGCGTTATACCTTTGCACCTTGCTCAGCCTCCGCTGGTCTTTGTTAACCACCATGCTCATCCAACTCAGCATGTCTGGTCTTAGCCCCCATTTCTTTCCATATGTGCGTCTTACCAGCGTTAACGCTGTCACCGCTTTTTTGGTAATTCTGTCCAAATGTTGGTTCCAGGTAAGTTTGGAGTCTAATGTTACTCCAAGGTACTTTACCTCCCCCACCATCTCTACGGTAACCCCCTTCAACGTAAGCGGATTTAGGCCATCCTGCTTTCGTCGGCGGATAAAGGCCACGATGTTGGTCTTATCAGCACTGATACTCAGGCCAGCCAACTCCGCCCATCTACTAACCATGTTCAGAGCCCCTTGCAGTCGATCTCTGACCGTGGTGTTGTGCCTGCCTCGCGCTATAATGACCAGGTCATCCGCGTAGGCCAGTACCCTGTGACCGTGATCGTTAAGCACCTCTAGTATCCCATCCACGACTAGGCACCACAGGAGAGGGGACAGCACCCCACCCTGCGGACACCCTCTAGCCACCCGAGCCGCTAGAGTCTCGCCTGCGACCGAGGCTTCCACCACTCTCTCCCTAAGCATAGAGTCTATCCAGGCGACACAAGTGCCGTCCACACCTCTGCCTATGATAGCTCTGGTAATTGAATCAAAACCCGTGTTACTGAATGCCCCCTCAATATCGATGAAGGCCCCCAGCATCACTTCCTTGTTTTGTAGTGTGTCCTCCACTAAACTGACTAGTTCGTGAAGTGCTGTTTCTGTCGAAACTCCTGTCCGGTAGGCATACTGGTCATGGTGTAAAGGTGAAAGCACCAGTACATCATCCCTAATATACCTGTCCACCAGTTTTTCCAATGCCTTCATAGTGAAGGACATTAAGCTGATTGGTCTTAGGGCATTCGCCGTAGCTTGTCCTGCTTTCCCAGGCTTCGGTATGAATGCTACCCTAGTGAACCTCCACGCTTTTGGTATATAGCCAAAAGCCAAGCTACATCTAAAGATATTACACAGTATCGCATACAGTAGTTCCGCTCCCTTCTGCAGCATAATCGGATAAATGCCGTCTGGGCCCGGCGATTTATAGGGTTCAAATGAGTCAATAGCCCACCTGATTTTATCATAGTCAACCATCCTTCTGGAAGTCTGCCACTCGGCGCTGGACACCCTCCTCTTCCGACGCTCCTCCCAGATATTCCTCGATTGATCCACGATCTCAGAGCCAGGGAAGTGTACCCTAAATAGTTCATTTATGGTCTCCTTTCCTGTTGTGGTATATTCTCCCAAATGGTTTTTGAGAGTACTGATAGATGCTTGAGGTTCTTTGGCAAGGATTTTGTAGAGTCTGGCGCTGTGCTGGGTGTTTTCAATCCCCTCACAGTGCCCCCTCCACGACCTCCTCTTCGCCTCTCTCAGCTTCTTGTTGTAACCAGTCAGAGCGGCCCTGTACTCTTCCCACTCTCCTGATCGTTTGGCCCTATTATATTTCTTCCTAACTTGTCCCCTCAGTTCCGCAAGTTCCTTACTCCACCAGGGCACATTCCTGGAGGAGCGCCTTGCAATGAGGGGGCAGTTGTCATTATAGGCTGAAATGATTGTGTCATTTAGCTGCTCCACAGCCATGTCCAGCTCTGCTGTATTTCCTATCCTCTTATTGATCCCGGAGAGTCCAGACCTGAGGTCAGCTCGAAAGGCCTCCCAGTCCGTCTTCCGTGGATCCCGGTAGGATCTCACCTCCACTCTGCCTGCCAGAGTAAACCTTATGTGTCTGTGATCCGAGCAGCTTACCTCCTCAGACACATGCCAGTCAGCGACAAAGTTACTCACATATTGTGAGGCTATAGTCACATCAATAACCTCCCTTCTATTCCGCGTAACGAAGGTCGGGTTGTTACCCACATTCAATGTATCTAAGTTATTTGCTACAATGAAATGTAAAAGTGACTCACCTCTCTCGTTGGTGTACGTACTTCCCCAGGTCGTGTGGTGCGCATTGGCGTCGCAGCCGATGATCAGCTGCAGTCCTCGCTCCCTGCAGTATCTCACCAGCTGTTCCACATCCCTGGTAGGTGGCGGGTTCGGGTCATCATATGGCAGATAGGCCGATCCGATGACGTATTCCCTCGGTCCATATCCACCTCCACCCCCAATTTTTACCGCAATTAAATCCCTAGAACAGAACTCTGTTAGCGGTAATGCTTTTACCTCCTTTCGGACACGTATGCAGGTTCGAGGGGCGCTGGCCGTTCTGTCGTATAGGACGTCCCAGCCCGCACCGCTCAGACCCAAGACCTTACCTTGTCTAATCCAAGGTTCCTGTATGAGTACCACGTCACAATCCTTCGTGGCCATAGCAAGGGCTGCCGAAGCCGCCTTGCTATGTTGAAGGTTGGCTTGTAGTACTCTTGTCATTGCTCGGTCGTTTGATCACCCGAAAAGTCAGCCTTCCCAGCTTGTAAAAAGCTTTGAGTTGGCTCCTCTCCAGGACTTTGAACGAGGGGTCATCCACTGAGTAGGCCAGGAGCTGTCCTTCCTTCTCAATCTTCCTGCTCATCAGCATCCAGTTCTCCGTCATCAAGCCAGGATTCTGCTTCTTGAGACGGTCTCTGATTGTACCCTCCTCCACATTCTGTGGTTCTGGTACGTGTACTAGCACGCTAGGTCTGACAGGAAGCTGTGTTGAGTTCACAACCCTCAACTCTGCTCCCTCCAGTCGCTCCCGAAGAAGCTCTCCTAGGGACGCTACCGTGTTTTCCAGCCATTGGGCCGTTCCGCGGTTCGCACAAGTCATCCACAGGACCCCTGCGCTGAACACGGTTAAGTTTCTTGTTAGGTGTATTCCAATTCGCAAACAAATTAATTTGTCTTTTTTATTTTTGACTATAGTTCAGTTTCTAACAAAATTAAATGTGGTCAAACGATGGCCAATCCTATCTTGCAACCAAAATTTTGTCATTGGAGAAACAAAACATTCTAGCATTTTTTACGAAATTTTATAAATGTAGGAGGTGATCAAATATGGTCAAACGATGGTCACTCCTATACTGCAACAAAAAAGTTGTCCTGGTAGAAAAAACTCTAATAATCTTTTGAAAATTTAAAAAATGTCGGAGGTAGTCGAACATGGTCAAACGATTCTCAGTTCATTGGACGTTTTTTCTTTGTTAGAACTATATTAGGAAACTGTAGAATTTCTGAAAATAAATTATAATGTATATTTCGCTATTTTAAATCTATTTTGTAGTTGTTCTCCTTCACTTTGTTATTTGTGGAATATAATGTGGACTATTGTCTTCAGTGGCAACCCACGTTTTGCTTTTGTATTGTATATATGACACTACTATGACGTTGTCAAACCCCGGAAGTCATCATAGTAGAGACTCGGACCGTGGAAGCCTTCGATATCATTTAGTAAGTTATTGCTTTGAACTAGGACATAGAGCAAACATGTTAGCTTATTTTGAAACATTTCCCCAAGTGTCGTAGATATTAGTATAAACGTAAAAAATTTTGTCATTAGGTACTAGATTAGATTACCTATACTGTTAAAAGTACAAAACTAAACTAAAAATAATGATTATTATGCTAAACTGCGTAAAACAAAAAATTCTGTAACATTCAAAACATTGAAGAACTATACCATATCCAAATCGGTATTATAGAAAAACACTTAATAAAACTGCTAGCGCCATACCTAAACTATTACCATCGTAAATGTCCGTGGGTGCTTATAAGATAAATTTACACGTTCATGACTATTACATTAGAAATTAAAAAAAAATACATAAAGAGCATAATTTCTAGTAGAACGTGTCAGTCGATTTCTAGAAAGTCACGTATCAATTTTGATTCGACCTCCTTAAAAATTAAAAATTTCACAGTCGAGAGTAGCTTTAAAACGTGATGTTAGTTGGAGGTTGTTTTTATAGCAATAATGAAATAGTGTAAGATACGGCGAGTGCAATACTGCTGTTGTGAACGTTTATTTTATTTTCTTAATCTGTATCTTTTAAGGCCTCGTACCTAAACAATAGCAATTTCAAAATTGGGAAAATCTCCTGGTGATTGGCAATACACTCTGATAATTGCTTTTATTTGATGCTTTTAATTGGCTGTGTGTGTATTTGTAATTCGACTTCACATTTTCTATGTTTGAATTTCACTACTAAATCACACTGGATTACAACGGTACAATTATATAAACTAATCATTTCGATGTTTCAATAGTGTTGTTATAGCAGCAAATTAAAACACATTTTTGTCATACATATGCACGTATAAATGTTACTCATTATTGATAGAGATGCCTGTTCCACATTAAACTGTTGGGATAATAAATTGATATAGGTATCAATATATTTTAATAAATCGTTTTTTGTTATTACATCTAATTGTAAGAAACATGGGAATAATTAAAAACTGATATCTATCGATACCTAGGAAAACTCATATTCATTGATATAAGGAAAGTTAATGAGGAAGTACACTTGAATTTTACTTTTCATGATGATATTTATTGTTCTACGATTCCAAAGGACATAAAAGTAATATTCTCAATTATGAAGCAACTTTTGTTTTCAGGCTATTGTTGCAAGAGAGTTCAAATATACTGCGTTTTTTTCTACTCACAATGAAACACAGAAAAGTGTCCCTCACCGATTTAAATGAACTTGCAAGGGCTTGCGCTATTATAAGATGCAAATCAGTTATTAATTCTAAGAAACTGTAATCCTACAATACTTTTCCTTCGTTTGTATACGTATTTCAATAGAAAGATACATAGTTGAATATTGAATTTGAACATATTCAAACGATTGATGAAAAGTATGTGTATGTGATTACTTATTTATGCACACTATTGTATATATGTACCTACAGGGTGGCCAACTAATAATGTCGCTCGGCCATATCTCAGGAAAGGTTTACAGTACAACTTTGGGAAAAAATATTACTAACTAAAGTGACCCCGGGAAATATCTGGAAATTATTTAGAAAAGCGTAGGATGACCGCTAGAGGGCGCAACTAATCACCAAAAATTTGAATTCTTATTTTACGCAAAATTTACCAACTTAAGGTCTATCATAAATATGAAAATCGGAATCTACTGAAAATTTTGCATATTTTGCATCAGACAACTTTTTTGTATTTTGTCAATTAAGGGGAGAGGAGGAGGGGAAACTTTGTATTGAAGGAATGTTTATAACTTCGGTTCTGTTGAACCGAATTTTGCAAATTTAGTCTCGTTGAAAACAGCATTCCCCCTCCAATCTAATGCTTACAAATTGGAACCGATCTAATATGTGACGTGCATGCTAGAGGGCGCTGTTTAATTTTTTTCGGGAATTTTGTTTTTTCACGAAAATATTAAATGGAAACATACATTTTTGACAACAAATTAAAAAAATTACGTCAAATGCAAACAAATCAGCGAAAACCGGGTCTCCCTATCTTTTACCAGTCCGAAGATATCTTCAGAAACGTGTGGGTGGTAAAAATTTCTTCTATTTTAAATTATTCTGCTTCCCGTCAACGGAATTTAGCAAATTTGGTCTTATTAGAAAGGTTTTTCATTGGCCTATGTTTCGTGATTCAAACTGTTTAATATTGTTTCGTCCATTACCGCTAGAGGGCGTTAAGGAAATTTAAATATTATGATTTTTGAAAAGAACAGTGTGCATGGAAGGATATATTTATGCTCATACTATAAAATAATGAATTGAAAGCTTAAGATTTTAGTGAAAAGCACAACGGTATAATTAAAATAAACAAAGCAGAAAAACAACAAAGAGCATAAAGTTAATATTAGCGGCGGCCTAATTTTTTTCCTATTAATTTTACTCTACAACGAGTGGATAAAAGTACAGCCTCTATTTCTGTCTTAGAAATACTTTGACCGATATTCCCTATTCCCACAACCAAGTTGTAAGGAGCAGTAGATTGCGTTGCAAAAATAAGTTATTTTTTTCGCCCCCACAAATAAAAATCTAAACAAGTCAAATTTGGGGTCCTGGATGGCCATGGAAATAAACGGGCCTGTTACATCCACCTACCAGGGGCCAGAAAATTGCGAATATCTACGGAGAAATGCATCATATTGAAAAACGTAATGTTGCGAATCACTAGCGACATGTCTTCCATTCTGTTCTCTTTAACGTCCTCTAGCGGTGACAGAAATAAAGACAATATTAAACAATTTAAATCAATATCAACTTTTTTGGCCGCCAAGCATTCCACGCACTGTTCTTTTCAAAAATCATAAAATGTACGTATTTAAATTCCTTTATCGCCCGCTAGCGGCGACGGGCAACATAAAATTAAACAGCTTCAATCACTACACATATGACAATGAAAATGCTTTCTAATAAGACCAAATTTGCTAAATTTCGTTGACGAGAAGCAGAATCACTTAAATTTATAGAAGAAATTTTTACCGTCCACACGTTTCTGAAGATATCTTCAGATTGGTAAAAGATAGCGATATCTGGCTTTCGCTGATTTGCTGGTAATTTAGCCTACTTTTCTAATTTCTTGTCAAAAATATATGTTTCTATTTAATATTTTCGAGAAAAACCAAAATTCCCGAAAAAATTTAAACAGCGCCCTCTAGCATGCATGTCACATATTAAATCGGTTCCAATTTGTAAGCATTAGATTGGAGGATTAATGCTGCTTTCAACGAGACTAAGTTTGCAAAATTCGGTTCAACAGAACCGGAATTATAAACGTTCCTTCAAAACAAAGTTTCCCCTCCTCCCTACCCCTGATTTGACAAAATACAAAAAAATTGTCCGATGTAAAATATGCAAAATTTTCAGTAGATTCCGATTTTCATATTTATGATGACCTTAAGTTGGTAAATTTTGCGTAAAATAAGAATTAACATTTTTGGTGATCAGTTACGCCCTCTAGCGGTCAACCCACGCTTTTTTAAATAATTTCCAAATGTTTCTCGGGGACACTTTAGTCAATAATATTTTTCCCAAAGCTCTACTATAAACCGTTCCTGAGATATGGCCGAGCGACATTCTTAGTTGGCCACCCGGTACAATCCAAAATAAAATGAAAGCAAAAATACAAAATATGTATGTATATACAACTGACTCAAACTCGACGTTTCGCCACTAATGTAAGTGGCTTCTTCAGGAGCAAAGCTAGGTGAGGGGCGTCAGAAGGTACCTCGGCGTGTCAACCACGCTAGAGGCGAAAACCTTCTGACCTTTTGTATTTTTGTATTTATTTTCATTTTTGTTTTATTTTATTTTGTATTGTATAGATGTATTTTAATATGACGCGGTCAAAACCCAGAAGCCATCATAACAGAGACTCGGACCGTGGAAGCCTTCGATATCTCTACGATTTGTTTACACAATTCTTATGTTATTGTTTTTTTTATATAAATTGAGTTATTTTATAGCATGTTTGATATACAGTGCGTTTTTTTTAACTGTTGCCATAGGGAATTGCATGGTAAAAATGATACTGTTAACTTATAGATTTGGTCCTAATTTTTCTTTTAGTAATAAATCACCAGTAAGGCTATAGAATGCATACTATTTGAACAACCACAAGCAGTTTTATTTGACTAATTTTCCTTTCCAAACTTGAAGGTAATGAACATACATAATTTGACAGATCAAAAATTTACAAATGTCATTTTATTCACAAGTTCTGCCAAATACCGGGTTATTATGAGCAATTGTTTGAAAATGTCTATTTTCACAACTAAAGAACGTGTCAAACTTGTAACAGCATTCATTAAAGGTATGTCCAGAAGAGAAATCAGCCAGAATTTTGCTTCTGCATATCCTGATCGTCCTATTGCGAGTAAAACTATAATACTCAAATGTTACAATGCTTTTCGTGCCACGGGTTGCTTAAATCATGACCACAAATAAACGGGAAAGAAACTCGTATGTTGTTACAGAAGATTTAAGAATAAATATCTGTATGGCGGTTGCATAAGAAGACATCACCAGACTTACTTCCCTGGCAGAAGAATTTCACGCTTCAAGAAGTAGCTGCTTTAAAGCATTGAAAATGGAAAAGTTCTAGTCATAACTTAAAAATGTGCAGAAACTATTGTCCCGTGATTATTTTCTAAGAATGGAATTCTGTGAATTTTGGATGGAAAAAATTAATGAAAATCGAAATATTTTAAAATTCGTTCACATTAAATGGCAAAGTTAACAAACAAAGCGGACAGGTTTAGGGAAGAGAAAATTCCTACAGACCACACGAAACACATACGCAATATCGTGATAAAGTGAACGTGTGGGTAGGAATTTTAGGGAATCACTTAGTAGGGTAATTTTTTATTGACGGAAATTTGAACCAGCATAAATAAATAGATAGATCTTCTTCAAATGGAGGTAGGCCCGCAGGTTGATGTTTAGAGATGCAACGGAGCAATAATATTTCAACAGGATGGAACACCAGCCCATTCTGCTGCCATCGTCGAGTTTTCGAAACATTTCCTGATAGTTGGATTGGCCAATATGGACCATTCTATTGACCTGCTCAAAGTTTTAACCTAACACCACTCAACTTTTTTTATACAGGCATTTAGAAACAAGCTGAAGCTTGTAATTCCATTACAGTGCGAACTTCACGAAACACTCGAAGACATTCTCAAGATCGCTTGGGACATTGTCTATCAGTCGAAGGAAAACACATTGAACAATTCCTTTGATAATTACCGCTAATCTTTTTTACTTTGTTGAGTTATTTGTGCTTTAATGGTCTCTACGTTTTGTTTCTTTTTATAAATAAATATTTTATGTTCAGTCTTCCAAAAGCTAATTTAGTCATAGCCTCGAGGAGCTTTCGTTATTTTTTAAGATAAAGCCTGCTAGAAATGATAGTGGCAAGAAACCGCTTTCACAAAATTATTTTTTCAAAATTTTTCCGACAGTTTAGAATATTGAATTTTAATGTATCCGATAGTTTAAAGTTTTAAAGAATCTTCCTCCGATAGTTTAAAGTTTTAAAGAATCTTCCAGCTTTGTTCCAAAAATAGTGAAAATATTTTCATCAGAACAAAAGTTAACACGGGATTGAATTTTTACCATGCAATTCCTTATGGCAACAGTTAAAAAAAAACGCACTGTATATGGGTGAATTCTGCATAACTTTGTGTATTTTACCAGAAAATAAAAATTTTAAAATTTTAAAAGAATATGGGGGATGGGGGTTGTTTCTGGGAAACAAGAACTATGACGGGCAAACTATTGTCGCTATCCTTTAGTATACTCATAAAACAGTAATATATTTGTCTTAACTTTTTTTTTGCTAGTTTGGAGAGATGTTTCTTCAAACAGGACAGCAAGTCATAAAATAATGACTTTATTACAGGCAACGTATTTGTGTAACTCAGAGAAATAATGTTAACTGTCATCCTCATTGATTTTTCTTATCCTTAACTGCAGCTTCAAATTTTAAAATATGTAGGTTATTATGTTGCAAAATCAGATTTAAGATATTCAGTTATCAAATATATTGCAAAAATACGCTAGTTGCAACAAAAACTCCTTTTAGAAAAGTGTGAATTTCTTGGCGTAGTTCGAATGTACGAGATAAGACCTTACCACATGAAAGCCGTCGTAAACTGCGGTAGTACGGTAGAACTGTATGTTCAGCCCCCATATCTATTCATAACTTTTTGAACCATGAGGTTTTCAATGACCTAATTTTCATATGGTTTACTATGTCTACAACGCGTTCTAACACAAATTACCAATTTTAATTGAAAGTTAATCTAATTTGATACATGTGGTTCCGTATGGATGATGCAATAGGTCTACATGTCGTTCTTTGCCGCGATTAAACACCTGACGTTGATAGAGCATCATTAATCTATATACTGATGTACTTTTACCAATTTAAATCATTTTTGGTTATGAACTTGTCAGGCATCTCTGTCTTGAGCTTTTGCGATTGGAATGTGGCTCCTGCACAACCATGTAGGTACGTTATTGTTACTGTTAGTAACCTCATCAAGTTACAGACCACCATCCATGCTTTTCTTTTTTCTGATTCTTAAGATCCTGAGCTATATAATGTATTTTTTTACTAATAATGTTGTTAATGAAAGATATCTTTAAAATTAATTTTCTCGCCTATTCCTCCAGCACAATATTAATCATATCAAGATCAGTCGTTATTTCGTGATTTTGTATGCGACATTAAAATATGTTAGCAGTGCGTCGCTTGGTACTGAGACTTGTTTAGTACACCTTTTTACTGATGTAAATCTTGCGACTCCCTACAAAATAGTCGCGAGATTTGTTAACCATGTTAGAGCGATTGGTCTCGATATGTTGCATTAGCTTACTTCAGGAACTTCTTTCTGGAAAGCTTTCTAAGCTGCGGAAACGATCTAGGCTAGATATTTCATTAGCTTCGAAGCTGTTTCGAAATGTTTATTTTAGAATATGGCAAGGCGCTATGCCTATCCGCGTTCACAGGAGTGCCTTATAATGTCCTTGTTTACTGCCTATGATGCTTAGATTCCGGAGCGCCGCGCTGTACACTTAACAAATTGCGGAACCAGATTATTTTCCAAAGGTGGGCAATGGTAGATCCTACTCATCTTTATGTGGATTATGTGACGATGAAGTTCCTACTTTCAAATTGTTAGATTGGAAGGGTATGTGGGATGGAATGGCTAACTTAAATTCCAGATTTAAACCCACTCGAACGCGGCAGAACTACAAGTCCGCAGGACTTTAGAAACGCCAAGAGAGATCTCAAGAACGCGATCTACAGGAGCAACTCGGGTAAGTGGGACTGTTTTCTATAAGGCGCGTCTGACATCTGCTTCTGAACATGTACAAGACAGAAGGAGCGTTCAAGAAGCGGAGATGGAATACAAGACGGCGAGGTAAATTACTACCCAGTTTTTTAGCGGACACGGGTATTTCAACGCATACCTGGCACGAATGGGTATAGCAGAGAACGACGACGAGATGCGTCAGTATCACGACTCTGCGGAAGATCATGCTCACCACACCTTCTTCGAATGCGTATCTGAGGTGGAGTGACTACAGATCATTCAAGACGCTCTACAAGACGAAGTAGGACCACTAACGCCGGATAACGTCGTGCAAACGATGCTGTCCGGACACGACCGCTACGGCAGAAGATCGCAGGAGTAACGTTCTGGTCGAGAAGGTGCTGCTAAAGGACGTTGGCAAGAAGAAGAAAGAGACCCAAGCAATGGAGGCAGCCGATCGAGGCTAACTACAAGTGCCATCCTGAAGATTCTACACCTGGAGGTTTTTTAGTGCCGGATAACGTCGTGCAAACGATGCTGTCCGGACACGACCGCCCTGGAGAAGATCGCCACGTTCGTCGAGAAGGTGCTGTCCCTGATGGTGCGTTAAGGCATTTTTAAGGCATTTTTCCTCACTACAAAAAAAAATCAGTACATCAGACATCTTGTCATAAGTATTGAGTAGAGCTGGAAAATATATGGGAAAAATTTTGTTCAAGTGGGGAACGCAATTAAATGCTTTTATATCTTATATCTTCAGTGCATGATTTAGAATAATTTATTACTTAGAATACTAAACATATACAGTTTCCATTGTTAATATAGGGAATTAATTCAGAGAACCTGTAGTTATATATACATACATTAATGCAGTTCATAGTACTAAAAATAAGAATAAGCTTTTCAATCCTGTATCTTTTACAAACCAAGTATTATAATCCGTAATAAACAAACGTGATAACGATTCGGTTTTAAAGTTGCTTGGTAGTACAAGACTTACCAGAGTTAGTCCAGGTATTTCTACTATGTTCACAGTATACTTAATTCCACGGAAAGCAAGCATAAAACAAGAACAGGGGTATAAAATAAGTGTCTTCTACTCATATATTGCTGGATCTGTATACTAAAAATACATTAATATTTGGAAGTTAAAACATTTTAATGCATGCATCCCTTTCATTAATTAGTGAATAATTTCTGCTGTACCTAGAATATACATAATTCTATGCGCACAAGAATTACCAATAAACTTTTTTATAGCTTCCAGGAAATAAGATGTTGGTGGGATAAAAGTTTTTAACGAATAGGTTTAAAAGTTTTACAGCTTAATCGCTATGCTGCATAACTGTGACCACCACACATGATATCTTACACGGCGTAGCCTATTCATTATCCATTAATTATGTTCAAGAATGCCTTCAACTGACATCAGGTGGGAGGATTGATGCAATAAAATATATTTCTCACACCACGATAACAATAAACTCCGGACAAATATACTTATATGATACTGATGTACTGTACACGCTAGTTCTAATAACGCTCTATTAGAAGCTTCGTAACCTAACGGTGCGTGCTCACATAGGCATCACTTTTTTTGACAAATAGTTTTTCGTTGATGTAAGCTACAGTTACAAGTTGGATAACATAATGTAAACGTGTTATAAATAATACTAACAACGGTGGAAAATGAAAGGTATGAAGAAACTATTGTTTACTGCAATGAAGTTTTACTCATATATTTATTATATGCTTTATAGTGCGTTGTTCGCTAACAACTACCGTTACAGTCATAATATACATATGTATGTACTACATACCAGTTAATAATTTAGGAATGTGAGTTTTATTGCTTATTTCATTAATTCATATTCTCTATTATTCAGCATTGTTTCTAAGTACTTAAATATGTTTATTTGACCTGTTTAAACTGAATAAGTTGACATCTCTTGTAGTTTTGAAACCTTCTGTTTTACTTTACTATATGTTCCTGTGTGAAATTTATAGTCTTCCCTTTTTTGGTTGTCAAGTTTTCGCATAGCTAGATAACTTTGTTTCTGTTAAAACTTGGTGTATTTTGAATGGTGTCACTAAAACACCCACTATTTGTATGTCAACATAATTGCCCGATAATTATCTACTGTTTAAACATTATTAATGTTACTAAAAGAATAAAATATAGTAATAGTTTAGTTCATTAATAAAATAGTATATTACATATCCACGGGCGTTTCTTGGCATTGTAATCAATAATCATGTATCGCAAGCTACCGGTATTTCATACTAAAAAAATATAGTAACGTTAAGTTTAGGTATAAACTTCTATACGGTACCTAACTAAATTCGTTGAGTCACCTTGCTATCTGAAAAGTGAAAAATGTTGTAGTGACACTCCCATATCCAAAACCAACGTTTGTTTTTTGAAAAATTTTAATGTCGAATAGCAGTATGATTCATGTTAAAAATAAATTGTCCACAACTGTACATACTCACAACCTTTTTCTCCAGAAGTTTTCTTTCGGTGTAAGCGAGTTCTATATCGAATGCATTGATGTTTTGTAAGCATCTGTAGTGTATACTAATATTTCGTGTGTGATCGTCAAAATGCTTTACTTATGCTAATGCAACGATGCAAATGAAGATACCCAATGGTGATACCCTACGGTGTTACCGACTAGAATAGGCCACTAGGTCACAAAAGCGGGCAAAGCCACCCGCATTCAACTGTCCTGCGGCTAGAACAATGAATTTGACGTGTTCATTTTATGATTGAACATAATGAGGGTAGTTTCGTTTTCTTTCTGTTATACGATCTGCCCCTAAGATGAACGAACAATAGACTTAAAGATAGATTAAAGATAAATAATTAAAATATTCGTACACAGACGATCATAAGTTAGATGGAGTTATCTGGCATAAATATTACCATCGTCATATACTTTAAGGGGGTATTATATCAATATTCTATTGTTTATGAATACAGTGGACTATTATAAAATAACATTTAAGCTTTTATATGTTAGGTATACCACAGCGTATATAAATCTAGTCAGTTTTTTATTTTAATTGATTATTATAAATTCTGTGAATAGTAAATAAGATGATTTTCTCAAAAACAATTAAAATATACATGCCTCATTATTATATATCGATCCCGCAAACATTTAGTTATTTGCTATAATGTCTATACACCTACTTTGAGTGTGTTTTAAGTTACAGTAATGTAAACTTGGTCAAAACAAGTTCAACATAAATATTGGAGCAGCATTGAGGAACATTGATTGCAAAGCAAAGTTTATTACTTACATATATTCTTATCCAGTTTCGTTTAGGCGCGTATAAATTGGTTGCCAAAGATATATAGTTACTCGTTTTTTGATAGGTAATTAAAACGTGATAAATTGAATGCTATTAATTTTTGCAACTTCGATGTTGTGGACTGTTTTTGAGATTCAGGTAAGTGGTTGTTAATTTTATTGATCTTATTCTATAAAATGTAGCATATCTTGCTCAATCTAAACAGATAGAACATCGGTGTCACCAAATGCCACAACTTTGATTGATTAATCGGGACACGTGTTTCGAGAACGCGTGGGTTCTGATCATCAATCGAATACCGAATGCGGTATACCGATGGTGATACCGATATTATATCGGTTTATTACGAACCCACAGTCCTTGAAATCATTTTGCTAAATCTAACTTTGGATAATTAGAATTTGTATTGCAGCCATGCTGTAATTTCTATTAATACTTTCCATCATTTTGCTGCCAGTGTTTGCTGAAATGTCCCTAAAAATTCTGTTACCAAGATTAAACGACAACAACGAATTGGCAAGATATGTTGCTAGACAACTACAACGGTGCACCGGCCAAACGAACAGCTATCTGAAGAATTTTTCAACAGCACGACATATTTGATGACGAGATCAGTTTCGATGTAGAGTCTCTTTTCACGGAGCACCAGAGGAACTGCGAAAAGAGCAGTTAGAACTTGCGACATTTTTCCTGTCATCAATATACTTCTTATGGAACTGAAACTTTTATGAACAGAAGAGTGGTGAAGTAGAATATCTCTTACCGCCAACACCTTCATGCAAGCCTTCGAGCAAAGCAAGAAGCTATTGAATCTAATAACCTAAAACCGACATATGATATTTTGCAACATTTGAACAACATACAAACATTAACATTACTAGAGATAAGCCACAGCATATATCGTATATTACACGCTATGTGTCATCTTCACCCGCAACAAAACAGATCTCTTATGAGCAGGAAAAGGGATAAGGGACACGGACCATCTGAAGTTTAACATGTACACAATGCATTACGACAGAACGGTCGGAGGATATAGGTCAATAAGAACCAACAATATATGCATATGTACCTTACACCGCTGAAATAACGGATAAATTATCGAAAACGTTAGATTTAGATTTAAGTAAGGGTGATATTGCGTTGCGACCTATAGATCACAACCGTTAGAACAGAATAGTATTACCACACGGTTCAGTACTGTCTAGAAAATAGAGAAGTTACTACTCCCATCAAATAAAGATCAGTTGCCTAACCCACCAAAGGCATATACGAACTTGTGTGCAATTGTGGGAAAAGTTATATCTGACAAACAGGAAGAAGCATCCAGTCTGGAATTAAGAAACACCGACAAGATACCTAATGTAAATATACTGAAAGATTTGCAGTAGTTGAACTGCTACTTGAAGAGATCGTCGACGTAACCACAATGCAGGAACGGATGGAGCTCATCAGACTATAACGGTCACCAATCAACGAAGTGAAGAAGAAATAAGATATATAACGACGAGCAGAAGACAATAGCCTTTAGAAACTCTTTCAAGAAGCTGATAGTGTGATCAACGATCATCAAATGTAAACTTATCTACGTGACAACACCTGGAAGACTTTAATGCAGTAAACGGCGGTCGAGAAAACCTACACTCAAACTTATTAACGCTAACCACTTCAACATGCTCAGATAGAGATGAAGTTTGAAAGTTATCATTAATATCCTTAATGAAGTTATTCAGAATCGGCCGATTATACCAGACGGTGTCGTCAGTTGTATAATTGTGTGAACCATTTCGGCAATTAAACATATCTTTCTCTTCCTTTTTGTTTAATGATATCATAAGTGCTCGAAGTTCATCAGAAATCTTTCTCCGGATCAGCTCGATGAGCTCCAAAAACAATAAAACAGACTCTAGTGAAAGTTCTAGTCCATTCTAATCTATTCGAGGGAATTATGCATATCTGCAGTATTTACGACATACTGCACAGTAGAAATTTATTACCGGCGAAATAGAAACGATTTATTGTATTGATCATTCCAAAATTAGCAACTGTGATAAATCACCTTATACGCGGAATAAAAATTATCAGTGACAGTGAACATCTAGCAGAATAGAACCATGTCAAAGAAGTGTTTCAATTGGAAACGGATACCTTCCGAAAGTACATAGAAATTATAGAACTCAAGAATTCGACTAAAGGAACGTTAAAAGATTTTGTTCTTTATTCGTCATTCTTCTAATTGAGATGATGAAGGCATGTAATATTTAGAACTTTCTAGGATACCGAAATCTAAGAGTGAAAAGTGTACCTACAGATTGGCTTAGAAAAGTCATATAATTGCATAGGATAAAACAGGATATCTGATTGCAAATATTAGCACAATAGTAGTCTTTTTGGTACTATCTTCAGCTTGTCCAAAACATTCTTCTGAAAATATTACATAACATTTCTCTAAGCTGTCTACTTCTAGTGTAAAAAGTAACTGATAGAACATTGAAGCATTGAAACTGAAGGAATGCTGAGGAAGACCGGGGATATTTATTTCTAATAAGATGACACTTTAAACAAGTAATATCACTATATTGTTCTTATTGGATTATCTAAAACTATTCAGGATATTTGAAACATATTTTGTGTCTTTGTAAGTATTGAATGCTGAAGTATTACAATCCTCATTTTTTAAATAAAATATACTTATAATGAGTAATAAGAGGTCAGGCTACCTTTGCGAATAACTCTATCCTTTCCTATGTCAGGAATTAATTAATATAGTACTTAGTGCTTTAGAATAATTGAATATATTTAGAGCATTCCATTCAGATTTGTAAAAGCACAAAACATATTAATTATTGATTATGTTCAAACTATCGATAATAAATAAATCATGCAATTTCTAATTGTTTTTATTTTAGTTTTTCGAGTACTCGTGTATCTTCTGTAGGTTGCAACTGGAAATACAGACTAAAACAGAAGCATATACGCTTTAGAGCTCGAAGAAACGGAGATTATTTCAAGCTGTACACATTCAAGCCCAAAAGAAAGTTGTACTGTTAACAAAATCGGCCGTGAAAACATATTAAGCTTCACGCATATTTAACGTTTCAACAAGTGCATTGTCATGGAGCAGTTTTTGCTATAATAACATTTTTCAAAGAACTAAGTCTACTAAGTATAAATGTTAAGTATTAATAGATAAGTTGTCGAAACGTATGTATGTTACCTTTTAAAGAAATCATACCGTATAAAGTAGACATTTGAGCATGATGAATGATTTTAATATCAAACATGCGTAGTTCTATGGAATATATTTGGACACTATAGGTGGCACCCCGGCAGTATACTATTCAAATAACTGTCTAGAAGTAGAGATTAAGCATTAATTTCATCGATCGCTGTTGTACTCGTTAAATTTTATGTGTTTGAGCACCCGGCGAGTTCCCTATTTTTCACGATTATCATAAACAAACACCGGGAATAGTAAAAATATGAACATAAATGCAATGAGTTCTTGGATCATGCTGTGCACCTCTATGACCATCGTGACTTTGACGGGGCAGCACGTATGGTGTTTAAAATTGATTCCATTATCATCACCTGCGTGAGTATCGTCACTTACAACTCATGAAAAAATAATTTGAAATTATTTTCTTGTTGAGGTGACTCAACACGTAAATGAAGCTATAACCTAGTTTCATATATGTATATCATCAAATTGAGAGTTTTTTTGTGTTTCTTGGATGTATGATATTGGTATTTTAATCACATCATTAGGTATCTTATTTGAAACATATGTTTCAGATGTAGTAATTAAATTAAATTTACAATTGAAATTAAAATTCTATAGAGAATGCAACTGCGACGATATACATAAAAACGTCTGAAAATTATCACGATTTCGTTTTGGCTTCGTAACGTTTTACATTATAATGTTGTCCTTTTCACAATATAAAATTAAACTGAGGAAACAGTTTGTTTTTATACCAACATTCTGCAATAATAAACTAATTCCCGAATAAGAACCAGAGGTGATTAATATTTTATTGTTTGGTAATCAACCATTAGAATAAACGTTTCTGTAATTTAATTCTAAATTACAACTTGCCACGTTTAAGTATTAAATAATAAAATCGGAGAACTATTAAATAATAAAGCTAGAGAAACCAAAAGCAATTTGGTTCTTCTAGTAATTAACCATTCGAGGAAACACTTTGACTAATTAACTTTATTGATTAAGAAATACAAATACATAGCAAGTTATATTTTAGAATTAAATACTACAATTGTAGAGGTTTGTACGACAAATACAGTCAGTTTTCTAATACGTGTATAACTGGCAAAATATATCTATGTAATCGTAATTATTTATGATCTGCATATACATATGTATACAATATTTTTATTAATAACTAATTATTTATTTTAACAAATTTATGTTGTCGATCTATACTGTCAAATATGAGAAACATAATTTTTACTCTTCATATCAAGTAGTAATTCTTAAAATAAACAAGCTTATGGTGTTATTACCAAGATAAAAATGATTTGATTTGTTGTTGATTTGTTCCTAACAAAGATTTTTCGTTGTTGCAACATATTTTTGTGTCTTGATTTGTGCTGGAATATCTGATATCGCCTACAGGGTGATTACTAAAAAACCTAATGTGTTATGGTCGTGTGACGATTGCGGAAAAAATTGTTCTCTTAGAAAAATATTCAGTAATTTTGAAAAAGCGTTTAGTGAATTGTCTAATGAAATTAAAAAACAGTGTCGGTGAATTCATCTTATGCTGATAAACTTAAAACGAACCTGTGTTGTTAATAAAGCAAAAAATTGATGGACAAACTAGTGGAGTAACCAAAGAGGATGTAAGAAAGTGGATTGATCCTATTGAAATTGAAATTTCTGGAATAAAAAGTGTCAGTCGTGGAGGCATTATGATTGAATGCAAAAACAATAAAGCAATATCTAAATCAAAGCATAAAGCGCAAATTAAAGTAAGCGAAAAGTGTAGCATTAATGAACCAAAGAAGAGGAGTCCGCGTGTGAAGATAACAGGAATGAGGCATAAACGGAGCCAAGAGAAAATTAAGTAAGATAAAAGCACAGAATAAGTTTATAAATCCAAGTAAATGTAATATAAAGGTAGTACATGTAGCTGAGATGAAAGCGATTAAAAATCGTCCAATTAAATATTTTGCTTATGCAGAAGTGGATACAGAAACTTACCGTAATCTCATGCATATGAAGAAAAATAATATTGTATAGGATGTGTGTAATATTTATGATGCTGTTTATGTTACTCGATGCTATAAATGTTGCGGATTTGACCACAAAGGTAGAGACTGTAAAAAAGTTACAAGATGTGCAAAATGTGCAGGTAGTCACGATCTGAAGGATTGTAAAGCGACAGAGAAAGAATTAAAATGTGTTAACTGTGAAGAAACAAAAAATGCCAGAAATTGTAACGAATTTCGACCAATCAATATGTTACCAACGTTGGAAAAAATATTGGAGCATGTTGCTAATGAACAATTGGAAAATTTTATAGAGAATAATTCATTATTGGCAGATGTTCAGTCCGGTTTCAGGCGAAGTCATTCTTGTGAGACGGCTTTGAATTTGGTGATTGCTAATTGAAGAAGAAAAATAGAAAAGGGCAATAAAATTGTTGCAGTTTTTCTTGATCCGCAGAGAGCATTTGAAACAATTGACAGAAAACGTTTTATAGAAAAGCTTCACCATATTGGAATACGGGGAGTCGCATTTAGATGGATTAAAGATTATATGCAAGGAAGAATGCAAGTAACTAAGTTTCAAAACAATACGTCGTCAATTAGAACAACCTCGTTAGGAGTTCTGCAGGGTCAAAATTGGGTCCACTCTTATTTGTTTTATATATGTATTAATGACATATGCTGTGCAACTAGTGATTGTAGTTTGAATCTGTTCGCCGATGATAAGCTTTTAAGTGTTTCAGAAAACAATATTGCAACTGCTATTATTTAAATTAACAAGGAACTAGAAAAAATGTCTAAGTGGCTAAAAGTAAATAAACTTAAATTAAATACGTCCAAAACAACAGCAATGATAATTGGTACTAAACAGTTGTGTACGGATACTAATAGTGACATTGTTGTTGATGATGCACATATAGAATTGTAAAAGACATTAAATACCTTGGTATTATTGTAGACAACAGATTATCTTTCAAAAACCACGTAGTCTATATAGTTAAAAAGGTTGCTAAGAAAGTCGGTTGTTTTGGTAGAATTAGTTCCAAGCTTAATACCTGGGCAAGAATTTTGGTATATAAAAGTATTACTGCCCTACACTTTGAGTACTGTGCCTCTGTGTTGCTTCTAATAGGAGATGGTGATATGTTTAAATTGCAGAAATTGCAAAATAAAGCAATGCGAATAATATTGAACTGTAACAAATATACGAAAATATTTCTCATGAAAATTATTATCTATCTCGGATCTAGCATTCGCTGTTGTGAGTGAAGTGATTAGCAGCGCGATATTGTAAACGACGAGATAGTGCTGTCACAACGCCATTTAATTCAATTACATACATGCAAACTGTACAACAAAAGTTGCAAAAGCACTAATAAAAGGAGGGAAGGAGAGTTATATTACGAAAAAAATAACTCTTATGTAACTATTTCAAAACCGAGAGAGGTTAAATGAAAATGGATGAAAGTATTTGTTTCAAAAAAAGTCAATTTGACATAGCCAACCGTTTTTTTTTCATATTCCTACGAGAGACAAAATAAATCCACATTTTAAACTTATATATGTATATCAATAGTTGCTAGCTAGACCTACAGTTAACTAGACATAATATAGTATAACTTGAGGATGAACGTTTTCCGGATTCTTCTCGATATTGACGATTAAAGTCTTATGTCTCCGATGGTACATGCTTTTGTGTATGTCAGTACTAACATTTTGTTTATTAAATAACGAAAAATAATTATACTATTGTGCAGAGTGTTTATTCTGTGTATTCCAATGGTTAACAAACAATATTAGTATAGTCAAAAAATAACAAGGAACAAACATTGGTTCTAGTTTCAATACACTTCCTATCCTTTGTGAAGCAGTTTTGTTTGTTCTTAATGTTCTTGATAAGGTACAGAAATAGAGAAACAAACGAATTTATGGACTATAATTTATAATCAAGATATAGCCCAAACATTTTTTATACCAAGGTATGCGATAGGCAACAAACCAGCTTATTTAAGTGCTGTTAATATGTGCAAGTAAACATAAAATCAGCGTTAGAAACAAGTAAATACATGAAACGTAAAATATTGTTTAGATGTCATTTAATTTAAACTCTGAAACTGAACGCTTTTTGTAAAAAGGTGGACTGAGTTTATTAAAACTCTTGTTTTATTTTATAAAGTTTACGTACCGAAATTAAAAATGAAAATTTCATCATTTAAGTAAAACAAAACTATCTACAATACAACTTAATAATTTATTTTCATTAATACCACTCTGTTTAAAAATCTTTTTCGTAACACTATCTTGCTGTTGTTTTAGGCTAAGCTGTTTATTACTGGATGTCAAGACTGTACTCAACAGAATAGAATAACGACAGCCCGTATCCAATTTAACCATCACCATTTCTTTCTAATAAATCTTCTACAAATATATAAAATACCAGGAGGTCTGAAAGATATAGGTTTAACAATGCTGTCGCTTTGTCCTTTTACGGTTGCTATGCAGTGTGACAAGTGATGTCAGTAAAGTGTTTTATTTGTTTGGAGGTGTGTTGTGAGGATATTATACGGTCGCAGGAACTTGACCTAGAAATGCATAAATACAGAATGAAAATAATTGCGTTCTTGTAGTGATAGCACTGTATATACTACGTTTGTTCTGTCCACAGGGAAGCTCAATCGTTTTTATATGGTTTGTTCTTGTATATGTATAAAAAGACAGATCGTAGTATTTTTCTGTTTCTGTATTAAATTTGATTGCAACTCGTTTATTACTTTGTGATTAATAAAAGGTGTTGGAAATAAAAACAATAAGAATTAATTGGTTGAACACCTAAACAATGATTATAATTTCAACTATAAGAATGCCTATATCCTATCAACTGTCATCAACTATAACAAGTATCTATTTTTGAGTTAGTTTACTTACTACAGGTTCAAGACTAACTCTTCATATCCTTGTTTCTACGCCTCCTACATTCAGCTGATTGATGGCATTGTATAGTACGAAACTGATTGTTTTTCGGTACTAGATTATAAGAAAGTGAACAAGTGATACATCACTATAATAATCCTAATAAAATAAGTTTTCATTTAAGGTACTGCTCGATGGTTCGTTCCCTTTAACATTTTGGAGGGGTACTCGTGGGAGCGCAGGTGTAAACGTCAAAAACGTAATTCGTATGTCAAGCTGTGGGATCTAGGAAAATTCCCCGACTACAATTCACCGACAAACAATTCCCCGACAGGAAAATTCGCCGAAGGTTAAATTTCCCGACAAACAATTCAACAAATAGAAAGTTCCCCGACTGATCTTAATTTCTAATTACACGGCTCTTATATTATAAAAATACATTAACTAAACGAAACCTATATTCTACTAAAAATCTCAGAATTATGATCTAATGCTGATCTTAAGATGATCTCACCGCTGCAGTTGCAATACGTGACTGATATTTTATTTAAAGAGATTGGTATTCTTTTGAATCTCTTCGATTTCTTGCGTGGTATAGCCCACAACCTTATTTATTAAAGACAATAAAAAGTAGTAGCCCTTGTACATAAGAGAAAACCCCATTCGATTAATGTTGTTAGTATTACTATTATATAAAATCAGAAAAGAGGACAAAAAACTTCAATCATAGAAAAAACAAAAAAAAATCTAAACACGCCAGTGTAATGCTGCTCATTCTAAGCCGAGATAAAGGGGGAAGGGAAATTTGTTATTGTTGGGAAATTTTCCAAACGGTGAATTGTTCGTCGGGAAATTTTACTGTCGGGTACTTTTCCTGTCCGGGAATTGCTTGTCCGTAAATTGTAGTCGGAGAATTTTTCATCGGTGAATTGTTTTCGGGGATTTTCCGGTTTCCCAAGCTGTGCTTTCGAAAATTTTTAATTTTCTTTTAGTTTTTGAAATACTTGAGGTGGGTCGTTTGCAAAGAATCATTCCGTATATATTATATATTATAAACATGAGCTCGTTAGAGACATGTATGCTTATATTTATATTCTTCGTTTCTCAATCTGTATTTATAAAATAAAAAAAAATTCATGTCTCGTGGTATTTTATAGTTTCGTTTTAATTATAATGCTTCTCATGATTACTTACTTTTTAATGTTCTCTGTGCAACAATAAGTATTTGTTTCTGCATTGAATGGTCGTACTAAACACATCGTATACATTTTGTATGATTAGGTCATATACGATCAAAAGAACGTTATCTAACCTCATTTTGTTAACATCGTCAGAAGCGGAGTTAAAGTTAGGATTTTGTGAATCAATTAATCCAATCATAAAATGTATGTGATTCAAATGTGTAAAACGATTACCGATCATTTTTAAGCGGAGTGTGGATAAATTAATTGTTGGAAGAATCCAGTTAAGAACGTAATTTAACAGCATTTAGGCACGAATTAAATTATTATAAATAACACTGAAATTATTATCAGTTTTAAAACAGACCGCTTTGTTTTCTTATTTGATACATATTCTTTCATAAATTATTCGCTTTTTTAAATTATTTTCAATTTTTAAAACCTTAGCACATTTGAAATCAAAATTATGTCGTTTAGATTGCTTAGACAAAGCAATTTCAGCAGTTATGTTGTGTATGGAACAGTGTATTTATGGGTATAAAATCAATTCTTTAAATATTGTTTAGTTTAAACTATATAGCACTATATAGAGACAGGCACCGAGATTAAGGCGGTGCGGAAAACACGCGCGGGGGATATGCTGTTGGAACTAGGACCCAGCACCAAAGACACAGCAGGCTTCAGCAGCGCTTTGAAGAAGATCTTGGGCGAGAGGGCTAACATTAGCACCTTAGAGCCCAAAGAGATGCTAGAATTTAGAGATCTGGACTGCTTAACGACAACGGAGGAAGTCAGCGCAGCAGTCAAGGCAAAGTTAGGAGTCAGTGACGCCAACGTGAAGATCAGCCTCACTAACGCGAACAGCAGAGGGCTGAGAATGGCTATCGTCCAGCTGAGTCAGCGTCAAGTCCTTAAGCTGCTGGAAACACCGAGAATAAAGATCGACTGGATAAACAGCAGAATTAGACGCAGGGTAGAAGTCGTCAGGTGCTTCCGCTGCTTCGGCTACGGACATCGACAGGCTTCTTGCCCGGGACCAGACAGAAGAACACAAGGCCTTTGCATCAACTGCGGAGAAAAAGGCCACCAACGGAAGGATTGCAAGAACAAAGCAAAATGCTTCCTCTGCACGGGAGACACCGCGACACGCAGCCATGTCCCTGGTTCCGGCGCATGTCCCTCCTTCAGAAGGGCATTAGATCAGGCAAAGAAGAACCAAGGACCAGAATCCTACAAGGCAACATTCACCGAAGCAGAACAGCGAACGATCTACTCATCCAACTACAACTGGACACCGGAGTAGATCTGCTGCTTATCAGTGAGCAATACCGGGATAAAGAATGCACCGGGTGGTACAGGGACACACTTGGCACTGCAGCTATATGGATCCCGGACACGAACAGCGTCATCGTCGACAACCACGGAGCCCGAAACGGATACGTGTGGGTAAAGTGCGGCACCATCACCTACGTGAGCTGCTATCTCACACCCAACGAGCCGATAGCGGACTTTCAGGGCAAGCTCGACAACCTGGAAGACCTTCGAGAAATGGCAGGGTCCATTATTCTAGGAGGAGACGTGAACGCCAAAGCCGTGGAATGGGGTATGGAATACACCGATTCTCGAGGGAGGCGTATACTGGACATGGCGGCCAGACTCGGACTCAGCATGGTAAATGTCGGAGACACTACCACGTTCAGGAGACCAGGCTACGGAGAGACGATACCGGACATCACATTGGCCTCGGAGGACATTGTGCGGGACATCATGGACTGGCGAGTCATGGAGGATTACACCGGAAATGACCACCAGTACATAAGCTACAACGTGACGAAACAGCAGCCGATCAGGCGAAATCCTGCTCCGCCCGGTCCTCGATGGAACGTAGCGAAGCTGGATGAAGACGCCCTGGCTCATGCAATCGCTCGAGGAAAGGATGTCGTCATGGAATGTACCGGTTCGACGGAAAAAATTGCGGACGCGACCATGGCCCTCATACGTCGCGCCTGCGACGCCTCTATGCCGCGGAGAAGGAAACACAATAGAAGATCTACGTATTGGTGGAACGACGAGATTGCAACCCTCCGGAAACGATGCTTACAGCTGAGGCGGAGAATAACCAGAGTGAGACGACGAGATCCGAACGCGGCAGAACTAGAGTCCGAGGACTTTAGGAACTACAGGAGCAAGAAACGTAAGTGGGAGGAGCTGCGGCAGGACGTTGACAACGACCCATGGGGCCTTGGGTACAAGATCGTCATGCAGAAGCTTACGACGAAGACGGCAAATCCAGTCCTCGAACGAGATCGGATGCGGAACATCGTTGACACATTGTTCCCTACCCATCCGGAGAGAACTGCCGAAATGGAGGACGAGCGATTGAACGACATCCCGCTTTTTAGCGGAGATGAACTGTCTAGAGCGGCGAACTCCCTACAAAACCGGAAGGCACCTGGACCCGACGGAATTCCGACGGAAGCCCTCAAGATTATGGCGCGCGTCTGCCCAGATCTGCTTCTGAACATGTACAACCGCTGTTTAACAGAAGGAGCATTCTGCAAGAGATGGAAGGTACAGCGACTAGTGCTGATAAGCAAAGGTAAGGGCGACCCAAGCACGGCATCGGCATACAGACCGCTATGTATGCTGGACACAGCTCGAAAGCTACTGGAAAGACTGCTGAAAACACGACTGGAGAGCAGCATAGACGACGCGGGAGGCCTGTCCGAGAGACAGCATGGCTTTAGGAAGGGACACTCCACCGTCGGCGCCGTAGCGCAGGTAGTGAAAACATTCGAAGTCGCTTAACGGGGAAATCATTACCCGAGACCCCTGGTGATGCTCGTCACATTGGACGTAAGAAACGCCTTCAACTCGGCGAGATGGGACGTCATTCTTGATTCCTTGCAGAACACGTTCGACACGCCATCCTATTTATTTAGGATGATACGCAGCTACCTTAGCGACAGGAAGCTGGTCTACGACACCGCAGGCGGGCCGTGCACGAAGAAGATAACAGCGGGAGCGGCGCAGGGTTCCATACTCGGCCCCGACTTATGGAATGTGTCCTACGGCGGGATTCTCCGAATGGAGCTGCCGCAAGATGCGTATCTGATGATAGGACGACGTAGCGGCAGTCATCCTAGCGCGTGACGAGGCGGATGCCCAGAGAAGGCTCAACCAGGTAATGAGAAGAGTCACCACATGGATGGACGAACACGGCCTGACCCTGGCAACGGAGAAGACCGAGGTCGTTCTATTGACCAGGAGAAGAATCCCTAGGGAGATCGAGATGACGGTGGATACGGAAGTCATAACTACTAGAACTTCCGTGAAGTATCTCGGACTGCGGCTCGACAGCAAGATGACCTTCTGGCAACAGATCCAGTCATCGAGCGATAAGGCCGCTAAGGTAACGACGACGCTGAGCCGACTAATGGCCAACGCAGGAGGACCGACGGCGAGTAAACGCCGGCTGCTAATGACCGTCACCCATTCCATACTGTTGTATGGAAGCGAGATCTGGGCTGACGCCTTACAGCAGGACAAGTACAGAAAGCGGATGGCTTCAGTACAGCGACGGGGAGCACTCAGGATAGCCAGCGCATACCGTACGGTTTCCGAACCGGCGGTGCTCGTGATCGCAGGAGTAACCCCGATAGACTTACTGGCTCGAGAAAAGAAGAGAGTCTACGAGACACGACGAGACGTCGGTGCACGACAAGCAAGAGCGGACGCTAAAGCGCTCACACGACAATGTTGGCAAGAGCGCTGGCAGAACGACACAAGAGGACGGTGGACGGCCAGACTCATCCGCAACATCACGGAGTGGATGGAGCGAGACCACGGCGAGGTAAATTACTACCTCACCCAGTTTTTCAGCGGACACGGGTATTTCAACGCATACCTGGCTCGAATGGGTAAAGCAGAGAACGCGACATGCCAGTATCACGACTCTGCGGAAGATGATGCTCACCGCAACTTCTTCGAATGCGAGAGGTGGAGTGACTACAGAGACGCTCTATAAGACGCAGTAGGACCACTAACGCCGGATAACGTCGTGCAAACGATGCTGTCCGGGTACGACCACTGGCAGAAGATCGCCACGTTCGTCGAGAAGGTGCTGAAGGAGAAGAAGAGAGAGACCCAAGCAATGGAGGCAGCCGATCGAGGCTAACTACGAGGTGCCATCCTGAAGTAATGCGACCAGCGGTTCCGGGATGGATTCTACACCTGACAAAGTGAGGTTTTTTTAGTGGGTGCGAACCCCACACACCGGGGACGGGTCTCGTCCCTGATGGTGCGTTAAGGCATTTTTCCTCACTTAAAAAAAAAAAAAAAAACTATATAGCAGTTATTACATTTTTTCAACCTAATTTATAGGCATTTCCCTGATTTTAACTGTTATTTTTAAATTAGTAATTTATGATCGGATTTTATTCCGGTGTTGTATATATATTATTTATTATTTTCTCTATTAATTCACCATAAAACTCTTTTGGGTATTTATTTCTAATATTGTCTATATCTAATATTATGTTATATTTTCCAGTACTAGCAGTTTCACAAAAAGAACTTACAGGTAGTTTTGCTTATAGCAAGTATTTAATACATAAGTACATATGATTACTTTATACCATAAAATTCTGAATAATGCAACAATCAAGAACATAATATATTTTCAGTCGCTTTTGCTGGATATTTCAATTGCACTCGTTGCAGCATCATTGTCACGAATGTCTGCCCACGTGATGTTTTTTTTTTTGATAAATTCGTATTAACAAGAAATGTAAAGCTGTCCGTCATGTCATTAGTTGTGCTCTCCTCCCCATAACCTCGTTTTCAACTTCTATAACACGATGACAAATATTTCACTATTTTTTATATTACAAGTTCATTACGTGTCAATTTTTCTACATCGGATAGTTTAATGTTGTGTTACGTTCAGCTACCTGATTTTTCATTGTCACCCAGATGGTTTCTATTGGATTTACATAACTGTGAATAATAGGGTGGTAAACGTAACACCTTCGTTAATCTGGAAATATTTTCCACGGTCTTCTTTTGCCCACTTTAGTAATAAAATTTTTTACCGCAAGTCTCTATGGCGAATAGTTTCAGAGATACAGCACTTTGCATTCTTATCTGGCCACCTTGTACAAGCACTTTTCGGTTGGAAAATGCTTTCAATATTCATTGTTACATTTAAGTTCAGTATTTTTATATAGTGTAATAATATTGCAACTGAGTACCACAGTTTAATCAACGCTTAAGTAAATGTTAGTATTTTATTACAATTCGTGGTTTGTTATTTTGTTGAGTATTAGGTAATGCTAGACTTATGATGACAAGTTAAGGTTGTATGTTGTAATCTTACAACTGTGTTTGCATTTTTGCCTTTTTGATTTCTGTTATAATTTGCTGGGTGGGTATATTGTGGTATGGTAAATTATCAAGTACTGATTTTAAAAGTAATTGGGTAGTAATTGAGTTTTTACTCATTTTATAAATTTGTCATGGTATTTATCATCATGATAGTTTTTAATTTTTTTCTGTAAAGTAAGGATGTATAAGATATGAGTAAATTAGTTATGACTAAAAAGACTTATTATCTGACAACGGTAAATATAAGAGTAATAAGACGTTGGGGTTTACCGATTAGTTCAGTGACCCCTTTCTAAATGTAATTTAATATATGCACATTTTAAAGCAGGTAATGGTGATGAAAAGAAGAAGTACATTCTGTAATATGTAATAATGTAAAAATTGGAATAAACTAATATTTGGTACAGTACTCAATTGCTACATTGGTACAATATTTAAATCAATGTTTCTTAAAATTAACAAATCTTTGAGAGCAGTTGCTACCCGGCAATCTTTTCCACACATCATATAAATTGTCTACTCTCCTGAAGTTGTTTATTATATTTGTGAGATTTAGAAGAGTATTTTATTTAACACCAAGTAAATTATCAGAATCACAATAAAATTATTAGTCTATTACTATTTTTCTTCACTACTCTCCCTGACTGTTCTTTTTTTCTACATGATCTGTTTGTCAGTTGAGTTGGAACTCTGTAACATTTCTAAAGAATATTAATGTTGTTATGAGGGCTTCCGGGTTTTGACCGCGTCACAGTAAAGTAGATATATACAATACAAAATAAAATAAAACAAACGCACGTCCACCTTCTCCTTGTCAAAAGGTTTTCGCCTCTAGCGTGGTTGACACGTCGAGTTAGCTTGACCTTCTGGCGCCCGTCACCTAGCTCCTGAAGAAGCCACTTACATTAGTGGCAAAACGCCGAGTTTAAGCGAGTTGTATATATGTATATATATACTTTTTTTTGTATTTTTTCCTATTCATTTTTGTTTTATTTTATTTTGTATTGTATATATGCACTTTACTATGACGCGGTCAAAACCCGGAAGCCCTCATAACAGAGACTCAGACCGTGGAAGCCTTCGATATCATTTAATATTAATGTTGTTAGTAAACTTAACAGATACAATAATTTGTAAAGTATTGCTATTTTGCGGTGTTGCATAGGTTAAAAATGAGAAATAGTAGTAATAGTAGTTCGTCTTTAACGAACATATTGAGTTATGCTGATTATCAAACGTAATACAAAAAACGATTGAATAGACAATTTGATCGATCCAATTTGCGGTTCCCTACGTTGCTAGCTTAATTACATTTATTATAGAGTAATCCTTAATTTCTATTTTCAGATTCTATATAATCTCACAAAGGACGTTTTTCCTGTGTCCTGAATATCGGAAGAAATGTTTGCCTCCAGGTCTGCGTTTCTACACTCAGAAAAATTAGGCGATCAATTCTAAAGAGTTTTTCAATCAAAAATCATAAAATATAAAAACAAAAATTCGTAAAATCAAATATTTTACATGTTAAATTAAAAGCGATTCTCAAAAGTACTTTTAAAAATTTCCTTACATTCTTATATGTATAACTCAATATTTATGTTGTATACAATATCAAATTTACTGTTTTCTTAATTTTTATATACGTGTGGTCATAAAGTTTGGAACCAAGCTTATAACCGCATTATTTTACATTTTTAGGAAAAACGCTCGGACAGGTAAATTTTCTTTTTTAAAACGCCATCTTTTAACATACAATTTTTTTCTATGACGTCATTGGTTTTTAGAGTGATGACGTTATCAACCCCTTTTTTAAATGGCAACTATATTATTTTTTTATCGTTTTTGGTAGATCTTTATATCCTCCAAATAGTGATATAAAACAATTGGTATGTTGCATCACAGTTAAATATATATATATATAAATTTAGAAAAAAATAAGAAAATTTTATTTTTGTACAAAATTAAAATTAAATAAAAAAAATACATCTGAAGTTAAATTTATTGTAACAGTTAACGTAAATTTTCAAAATGGACCCGACCAACCAACTGACACTGTCCCAGCCGAGTGTAAACACTTCGTACACTCGCCTCAATTATGTCTGGGAATATTTGTGTAATTTCTACGCGAATTCGTTGTTTTAAATCTTCTAAATTGTTCGGTTTCTTAAAATACACTTTCGATTTCAAATAACCCCACAAAAAAAGTCTAACGGAGTCAGGCCAGGAGAACGAGGTGGCCATTCTATGGCGCCTCTCCGTCCAATCCATTTATTAGGAAATATTTCGTCAAGGTAGTGACGAACCTCTACACCATAATGGGAAGGTGCCCCGTCTTGCTGAAACCAAATATTTGGATGGGCTACATCACCATCCTCGTGATTTGGGAAATTAACAGCGAGCGCTGGAACCAATTCAAATCTTAAAAATTCTAAATATTGCACAGTAGCCAAATTTCCTTCAAAAAAATATGGTCCTAAAATGCGTCGTCCAATCATTCCAACCCATACGTTAACTTTTCCTCTGCGCTGAGTATGACACGCTTGAGTCCAATGCGGATTGATCTGCGACGAATATCTGCAATTATGGCGGTGAACAGATCGATTTAGGCAGAACGTAGCTTCATCAGAGAAGACGATGTTTTCCAAGAAATTTGCTTTTTGGTCACAACGTAACGTACGTCTTCACAGAACTGCAGTCGACGATCTTCGTCATCCTCACGTAATTCCTGTACAAATTGAACTTTGTAAGAATGATAGTGTTCTTTTTTTAATAAGTTGACGACAAATGAGTGAGCCACCTGATTGGCTAACGCAAGTTGTCTGGTGGAAACATGATGCCCTTCTTCTGCTTCTAGAAGCACATTTAACTTCACATCTTCTCCTACTTGAGGTCTACCTTGCCGTGGTCGATCTTTTACGGATCCAGTTTCGGGAAACTTTCCAACTAGTTTTGTCAGCGTAGACCTGGCAATTGGAGGTCTATCAGGATGTTCATGATTAAACAATTCGCATGCTTCTGCATGCGTTCTTTGTCTGACCCCATACCCAACCATAATTAAAATGTCGATTCTTTCTCGCTCAGATAAATGGCCATTTTTTATATTAGCGAAAATGAACAATTTTTACGCAATGTCTAACAAATTTAACGTCAAAAATAGAAGTAAATAATTCAACAATGTTGTCGCCATGGAAACAATTTCAAAATATTAGTGTTGTACATTATTTGTATAAAAAGAAGAAAGAATGTCATAAAGAAATATCTTGCAAAAAAGTGCGTGTCTTTGTTTTTGTAAATTTTTTGCATAGTAACATGAGTACATGAGCTTTTTACGATCCGCTTTGTTTGTTGGTTGTTTTTCTGTTGTTAATAAGGCAGATTACTATTGATCGCAAAGCATTTACACTTGGCTGAGACAGTGTCAGTTGGTTGGTGGGGTCCATTTTGAAAATTTACGTTAACTGTTACAATAAATTTAACTTCAGATGTATTTTTTTTTAATTTAATTTTAATTTTGTACAAAAATAAAATTTTCTTATTTTTTTCTAAATTTATATTATTAAAAAAATTGTCTTATATCACTATTTGGAGGATATAAAGATCTACCAATTTACCTATTTTTTTATTCTCATTCTTAATATTATAATATTTAAGGTTATTCTCCATTTTGCCAAAATGTTCACCTTTCTTGAAACTATTTATATTTTAGTAATATTTATGGCTGGATTATCTTTGAGATGTACCTGTACCGTGCCTCGCTTTTTTTCGCCGCACTCTATAGACACATAGACACAAAAGATGAAAAATAAAAACAATTTATTTTATTTGAATGTAATTCAATTATGTAGTTGTTTCGAAAATGATATTCCGTATAGTATCATTAAAAAAACAACATTCACCAACAACTATTTATTTATTTCCAATAAATCGGTTTTAAAGTATTATAAAAATAAAATATTATCTATCATTAATTAAAAAAAAACGTTGATTGTAGAAAAAATACCTTTTATTGTGCCGCATCGCCAAAAAGAAGTTTTATAAAAAAATGAACAAAAGTAGGATTGCTCAAAAGTCCATCGGACACCCTTGAACTTCAAAATATACATTTTTGAAATTCCAATAAGTTCGTTGCAATTTCGAAAGTTCTTTGGTCTGCAACGAAAACTACTAATCTCTAAACTTGACATATGTATTTTATAGGTGTTCTAAACGCATATTTGCTATAAAATATTTACATAATTGGCAGTTCCTAAAGTCTACAACAAATATATAAATTTTGTCACTTAATTAACGTCCTATTCAATTAAAACTGCAAAAACACAAGATTGTGACAACAGTATTTATAATCTGCAGAGAAATCAATATAATTTTATCGACAAGAAAGATTTGTAGATAAAAACCGCATCGCAGTGGCATCTTTTCTTTTCCTTTTCTAATTTGTCACCTTCTGTGATATACGATATCGACTTGGTCGGTACATAACAGGACGTTTTTCTTGACTATATAAAAATAGCATCAGTGTACAGATACGTCTAACTGATTCGATTCTACCTGCTCTTATACACAACCAACCGTGAAATATTGTTTCTCTGTATTAGGTTATCTATCCGATCATTACGGTTAACAGCTGGTGATAAACATCGCATTTTCGATTGGTAGCATGAATAACCAATAAAAAATTATTAATAAACCTCGTAAGTTCTACCTTTGAAGATGGTCAATGGAATGCGGTAATAAACATTAAGGATGACAGAATATCTCCATAACTATCGGATTATAATGTTACTATTTGTTCGTTTCTTGTAAGTTAACAGATATACATATGTATGTTATATGGTTATTCCAAACTCTGATATAATAATGCAATGTAATTGTAATGTAAAATACGTTCTCAATGTTATAATTTATAACCACTGAATTTTAATGCATGTAAAAATTTTGGAACTATGTATCTATAACACTGTTAAAATTTGCATATAAACGACTAGTGATAAGTTACATCCAATTAAAGCAAAACTGTAAATATCTTCTATTATGGATGATTATTGAAGCTTAAATAAGTTTGATTTATATTTATTGGAGTGAATGTATCAATTTATTGTTGCTAATCTGAACTGAAGTACATATGGTTGTTCGCATGAAATTAGTTAGTAGTTAAAGCAAGTTTTTAATGGAAGGATGAGAGAAGAAGTTATACTATAAGTATACCTATATGATTAGATCCAAAACTATAAGGGTTACAGTTATAGCTTTCTTGTACTGCTAAATACTGATAGGTATACATTATATGTAAAAGGAATGCAATAGCTAATTTTTAGAAAGCCGTTTATAACTAGTTTATGAATTAATGTTAAGTTACCAACTTTCCTTAAAGAATAAGTATCTGAGGTAAATAACTGTAATAATAACTGGCCAATAATATTTTAATGCAATAAAAGTAAATTATAATAGAAACAATGGATCATAAATTACCTGAAACCTTCTAAAAAAACTTAATTAATACACTAGTACTTTAAACCGCTAGTGGTAACATTTATGACTTCCCATATACAAACAGGAAGAAAACTTTTCTATTCACTCAATTTTATCGCCAGTTAAAAATCATTAGGTATGTCTTTGATATCTACAATAACATATAATACAGTATATAGTATTTCCATTCCCATTTATTATCTTATAAGAAACAATAGCTGTAATAGACAATTGTATTTGCTTGTCATTAGTTTGATCTTAATCTTGGTTATTATGTAAAAAAATGCAATAATTTGTCATGGAAGAAGTAATATGACATGCCAACACACATAGTTAGAACAATTAGTCTTAACAATATCATATGATTATCTAAACTGCGTGCTGTAATAAACGTGTGAAACAATAGTATACCATAGTTATAATAAACATACATAATTATACATGTGTTACGTAATAATGTGAATGTCTTATAAATGGATAAATTACGCTGGTTGTTAATTATTTCTGCCAATTTTATGTCTAAATATATCTCACTAAAGCAATATTTTATGGTATATTACGAGTACAATTCGTTATAATAGCAATCAAATTTAAAGACTGCTCTCATTAATAAACAACAGTTATGACAATGAAATAATTTTTAGTTTCATTATAAAATACACAAATAATTTATATTTCTTTGTATACAATACAGAAATTATGTTCCTCCAAAAATTGTTGTTGGAGTCTAATATACAGGGCGTTTCCTAAGTAATCTAAAATATTATATGGGGCGCTTCGTCACTCAATTTTAAAACGAAAAGTTCATATAAACATGTGTGATAAGTCTTGTCGTTAATGAGATACAGGGTGTTTTATTATTTTATTAGAAGCAACAACACGTGTTAAACATAAAGAAAAAATATTATATTTCAGAGCATATGTTCAAAATGTCCACCTGCAGCTAAAATGCAAGCATCTGATCGATGTCTAATTGATTGCCGAATACGTTCGAAGATACCAGGTTTGTTACGAATAAGATTACAGCCTTGTATGATACGATTTTGAAGATCTTGTACGTTTAATGTCGGGGTTGTGTAAATGAGCGATTTTAAATATCCCCACTCACAAAAATCCAGAGGATTGTGTCCCGGTGATCTAGGGGGCCATGGGTGTGGAGATCCTCGTCCGATCCAATGGTCTGGAAAAACGTTATTTAAAAACTCGCGAACAATCAATGAAAAATGTGGAGGAGCTCCGTCATGCATGAACCACATGCGCCTTCTAATAATAAGAGGTACATTTTATAAAAGAACTGGAAGTTCATTTTCTAGAAAATGAAGGTATGTCGCACCGGTCAACCGTGTAGGAAGGAAAAATAGTCCTATTAAATAATCTGCGATGATGCCAAGCCAAACATTGACCGAAAATGTTTGTTGAAATCTTTTTACAATTATGGCATGTGGATTTACATACATTTGCCCATATGTGGTCATTATGAAAATTCATAATGCCATGTCTTGAAAAGTTGGCTTCATCCGTAAACAGAATATCGGCAGCGAAATTGGGATTGTTTGTTATTTTATTTAAAATGCATTGGCAATACTGTATGCGAAGCGTATAGTCAGTAGGTAGCAAATGTTGTACACGTTGAACGTGATATGGATACAATAAGTTATCTTTTAAAATATTCCAAACAGTTCTGTTACCAACATTTAGTTCATCAGCAATTTTTCTGGTACTCGTTTCTGGATGTTGATCAATTATTTGAAGAATCTGGTTTTCCAATTGTGGAGTTCTCACAGTTCTGGGTTGTCCAATAATATTCTTTGATTTGGCAAAAGTTCCAGTTTCTTGTAAACGAATATGTAGCTTAGTAAACGTATCTGAACATGGTAAACGATTATTAGGATAACGCTGGGCATACATACGTCTAGCCTCTAAGGCATTACGATTAGCTAATCCATACAAGAAGTGCATATTAGCCATTTCAGCATTAGTAAACACAGGCATCGTTGTTAACTTAACACAAAAAGATCGTATTATTAAACATTTATTGTTCGTTGTTTGCGTTGGTTTTTAGGTTTGACACAGTTGTCAACGTTACTTCAAACGTCACTTATAATAAGCATGTTTTTCGTATTACTTCTAAAAACCAATAGCGTCAACAGGAATAATTAATTTCAAATACAATCACAGCTGATTTATTACAAACAATTCAACACCCTGTATCTCATTAATGACAAGACTTATCACACATGTTTATATGAACTTTTCGTCTTAAAATTGAGTGACGAAGCGCCCCATATAATATTTTAGATTACTTAGGAAACACCCTGTATTATTAGGTATTATCAGCATTGTGTGAAATTATTAATATCATACATTAAATGTGTAGCAACTACTGTAACTTTTAATCACAAAATAGGTAGAGTAAATAATACTGTGATGAGTCAGCGCCACGCGTCTTCATGACGTCACCCACCCTGACCGGCGACCGATGAGTAATCCTCCCGAACTTGTCCAGATCGATACAGAATGATCGCGGAATAACCACCGAGGCATATATAAATGGTCCATTTAACAGAGGAAGGCAGTCTTGACCGAGCAGCATGCGCGTCGCGAAGACATAAATACATTTATATAAATCAGAAAGATAAATAATCTGTGCATATATAGTTAGTTAGTATTATTCGTGTTATTTGTTGTTATAGTTAATATTAAGTGTTTATTTAATTAATACATATATGGTTTTAAACCGAATATCGCTTGCTTTGAACCCGATAACATCACAATACCAATTAGAGATGCAAATGCAAATCCAAATCCAAACAAAATTTACAAACAACCTGACTCATTTTTAGAAATGGTTAAAAATTAGTGGCAAATCTAAATGAGAAGAAGGTCAGAATACACAACCTTTACAACTGCTAACAGAAGCTGTCCATAAATCATTCTCAGTAATAAAGAAATACAATTGAAGATGTAGGTAGAAGATGTATATGTGGAAAGGTATATGTAGAAGCTAACGTAAATAGACAAATGATAAAAAATGTTAGTATAATTGACAGATGATAAAGCAATAAAAAAATCTATTACCTACATCGTGCTGAAACTAATCCAATTGTATGTTACCAGAAAATGTCTGTAAAAGACGCTCATGACATAATTGTTAGAATCGGCCTGCAAGCGAGTGCAATGTAAATATTTAAGCATTAGAAGTGGATCACATGATTTCGACCTTCTGGGTCTCAACAGTGCTCCTCCTAATGCAAAATCTAATTTCATTGCAGTTCGCTATTCAACCTATATTGTACAAAAACTGCGACAATGGACTAATTCCAACCCCCATTCCTTCTAGTGCACAACGTTGGAAGTAGTACTACCGGGTGTCAAACAATCCAGGTCAGTACAGCAGATACCAGTCTTGGTTGGACAATTCATGGATTGTCAATCCTGCTTAATCTATTTTCATTCCGCTCGCATGCTGGGCGATTCCAACAATTATACAATGAGTGCCTACTACAGGCACTTTTTGGTATTTTATATTGTGGCATTTGTCGACGTTTTCAACATTTTATGTCATGGTAAATTGTACATGGAATCACCATTAGACTGCTCAGGAGACCGAGACATCTAGAGGGGCTGACAATCCATGAATTGTCCAAGCTAGATCGGTATCTGGTGCACCAATCAGAGTTATTTGACATCCGGCAGTGCTACTTTCAACCTTGTCCATTAGAGCGAATGGGGGTTAGAATTAGTCCATTATCGCAGGTGTTGTACAATATAGGTTGAATGGCGAACTGCAATGAAATTATTATTAAATTAGATCTTGCATTCGGAGGAGCACTAACGAAACCTGGGAGGTCGAAACCATGTGGTCCGGTTTTAATACTTAATCTATTTTCAATGCGTTCGTTTGCTGGGCGATTCCAACAATTATACTACGAGTGCTTCTTACAGACATTTTTGGTTTTCCATATTGTAATATGATAATTTCATGTCATAAATTGGATATTAAAAAAATAACTTTAAAGTATGGAGTCCAATTGCGTTGAATTTCAGCGCTTTTTCTTTTACCACCATCCATTTAAAGAACTTCCGTTGATTTATTTGACTCTTAAACGGATAAATTATTGAAATAATTTTCATAAAGGTAATATAGGAGTAGTATAATGTACGCGATTGTCATTCCCTCGGTATATAGTACCTTCACGACAGATACATAAACTTAACTCAGTAATTTATCTGTTTAGAAGTAAAATATTTGAAATCGAAAGAGGGGTTCTTTAACAGGGAATAGTAGAATGGGGTGAAAGGAATAAAGGACGCTAAGTTTGACTTTTAGCGGTGCAAACACAAGAAACAATGAAGAAGACAAAAGGATTTTATGAAAATACAGTCGAAATTACAGAACTATAACGACCTATCTATGAATTGTGGATCAGTTATTTGGTATAAAGTTAAATCGGAAACAAAGGACACCAGACTGACTGATCATTACCTTCTAATATACATTGAAGAAGATTGACAAAACTGTGGAAGATAAGATTTTACTTTAATGTACGTAAAGTTTGTGTCTATGAAGGAATTACACAGGACAGTTTTATTTTATTTGTTGTATCTTGCTTGAAACTTGCATTTTTTGCACTACAAGGCAGATATGCGGTTACATTCTTAATATATAGGACACTTATAGACATCGCGTGTCTCTAAAACATGAATTAGTGTTACAAAGATAAGTTTATTTTCGATTTTAGCACACCAAAAATAGTAAGATTTTGTCGATTATATATTTTTGCTAATAGGCACATTATATTTGATATATTGTTTGACAGTTAATAGGTGGTGAATTGCATCGCCAAAGAAATATGTTGTAATGACATGGAAGATAAATTAGAATACCAGTTTTACCATTCTTCGTTAATTAGTGAAGTATCAAAAAAATTTTTATTGGTCGATAAATGGTGATAGCTGCTATAATCACAACGTTGAAATGTACGGTTTTTTATTTTTACATAGAGACTGGTTGACTGGAGAATTTATAGACAATTTCAGGAAATATCCGTCGTCCAATACATTGATAGATGTAAATGCCCCTAAAAGCTTAATGAATATAACATAAAAAGTAATTATAATTCACTTTTATGATAAACGGCTTGAATTAATTCGTGTGTATTAAAACTTTATTTGAGAAATTCAGTTTACTTACATTCACGTTTGTATCGCCAATTAAAGAAATCTACATATATACAATAGAAAATTTAAATTGCATACAAAATATTTGTGGTTATTATGGTAAAAAGATACTTTCACTACTACTACTATTCATAAACCTACAAATAAAATAAAATAGATTGGTGAAACTAAAGTAATTAAAAATTAATGTCTTCTTAGATTATGTAAAGAACCTATAAACATAAATCAATCGCTACGATTAATTCCACTACTGTAAAGTCGTGGTAGTTTTCGTTATAAACTTTTTGTTTTCTCTGTTCGATTGAGATAGCACGAGTTAAGTACTTCTTGTACAAAATCTTTGTAATTATTTATTATCCTAGAAACCAGAAAAACAATTCATTGCAATTATTTGAACCAATTATCATAACGTTTCCCTTTTTATAGAACACATGTGTGATGCAATTAATTGAATTACGCTGAAGAACAGCCACCTGGCGAAATTTCGTTTTTGTGAATCATTTTGCGAACTACATATAATATATGATATAAAACTTTGGAACTGTTGGAACCGTATAAAACAAATCGAGAAAAACCTGGAAATAAAAAAATTGACTTAAAAAAGACGGGGAGGATGTTTAGAACAACTAGAGCCACCTGAAACAACAAAATTTTGGAGCAATATGAAACAAACCTACAATCACAACACATTTCTAGTCTTGGAAAAGTAGACGCCAACTCCATACATACGGAATTTCAGTTTTTTCAATTATTACACAAAATATGTACGATACGAGGCAAAAACTTTGGAACAATATAAAGCAAACGTAAAACAGTAAACTTGAACAGTATACAAAGTTGCAACAAGTGAGACTATTGAAATTTAATTTTTTTCAATTATCTCATGCTATATTTGGTAGAAGGTTAACATTTTGGAGTAATGTTCAGAATAACTAAAACAACCTGAGGCACCTTCTAAAATTTCGAATTTCAGAAAAAGGGTTCCGACCGAAGAAATGGTTTGTTCGGTTTGTTTCGAGTATTTCTTAATATTAATAACTTAAAACAATTTTCAAAATGTAGGAGCACCAAGCACGAATAAGATAGTTTCCTAAGAGAAATCCTAAGTGTGGATATAGATTGAGTGAAGCTAATAGTAAATATAGGTAGCATTAATTTTTTACCAAAATTTTACGGAAACCTATCAACAAACAATGAAAATCATTAGGCCATTGAAAATGTTTATATGAAGCGACAGCTGCGAGGTCAGTTAATGCCTGAGTTGGCATCTCGAAGATATAAAATATTCAAGAATATAAAAGATATAAAGTATATAATAAATAATAAATATATATAATAATAAATAATAAATATAAGATATAAAATATTCAAAATTCTCAAAACTATATAAGATATAAATAAACATTAAAAACACGAACTATTTTTCCTGTAGTTAGTACGCCTTTAATTTTGTTAAATTATTATTTCGACTAAAATTTGACAATTTTGCTAAATTTACAGCTATACTATATTTTGTATAATAACCGAGATCCCCATAGTGTTCCGCGAATTTGAAACAACCTGTACATCCGTATATATTATAATAAAAATGTGTTTTTCAAGTACTTTGCTTTCGAAGAAATAGAAATTGCTTGATGTGGCTACAAGGAAGAGACTATTTTCAATTCACGCGTAAGTATCAGATATAGCACAATATTATAGTCGCTGCTAGTATAGTGGCACTCACGATCTTATTTCACACTAAAGCGCTCTTCCTTGTATACATACATAGTTATAAAATGTAATACAATTTCTAAACACGTAGAGTGGGTGCAATTAAATGACCAATAACTAATTGTTTCTCGTAAATGTGCAGGCGCCAGCAGGCGATCTGTAATCAATTCGTATATAACCCAAATAGATTTTTTCACGTATTTGCGCTTATCTTGTTTATGACCAGCAATACTGTAGCATGTTCGTTAATTTCACTACCGCAGAACCTGAAGCTTCAAATTACCGCAAATATTGTAATGCGAACAGCAATTGTATGTAAAGTTTAGTATTGCGACTTTTAATTAGAAATTCCGTAAGATTACTAACTTCGAAGAAGACATTTGTTATATTGATAATTTATGTTAAAAGTTATCGTACAATAATTATTTATTCAATCAGATATTGATTCATAATGAAACATACAAGCCTTAAATTCCCTACTTTTTCCTTTGCTTAATTAAATTTCAAAACGTTTACTATGTTCTTTAATTCCATAATTAATTAGATGGCTATTATACAGCAACTAATACCAGAAATAAGCAAATATTCAAAATTCTTTCATTCAATTCAACTAGACTCGGAAAGATAAAGCACAAATGAACGACTTAACAAAGTGTACATGAATTAATGTGACAACATGAAGTATTGAATTATTTTGCCATCATGGCAGCTTAAACAACTTAAATCATTAACTCCATCCATCATAATACATTTTTATTCTACATTATAAAGCCTCATATTAGATTTTATTTTTGCATTAACATTGTTGCAAGTAAAAGTCTAACACAAGAAACAAGAATTACCATAACAATTATTAGTAAATATTTGTTTGTTAAAATGTTTTATGCAAATTCTTGAGCGTCAGTAGCGTGTTTATAGTTACAGAATAGTATATGTTTACGTATTAAGTAATTTGTTTATCATGAACTGTATAATGAATGAGTATATTTTATTGTTCAAGACTAAACATATTGATTGTGACGAGTATTATCGTGTTCAAATGCAACATTGCTTTCAATCAATAATACAATAATTAAAATATAAACTAGGAATAAATGGAGTAACTGGTATATATGAGTTTTAGGTATTAGCATATACATATATAGTAAACATACGTATGTGTAGTACATACCACATGAGTGTATATTGTCAAAACGTAAAGAACATAGCGGTACGTCATATGTATGTATCTTTCGTCTGAAGGTAAATAACGCTTTAAAGAGTGAGAAAAGTCTAGATCCAAGTGTACAAGTAAATTTGAGTTGTAGATGGGTCAGCTAATTGTGTTAAGAGGCCAGCGGAGTTCATTATCGGTTCATTTAGAACGCAACATGCTCTAATTAGTTATGAAAGCTAATTGATATTTATATCTTAGTTTCGAGTGGTGTTACACCTATGTTTAATTCTAAAAGGTGTAGAGAGTGGATTACCAAACCAACAGAACGAAGTAAGCGTGGAATTTGTCAGCTTAAGCATGGTATGTAGCAAGGTAATTGTTGAAGTTTACGTCGGAGACGTTGGAAAATTAATGCTAACAGCTATGTTTCTAATATATATGTATGCTCTTTACTATGTTTTGGTTGTATTACATTGTGATTAGTTGTAAATTAAAATTAGCATTAGCTGTACTTGTAGAATATACGATTCTATCTAAGAAATACTAAGATGTATCTAATGTCTTAGGATAGTTTTAAAATTGCAGACATGTATCTAAATCTGCTATTATATATGAGTATTATTTAAATGTATACCTGCTTCAATTCTATCATACGTAGAAACTGTTAATAAGGTTATAAAGTATCAATATCAATCAATTTAAATGCGCGTTGTAGATTTCTTGCATCAAGTACATGAACAAAAAAACAATCACAAACACATAGGTCTCTGTAACGTAAAAGCCATATAATGCTCCACACCATAATGCAAGTAGCGAGCTATTAATTATTAATAAATGAATTAATTACTTCACTATATCCTTTGTTCACTGTCTGCTTTGTAATGGATTCTATTTCGTAATCCATAGTTACATTTTGTGGAGATTACTAATTATTAAAACCACAAGCACTCAATATTTTTAAAAGTAAAAACTTAAATCCTTTATCAACTGAATCAGTCGTTTATAGGCGTTGTCAAACTGAAGATTTTCTGCACTTTTTCTGAAAAGAATTGATTTTTACACTATGCTATGTGACGCCTTAGTCCAAATACCCAAATACATACTTCCAAGTTTCTTAAACTATCGCATGTTTGTTGCCTACCGTAAAGCAGATCTTGCTGCCTTATAGGGTTGCCAGCTTACTAACGAAGACAGAAGCGCGATAAAGATATAGCATTAAGACGCCACATGTTTAGAACTAAAATATCCCTAACCACCTACTTGGTAAACAGGAATCTTAAAGTTGAATTTTTAAGAAGCAATACGACAAGCATAATTAAGTACGTCAATTAATTAAAAACACAGCCTTTACTCAGAACGGCAGCTTTTATTACAAGTAATGATAAATAAATTGCATATAGAATGCAGATTAACAGGTTTAGTTATTCACATAAAATTCTGGTATTTTCTAAATTATCCACGAATAAAATAGCGTAAATAAGAATAAGTAAAAATATGCCGCAAAAATAAAATTAGACAAAGATAATCCTGTAAATTAACAAAAACCAATTTATCACCAAATTTACAAATAGTGTAGAAGTTTACTTAATAACACAAAAGAAGATCTAAAGTAGTAGACTAAAATTTAAGCGTAAGCTGAACCAAACAATCTTTATCAATCGTTGAACTTGGAAGGAGTTTTATCCATGAAAACTAGAAAGAAACTAATAAATGAAAATATAACAAGACAAAAAGTCACAAGCTTAATTAAAAAACAAAACAGGATTTGTTATAATAAATTAAAGGATTATGTCCCCAAAATTGAAAATTAAGTGTTCGATTCTAAGATCGATTAATTAAAATATCAAATACATTTAGCTGTATTCTTCGGAAGGTGTGTTGATCTTAGTTATCTGTCTTGCAGGCCCAAAATGATGCAGAAACAAGTCAAACCTTGTAGCCAGATTAGGTACTGCTACCCTAGCGATATAGCGTATATCTATTCTAAAAGTCTAATAAGAACCAAGGTTAAAATCTATAAATCCGAAATATCTTTCCACTTTTAGGTCAAATAAAACAGGAATTAAAAATCAATTTATTTCCAAAATATAAATTATTATGTTTTTGTTAAAAATATGTACTTCTGCAGTTGAAAGATATTTGGAATTAAAATATAAGGACATAATATATAATACATAATAATAATACACATTTATTACGCACCAAATAGAAAAGATAAAATAATACAGATCCAGTATAAGTGTAAGGATTACAGTCTTAAATATCACACTTACATACATGCTCGTACTTTCTTAAAGCAAACATAAAGCGAATACACGCATTCACGTAGCTTCTGAATCTATTGGCTAGTAATTACATCTAAACAAGATTCATAAACTACGTCACAGTAGTTAAAATGCGAAAATACAAGAGTATTTGATAAACATTTTTTTGAAGCGACAGATAAATAATGTCGATGCGGATAAAGATTTTTCAAATTGGAATAAGCTTTGCCAACACAATTACTAACGTGACTCCTAAATCTAAGATTCGAGTCAATAACCAATTTAAGATTTTTGTCAGAAGTGATAAAGGTTACTCTCGAGTCAAGCAATTTCAAGATCGTATTTTTGGATACATACTCTATGTCAGCTTTTTCCCCAAAAAGTATTGCAGATGTTTTATTAATATTAATAGATAGATAATGTTGCTTAGAAAATTTGACAATGCGATCAAGGTCAGAATTAATACGCTTCGCAGCAGCCAGCAAGTCAACTATATCAAAAGAATAATATATGTATCTGCCTGTGCGTATGCATGTGCATACACATGATAGTTGCAATGTTTTAAACAAGTATGTTTAGCTGTGTAAAGCGTAAACCAGACAGACCCGAGAACGGAACCCGACGGAACACCACCAAGTTGTATCCGATAACACAACTACTCGACTATGACAAGAATTGAATGAAAGAAAAATTAACACCAATCATAACAAAACTTGTAAATGAAGTTATACAAAAAGGTATATATCCAGAATGCTTAAAAAGAGCAACGATTACGCCAATATATAAAAAAAGAGATAAGCAAAAACCAGAAAACTACAGACCAATTTCACTGCTAACAGCCCTCAACAAAATACTAGAAAAAGCTATACAAATACAACTTTCAGAATACTTACAAAAACAAAATATAACCAACAAATAAAACTATGCCTTCCAAAAACATACAGGAACTACATCTGCAACTATAGATCTACTCAACAATATAAAAGAAAAACTAGAAAGGAAAAATACAGTTATTGCTATCTTCATCGATATGAAAAAAGGCTTCGATACCGTCTCGAAACCAAAGCTATTGGAAAAATGTGAAAAAATAGGAATCCATGGAAAGGAAAGGAACCTTATTCAAACATACCTGTATGACAGAACGCAGACAACAGTAGTTAACAAACAAGAGAGTCACAAACTATGTCCTGAATATGGCATTCCACAAGGCGGAAACCTACCTCCGATACTATATTTAATATATACGAACGACATATCACAACTGCAAATAACCGGCAAAGTATTCACATACGCAGACGATACCTGCATAATATATTGGGGAAAGGAAAAAGGTAAATTGCAACAAACTATAGACAGCGAGATGAAAATAATTGAGAGGTGGTGCTCACAACACACATTAACAATAAATGAACAAAAAACGGAATACATGGTCTTCCCAGCAGAAACAAACCCACACAAATATCAAATAAAAAGCAACAATTACGAAATAAGAGAAGTAGACAAAATAAAATACCTAAGACTAATAATACAAAACAATCTAAAATGGAACAAACATATTGCAGAAATAACGAAGAAAAATGCAATAGCAATAGCTAAAATATACAAAATACGGAAAATAATCCCAGAATACGCAAGAAAATCGATCTACAATGCTATGTACGCCTCACACATAAACTATTTGATTAATGTGTGGGGGGATACTACTAAAGCTAATATAGGAAAATTGCAAAGACAACAAAACAAAATTCTAAAATTAATATACAAAATGGAAAGATGGACGCCTACAACAGAAGTATTTCGAAAGACAAGAGAAATGAACATACAACAAACAATTACATTTAAAACTCTACTGCTAATCTATAAAATGGAAAAGAAACTAATAAAAACAAACACAAAATTAAAAACTAATAGAGAAACACATGCTTATAAAACAAGAAGGATATCACACCTACGAACAAATACACTAAAACAAAAGAAATACGAGAAAGTCCCAACAACAGAGGCAATTAAGGACTATAACAAAATTTTAAACACAACGAAGAAACTTAACTATGTCCAGTACCGAAAACAAATCAAACATAAAATACTAAAAGGCGAAATATAACGAAGACGCATACGAAGAAAAGTAGGACAAAGAAATAGAGGCGACCTCAATACCGTCACTCCGGGCCGGGACGAAATTACTCCCTTACCACCCGAGAGGAGGACTGAGGACCGAAGAGCAGGATACATGTATATATGTTATGTTTTGTATTTATATAAATATACAATGTATTTCTGATTAATAAACGAATTTGAAAAAAAAAATATTTTAGAGAGTACACATAATATACTTATTGGACGCAAATCTGCAAGTGTTTCGGGGCTTCGCTTCTTGATCAAGTGTAAAATCTGTGATTTTTCAAATACTATGTAAAATCTTAGAAGAAATGAAATGATTGAAGATGTGGTACAAAAATGGTAAAATATGTGGACAGGATAACTTAATTTACTCAATATTAGTGCCATCACAACCGACTAAATTTGAGCTTATTCCCTTAAGGATATGAAATATATTGTCTTCAGTAACGGGAGTAAAATTAAAGCAAAACTCGGTATAATCCTTACCAAAGTGGGAGTAAAAATCCATTGTTTCTGAATCAGGATCTAATATAACAGAACAGATATTGGCAAAGACATATATAAACATATACCGGGCGCGCGCGCACGACCTGCTGATACGTTTCGTGTAAGATGAAAAAGAACTGCCAAGAGACGTCCGTTAGTTAACACAGGAAACGTATATCGGTACTGTTCGCTTGGACAAATGCATTCATTGTATCTCTTTATCTAACATATTAAAATCCTATGCCTGCTCTAACACATTGAAGATCCTATCAACAGATCGAAGTGCTCAAGCACGACAGAATACAGTCATTTGTGATAGCAACAGACTTGCGCCTGCGTACGTGCATATTAGACTCAGTTATCAAGGTGTTGCGCTTCCCAGTTACAGTCGGCACACATTAATAATACATCTAATACATCTATCGGCAGCTCGAACGTGCGCACTCTGTATAAACATATCGAGGTGAAAATATAAAATCCAAAAGTATTTGTACAATCCCTAAATAAAATTCTGTAAAAAAGAACAATACCTCGAATCAGCCATACGTAAAAAAGCAATAAAAAGCTAACTTATCGAAATTGCTTATCGGTTAGATCCAATAATTATATTAATTAAGCAAGATACACACATAGAACGTATAGCAAATAGCAAAACGTAGTGTGAGTAAAATCCGTTTTCGCAAATATTCCAATATCAGAACTAAATCAGAACTAAAAACTAAGCACCCACCACACATAAAAAAAATGTCGAATATAAACTCAGCCACTAAGTCAAATCCTACCCATGCAGTCGATTTTAAAAATCTGCTGCCTCTTAGATTTCCGATGCATTTCATCTTGGGTAAGACTAATTAAAGGAACTCGACGAGATAGTTCAATATAATCTATCAAAAGTACGTCCTTTTCATTATAATGTATTTATCTTTTAATTCCTGATTTATTCCCACTTAGAGGTCAATAAAACAATAAATAATTAAATACCAATTTATTCCATAACATATAATAATATGTTTTCGTTAAATAACTTCTTCAGTGGAAGAAATTGACAATTAAGTACACAAAGGTCAAAAAATACATATATTAATTATAATGTATTGAACCTAGGAAGGACTAAAAATTGGATGTGATCGGGAAAAAACGCAATACCTTTTAAGACAGATATATGTATACTATTTTATTTATCCTAATAATTATAAGAGTACAGATAAACGATTGAAATTGATGTGAGTCATATTTTATAAAATAACTGTGTAGTATATCCTGGTGTCTTTACTAAATTAGTTCATATATGGTACAGCGCGAATAGTTATATCAACATATCACTACAGTATTTAATTATCCAAGCCTTGCATAAGAATAGAACAGATACCAGCTGATAAACGATGAATAAATTATATGCACATTTGTAAGTTTGTTGAAGGTACTAATTGAAGAACTCCTAGGGTACTATCGAAGATAAATTAAAGTTATCTGTATGTATGTATATACATGCATAGCGATGGAGCGTTTCCTCAATGTTATTGAAGTTATGCTTACTTATTCATACACACTCACACATATGTTAGAAATAAAAACAAAGTAAGTTAGTATTCGTTAGTATATTTTACTCAAGATATACAAATATTTTCTTAAATTGAATATTACGTTCTTTTATTTATAAACAAAGTTTACCTTGTGGTGTGCAGAGTACACGTAGAGTGTACAAGTAAAGGATCATCTGTCAATCGATGTGATAAAAGTCAGACCAGCGCAGTCAATTTAGTCTCCACGGTGAAAAGTAAAGAGGTAAGAAGCGCTGAAAGATGGCACAGTTCAGTGACGCCCTCTAATTATAAATCTTCGTAAGTATATAAGCAACTCACATGTAAGTTTCATTGTATGCACAATATTAGTTTTAATTTTATTCATTGCAGGTGACTATCTATCTTGTCGCTAATGATTCTTTCAGTGCTACATTGCTACTTAAAGAATTATATGAGAAGTCGAACGAAAATTAAACAGCTATAAAATATTCAGACGAGGTTATTTTATTTTACATGATGTATGTAGTTCCTTGAATCGCACTTCACAACACCATTGTTTGACAGGCATTCAAAATCTTTGTCTCTCTTCAAAGCTTTAGTACGGTCCAAACAATGTTAATATTTTAAGAAATATGTGGAAGCAAGTGCGAATAATATTGCGACCGAAGTAGAGGCATTGTAATAATCGAGCGTAAATTAGATTAAAGCCTGTTTCACACAAGCGCAAATATTCATGAAAAGCAATTGTGCCATGATTGCAAATATGCAGCAAATACTGTTATAATTGCACCAAATCAAACTTCATGGTTTAATGGCACCAAATTAATATAATATTTGCTTCACTGTGATAATGGTGACGCCCGTGCAAAGCGATCTTAACTATTTCTATCAATATTCACGTGTTTGTATTGTTGTATTGTAATAAATATAATACTGTTCGTAAATGAATAATGACAGCATTAAGATTTAACTCAAACACATTACCGGTATTGTTATTGTTGGGAAAAGGTATTGAAAATAGAGTTCAGTCGTTATTTATACAATAACACTGTATATGACATATTTTTAGACGGTATTTATGTACAAAGCTATAAAATGTCTGAAAGTAGATTTGTATAGATTCATTTGCTTGCTACAATGTCTTCCATAGCTCTACATGACACACATGCTTCGAACGAAATGGTAGTAGGTCAATAAAATACATGTAAACAATTTTAATTAATTGGATGCAGACTAAAGTAAGCAGTATAGAGAACAAATAAAGAAGCCGACACAAAGATGGTGATACTATCTCAAGAAAGAAAAACTATAAAATTATAGATGTAAAGACAACGAAAATAGAAAATTAAAGCAAAATATCTGAAGATTTAGTAATCAATGTCTTGGCTTATTGGATGTACGTATATTTTGCTAATTAAATATAAAATTTATATTAGTTGATTGAACTAATCAACTTCGTCGGACGTAGGAAATATTTTTAGAATTGTTTAACACATTTTCAGATATCATTTCATGCACTACACATTGCATTAGAAGTGTTTAGATACCGAGAAGTGTAACAAACCGTATATAAGATTCGTACATAATAAATATTTGCAAGCATTTACTTTGATAAATATTTACACATCCTTTTCAGTACGTATTTATAAGCACAAGTCGACAATTATGCATACAAAATTTAGCATAAACTTTTACTTAATGCTTTGTAGTAGATTCGTAGTAAATGCTTTTACTCCAAAGTAAACACTTTCAGCAAATATTTAATGGTATTGTTAATGGTACCATAGTAGTAATGAATCCTATACCAATTGTGTAATATTTCTGACATTTCAGAGCCTCTTACCGAATTATTTATTATGATTTTCATATCTGATATAGGTACCTACTTTTTTCCTAACTTTTCCGTGACTACGTTAAAGGCAATTTAAATAGATTTCGAGAGGTAACAATTATAGAGAGTAACTGCGCGGCTTTTTTAAATTTATGCATCCATACGAAGATGACGAAGATGAGAAATCCCGTATGTATGTTCTTTTATTTTTTGTAAGCATTCCTTTTACCTAAATAGTCCTTTCGTGACATTTTGAATTTTCCTTAAATTTTAAAAATACTTTCATTTAGTAGGTATATCTAAAAATAAGTAATTTCTTGAGAGTATTAAAAGTTGATATATTTTAATCTGTTAAAAATACTTAAATGTATCTAGTTACATAGATTTTGTGTATACATAGTCTGTCCAAGATGCGATGAGACTGGTTGCATCAAAGTTCTTTGCCCAACGACATCTATGAGTGAATGATGGTAGGTGAATGTTCTACCCTTCGTCTACCTAACCTCAACATTTGAGCAAATTCGGTTGATATTTCACTGTGGTTTGACATTTTACGTACGTCGGTCGAAAAACCAACATGGAACAAAGAGCGAATATTAAATTCTGTTTTAACTTAGATCAAAGTAGTGTAGAAACGTACCAAACGCTAAAAAATGTGTACGGAGATGAACGCATGTCCTGTACACAGGTTTTCTGTTGGTTTGGCTGATTCCGTGACGGTTGTGAGGACCTTGCAGACGATTACCAAGCAGCGATGCTAAAAACCAGTCGTAACATCGAGCGAGTCAAGGAAATTTTGATCGCTGTGTGTCTGCGAGACTCATCGAAAAGGAAGCTGGGATACCGAAAAACACAGTCGACCAAATTTTGACCGAAGATTTGGGCAAATAGAAGATCTGTGCGCACTTCGTGCTACACACAGACAAGCAAGAAGATTGGAAAGTTCAGCATTGCAGAGACATGTTAAAAATGTCCCAAAGGAATCCGGCAAGCATGTCAACCATTGTAATCGGTGATGAAACGTAGTGCTTTCAATACGAGCCAAAACCAAAACGTTAGACTGCGGCATGGAAGTCACCAGAAGAGCCAAAAGAGAAAAGATTACGCTTTCAGAAGATCAAAATTAAAACAATGCAGTTTTCTTCGATTCAAAGGGAATTGTTCGCAATGAATTCGTTCCAGAAGGTCAGACGGTAAGCACAGAATATTATCTGGAAGTTCTACAACGATTGTGGACCAGAATTCGACGAGTTCGACTGGAATATCGAAAGCCAGGCAGTTGGTTTCTGTTGCACGACAATGTACCATTGCGCAAAGACATCATTGTACGTCAATTCTTGACTAAAAAAGAAGGCATCATTGTTGTCGATCATTTATCGTATTCACTTGATTTGGCTGCATGCGATTTCTGGCTATTTCTATTGACGTATGACACCCTGCGCCGTCTTGTTGGAAGACAAAATCTTGCCCTGATGTTAAGTGATTTTCCATAATCTGTAAAAGAGTTTCGTCTAAAATCTCTAAATATTTGTCTGTGTTCACTATTCCGTCAATAAAATGAAGTTTTCCTACACCTTTGGATAACCTACCGCCCCAGACCATGGTCGATGCAGGAAATTTTACTTTTTTTTTAAGACACTGAGGATGAAATGCTTCGTGATTTCTGCGGATAACACGACTTCTGCTGTCTCCAACACAAATTTCGAATGTGAACTCATTACTTTACTCTACTGCATCCCATTGCTATTCTGATGTTCTTTTGCCCATTTTATTCTATTTTTCTTTTGCTGTATTGTCAAAAGTGGCTTTTCCTTTGCTTGGCATGAAAATTCAAATTTTAGTAAAGTTTGTTCACACATTTTTATTCATTTAACTTATTTGTAAGTTTCATAGCCCTGCTTATGGGGCTCTCTGTAACACGTGGCTCTGGACATTCGTCACATAACACTCAACTCAAGATAACTTGAACGACGGTTTTTTTTGAATAATTTTTCTGAATGCTCGTCTATCACCTTCAGTTGTCATACTTTTTCCTACATTTCTAGCCTTTGGAGTTATTGAATTTGTAGTCTTATATGTTTTAACTATATTTCTGATACTGTATCGGAATAATTCCAATAAATTTACAACTTCAGAATAAGATTTCCAGAATTAAGAAATTTAACAATGAGTGATCGAATTTTCTCGTCGATAACTTTTCCTCTGCCCATTTTAAATTAAACAAATATCAATAATAGCAAAAGAATCATAAAATGAATCAAAGGATGTATAAAATGCGTTTGACACTAATTGACAGTAGTTTCGGCATCACTTGTTTAAATCCACCTACACATTTTAGCATCAAAATAAAAGAAAAAACGGCAAAATTTGAAAGACTTGTAACCTTGCTGCTAAAGTCTTCGAAAAGGAATAAATTCCTGATTTATTCCCACTTAGAGGTCAATAAAACAATAAATAATTAAATTATTGTTTTATTGACCTCTAAGTGGGAATAAATCAGGAATTAAAAGATAAGTACACAAAGGTCAAAAAATACATATATTAAAAGGAATAAAAAAATTCACATCTTTATTGAACATTATTAAAAATATCATGTTAATTCATTTGGGTATGGATAAAAGCATGTAGTGTTTTATACATGGAATAGAAAATAAAGGTGGAGGTTAGTGGAGCTAATACTAAATTCTCTAAATAAATATTTGCATTTCCGTTCAATCGCATTGTCTGAAGAGAAACGTCACCATTCTGTATTATTATTATAATATAACTTTACTTATTGTTACAGTATGCTAAAAGACTCCTCGTTTATACCTAACTTCATTACTTTTTTTTTGGCAAAATGGTTACTTTCTGTATAAATGCATCCAAGTTTCAATAATATTCCCTTCCAAGTCTAGAAAGCTACATTGACATTTCTTAACACGATTTAAAACTAAATTTAATAATTCAATAATTTTCTTTAGTGTTCTATGACTTTACAATTAGTGTATCTACATAGTACCTAGATGAGATTCGATTGTGTACAGCTGTCACCAAAGGAAGGACTGAAAAAGTGATTCTAGGTGCACAGGAAAGTTCGACACGCGTTTCTATGGATCCGAGTTTACATACATATCTAACGTTCAGAAATGTACTAACACGTGTAAAGAACAGCGAAAGATGAAGATACTGCAAGTTACTATTCCCCAGAGCAGAACTGTAGACGATTTCCTCCAGCTATACCGGATCTGATCTACTTTTTGTTAGTGAACAATTTAGAGAGAAACAAAGCATCATATGGCATAGAAACACGTCAGCTATTGAAGCCACGTGGATCTTGGATATATTAGAGTGATCATCAACATTCACGACACCGGAAGCGAGTGGTGTAGGTCAAAAGTGGCACGATAATCTCACACTAGATGAAAAGATGGCAAACTTTCAACGAAAAATGAATAGTCTTAAAAATGTGTTACATAAATCCAAGGATTCTTAGTCTGCATCTACGCTAATGCCGTGGAGACTGGAATATGTATATGAACTCCAGAACGACACTCACCTCGGAGTTGGTGGCCGGATTACGTCTCAGTGTAATAGATGTAAGAAGTACAAATACTTTCAAAAAGCCAGGCTAGGGGGAAACAATACTTACATAATGGTACCTTGGTCTCGGACGATATTATTCATTGGAGAGTTACGGAGAACTACATCGGAAGTGACCAGCAATACCATCACAGGGTATCGAAGGAGTAATAGATCAAAAGACATATTGCTTTGTAGGTGTTCAATCACATGTCATTAAGCTCAACGATCAAATTCTGACTCCGAAACTAATTAAAGGAAGGTACTTAAGAATATCATCTACAGAAGATCCAGTGAGATCACCCAACATAGGACATACAAAAATAGTTTGAGGCGTCATTCATAAGGCTGAAGCAATGTTAACGATCTCCGTTGTTGATATGGACCTTTCGTATGTTTTGATTAACAGCTTTGTGATCACAAGTTAATAAAATAAAAATACAAAATCTACTAAAATCGACGTTTCATCACTAATGTAAGTAGCTTCTTCAGAAGCAAAAGTCCATGGTAACTCGACGTAAAAACCTTCTGTCAAGCGTAGGGGTGTACAAACATATAATTTGTACTACTCTATACATACATATAAAATATATTTTATTCTATTTTATTTTTGGTTTATTTTTGTATTGTATATGTATATTTGCACTACTATAACGCGGTCAAAATTCGGAAGCCCTCATAATAGATACTTGAAGAAAGAAATATCCTTCCACTTTTCGAAGCAAAGGTATCTTATAAATTTGGTATTAGTGTAGAGAATGAAACAGTTTTGCTTTCTCTCTTCTCCATTACCTTTTTCATATGTGTAGCAAAGTAAAAACAGCAATAAAAGCATGTGAGCAGATATTTAAATTTTTTCTGTCGCAAAATTATAATATATTGGATCGTAAACAACACATTCCTTCTATTTCTAGATCCCTTTACGATTACTGTTTTCAACTTCTAAGACGAAACTTCGAGTTTATTTGTTAACATTAACTCAGCCTAACTCATCTATCTTTCTAACATTATTTACCGACAGAACTGATTTGTTCTCGCTTATATCCATAAACGAAAGCAAGAAATCGTTTGCACGGCGATTGTTATTTATATTTACTAAACACATAAGTATTCACTAATTCATACTAAATAGTAGTAATATTTAAAATGCTGCTAGTTATTGTGTACCATATACATATGTATACAGTTGAGATGTACGGATGTCATATAATTGAAACACATTATATTCCCTTTGCATTAGGCATTTTATAGACAGATGTAAGAATTTATGTAGGCTACTGTTTATATCAGGAAAATATAAATGCTACCAGCTGAGAGAGATCATGCAGTTGCTCCTCATATAAAATCTATGAAGCAATGTCTAATTGATTAATATTTTATTCTTCAATGTATACAGTGTTATCCAAATAAAATTTTCATCTCTTAAAATAAACCTCACAATGTGAAGCTTACATTAACTAAAATTGAATCACAAGAACTATCAATCTTAAAAATAAAATAAATAGTGAAAATCTTCAGTGACAAATTATGGGCTAATTGATACACATTTTTCTAAAACGCGAAATAAACTTTATCACTTCTTTTTGTTACAGCTCTGAGTGAAAATCCGGACTTTTAGATGTAGCTGTAATAAAAAGCAAATATTGTTAAAAAATCATATGGGAGAAAAATGAGAATGGCGGTGTCAAACAGTTTTCTGCGAACCTTTTTACGGGAAGCCGGATTCGCATAAATATGTTGTGGCAGAGAGAATGAGTATCCTTGCAACTCTTAAATCCAGGGTTAAATATTTATTGTAATTGATATCCAAAACTGTACTAAATTGTAAGAAGTAAATTTTGCTTATAGGCTATTGTCACAAGAGAATTCAAGAGACTGTCTTGTTCTTGACAAATGCATTCTGGTGGAGTTTGATCACGGAGAGGATCTTAGATCGACGCGTATTTCCCCACATTTTCCTAAAAGTATTTCGCAAACCAGTCAATGAGTTCCTAGAAGTATTACCGAAAAGGACAGAAAGTCTTGTGAAATAACAGCTTTATTACAAACCACGTATTTCTCCTAACCATCATACCTTCCCCAGAAATTTAAAAACATGAATAATATTGTCTTACAGGAATAGATTCAAGGCATTCACCTAGCCAAATGCATCGCAAAAATATGCTAGTTGTAGCAAAATTCGAGAATTTAGTAGTATAGCAAGGCGTGTGTTCAACTCCAATGTCCATGCATAGGGTTTTAAAAAATTGGGAAAGCTTATCGATTTTGATGCAAGTGGTTTCCTATGGAAAATGCATGCCGAGCTTTGCCGCGATTAAGCACCTGACAATTGATTGAGCTTCATCAATATACATACTGATGACCTTTCACGAACCTAATCGGTTATAAACTTGTCAAGAATTTCAAGTAAGCTATTGTACTTCTAATATTGCTTTTGCAGAACAGCTCTTCAACAGTAATATCATTCAAAACAGGCGGGCACTCTGCCGATACCGCGCATCTTAAACTCGTTTACACTTTTTCTCATATGTTTTCTCTTCAATTATTACTTAGGAACTGAACTACAATACTCTGGCGAACCAACCAGAGTGCTGTAGTTATATCTGCTGTGCAAAACTTCGTTAATGCTAGATAGCATACTATATAAGCCTACTAGAAAGTTATATACCCTTCACAAATTTCCATTTTCTGGAAGTTCTATAAGGTAGGTTAACTATCTGGTCTAGATTTTATCGAAAGTTCCATTACCTTTGAATCCGTTTCGAAGGTTCATTTTAAAATATGCCAGACTGCTGTGTCTTCCTCACAGAAGTGTTTCGCGCCGCCCCTGTTTACTTTCTTCCATTCCCCGAGATATCACAGCACAGAGTTAGGGAACTACGGCTGTACATATATAGGATTAAAACGCATTCATTCCACGGCTCGAGACTGTTTAATGAGAACTTTCGGGTTTTGAACGCGTCATAATACTTTAATTTATATAATATAAACAATAAACTAAAAACAAAGGGGAAAAAATACAAAATCTACTAACTCGACGTTTCGTTACTAATATAAGTGGCTTCTTCAACCACGTTAGAGGTGAAAATCTTCCGGTGGGTGACGAATGTAAGACGGCTACGGCGACCTAACATATATGTATAAACCACTGACACACCTGACCACACTGACCTGTGTCAGAAGATTTTCGGCTCTAACCAGCAGAATTTTGGGGCTGGTTAAGTAGGCTGTGCTTAGCCTAGTTTTCTTGTTACATTTGAGAATATAAATAAACTATATAAAATATCAATATAATTAAAGTCAAGTTAGCTGAAATATTAAGCGGAATATGTATAAACAAATTCAATTACAACTTTATAGGTTATGTTTGTAAGTTAAAACTTTTTAGGTAAACACAAGCTTAATAGGCGAATAAATTACTTGGTCTGATTAATACAAGTAATCAAACAGTACATTTAATTTTTTTAATGCAGTAAGCATATCTAAGTTAATAAGAAGATATTCACATTTTTTGGAATAAGATCCCATTGCTTAATACAAATAACTTTCTTTAGATCCAGATTCCAAGGTCGTTTTAAACATTCACAAGATATAATCATGTTGACATAAGAACACAATTTTCTTAATCATTTGTTTGAATATAAGGAAGATGGAAATAGAGAACAAAAAGCGATTAATGCTTCAACTCATTTACGTCTGTCATAGTTTTGGGTAGTTTATTTACGATGAGAGATAGAAAATATTAAATATTATTGGCTGCTCTTCGGTTCTCGGGTTCTCTGCAGTGTAGAAAAGTTGTGGTACTTGACGTTTCGATCATCTTGTCGTGATCTTCTTCAGAAGTGAAGTACCTTCTGTTTCTTGGTGGCTGCTTCCGCTTGATGTCTGGCCTTGTCTGTAGTTAGGCGATCAATCAATGTTATATATGTCGTTGTTCAGCGTGTTGCTCAGGTGCAAGTGTAGTTCGTATAAACTATTCCCCACCGTATTAAGTAGGGTTCGGGTGTAGTGTATCCTCTCCCTAAGTAAGGCATCGCTTGCTCTTTGAAGTATTCTTCTGGCGCTAGGAGTCTCGATGTGGTGTTTGATTTTCAGGAATGGTGGTGTCGTCTTCTGGTCTCTGCATCTGCTGAGAAATGCCAGTTGGCTCAGTAATTTTGACTTCTTTAGTCGTAGATCTTCCAGTCTCTTAGTAAGCGTAAACGTTTCCTCCCCGTAGAGGTGTGTTAATGTAGTCTTCAGGCTTTCACGGCTACAGAAGTTCACTTCTGAAGAAGATCACGACAAGATGATCGAAACGTCAAGTACCACAACTTTTCTACACGGCAGAGAACCCGAGAACCGAAAAGCAGCCATCAACAGCGGCCGTGAAAGCCTGAAGACTACATTATTAAATATTATTATTTGTTTTACATTTTACCTCGCTGATGCCGAGAATAATTTTTCTCGGTATAAAGTTTAAATAGCCAAGATATGCATCTTCTCGTTTGCAGGTATCAATTCTCCCTGTGTAGACTAATTAAAAATATATACTGGAAAAAAAGTTTCCATTACAACTGTACTGTGAAAAACAATTTTATTATAACGTAAGATGTAGACTATTTAGTATAACTAGAATTTCAGTATTGCGTGATGAAGCAAGTCTATTGAAAATTACTGTGTTATTATACTCTCTTACGCCAAAAGTTATTATGTTTGTGTTAGCTTTATGTTTGTAATTATATTGTAACTAAGCAGTGAAACATGATTTCTCTAACACTAGGATACTGACTTGAAAAGTTTATTTGCACCTAGTACAGACGTGCAGTTTGCATAATATGCAATTACCGGGGCAAAATACAGCACTTTTGTATTAGGAGTTCGTAGCAAAATTTGACCGAAACATTGTTATAAGGTTAATAGGTCCCAATATTTTCTGCGAGTGATATTTGGGGGAAATATATTCAAACCCTAAGAAACAAAAAGTGATCGCGCCTTTGAAACACACAAGCTACACAGCTACTATAGCTATACTTAAATTTTAATTCCTGATTTATTTCCACTTAGAGGTCAATAAAACAATAAATAATTAAATACCAATTTATTCCAGGAATTAAAAGATAAGTACATAAAGGTCAAAAAATACATATATTAGCTATACTTAAAGTAAAACAATCCAGCAAGTTCACTGTTGCAAGCTGATGCTTTAAATTAGCATCAGTGAAACCTATATTTAAAAAGGTTGTCCTCAGGACGTTAGTAATTATCGTCCAATTTCGGTCACGCCTATTTTTTCAAAAATATTTGAAAAAATTGCAAAAGATCAAATAACTAATTATTACGATACACATTCTCTCTATAGTTCTTCTCAATTTGGTTTCCGGAATAAGTTGTCTACAACCCATGCACTTTTAAACCTGTGTTGTAGTGTTTTAAGAAACTTCGAAGACAAGAAATATACCCGAATTACACTTTACGATCTTACTAAAGCTTTCGACTGTGTGAGTTATGATACTTTACTTTAAAAACTTGAATATTAGAAATTTCCCAACTTGAGTATTAAGTTGTTGAAATCCTTTTTATCCGATAGAAAACAATTCGTCAAGTATAATAATTCTTTTTCTCTAATACTGCAAATTAGACATGGCGTATCACAGGGTTCAGTTCTCGGCCCTTGCTTATTCCTAATATACAGTAGGTGTTCAATGAATTAGAAACTTCTAGAAAAGTACTTTAAAACTTACTTTCGTTGTGAATATCTTCTATTCCCGGAAATTTCGGTAAACATACTTTATTGTTTACTTTATAAATACCACTTTTCATCGTAATAGTTCCTTTTACTACCCTTCGCTAGCAGGTAGAAATCCAAAGATCGGAATATCGTCTCAGATACCGTCAATTGCGTTGTCGAGAACAGTTACTGATAAGTGGTTTTTTGCGAAATTAGTGTAAATAAATTATTGTAATTTTGTGTAAAGTGTAAATATATAGATTTCAGTTATTTAGTGTAGTATAGACAGACATTAAGACACTTTTGTATGTATTTAGTGATATTAAGTTTGTGTTTTCTTATTTGTCGGTATGGGCCGTAAAAAAGACATCAGTAATGAACAGAAAGACATTATTGCTTCATTACTGATTGAAAACAAACTAAGCCAGCGGGAAATAGCGAACAATGTGAAGGTTTCATTTGCTATTGTATCGCGAATTTCGAAACGCACGGCTAACATAGAACTTACCACCTACCACATCAAATAGAAGGAACTGTCGCAAAAAGAGAATAGCCACTTCTCGAATGGAGAGAAAAATAATATCGGCGGCTTTACTAAACCGTAGGGTATCGGCACGAACGATACTTCGGAACCTGCGACAAGATAGCATAAAAATATCACGCATGACACTGCGTCGTAGACTCTACGAAGGCGCCGATAGTATGTAGACGTCCGGTTAAGAAGCCCAAACTAACTGCTAGGATGAAGAAAGCGAGATTGCAATGGGCTAAACAGTATCAGAATTATACTGTGGATGACTGGAAAAGAGTTAGTATTTTCTTTTGTTGTTACAAAAATTATTTTCGGTAAACAGTGTGATGTTTAGTTATTTCTGATTTTTGTGTTCTTTATTAGGAGATCTTCAGTGACGAATGTCGGATAGAATCCGTAACGGATGGCCCTTTGTATGTGAGGAGAAGACCCTATGAAAGGTACAAGAACAAATGGCTCGTTAAAACTGTTAAACATCCACCAGCAGTGATGATATGGCGTTGCATTTCCGAACGTGGTCCTGGTCCCCTGTACTTTGTTTCTGGAACCATGAACCAAACTCAATATTTGAAGATGCCGAGGGATGTTTTTTTTGCCATATTTGCAAGGTATATGTACAGAAGACAAGTCGTACACATTTATGCACGACGGTACTCCATGCCATACAGCCAAAACTGTAAAAAAGTTGTTAGAAGAGCAAGGTACGGCATTGCTTTCTTGGTGTGGGAACTCCCCGGATTGAAACCCAATAGAAAACTGTTGGGCAGTATTAAAATCGAAAATAAAACATTTCATAATCCAAATATAAATGTATTAAAACAGAGAATTGAAGAAATTTGGGAAAATGATCCACTTATTAAGGATACAATTAAAACCTGTATAAATAGTATGCCACAAAGAATTAGAAAAGTACTGAAACTCAAAGGTGGTACTACCAAATATTGATTTACAGTACTTGTATTTTCAATTTACTACTTGTTTTGTATAGAATAAAATACATAATATACGTACAAGGAGCTTTATTGCAAATGAAAATTAAGAGTTTCTAATTCATTGAATACCTACTGTATATAAATGATTTGGAATACTGTGACTTAAACACGAAATTTATATTATTCGCTGACGATACTACTACTTTAAATAGTGATAGTTCCGTACAAAACATGAAAGAATCTGTTCTTACCACGAGTGCTTATTAAGAAAAATGATTTCTAGCGAACAAACTTGATATTAATAAAACTAAATCTCAGTTTAATTCTGACATTACCATGAAATAATAATAATGATACATTGGTGACACCTGTTAAGCGTCTTGTAGTGTTCATAGACAGCGGATTGACGTGGGAAGCCCACTGTGATGATTTATGTAAACACCTAAATAACAAAGTATATTTGATTAGATCCTTAAGTTATAATCTCTCTTCAAATTGTTTACAAATCATTTACTTTACTGTTTTTCATTCAATTATGAGTTACGCAATACTTGTTCGGGAACACCCCAGTCACATGTGTAAGGTGTTTAAAACTCAGGGAAAATGTATTAGAACATTACTATTATATATTATATTATTACATTTTCAGACATTAAATATCTTAACTACACCAGGCGTCTTTATATTGGAATGCGTCCTATTTGTAAAGCAAAATATAAATTGCTATAACATGAACTCGTATTACCATGATTACTTAACTCGTTCGACTGATATGATTAGGTTAGATTACCTTTTAGATTAAGTAGATCTATAGAGATAGTATAAATTACTGCTATAATGTGTTTCAATGTACTTCCGGATAGTATCAAAGCTTTAACACCAACAAATTAAAAGTCTTATTGAAGAAATACTTAATACCTAAGTCATTTTATTCCGTTAAGGAATACAATGATAATAATTTTAGCGACATGAGATAATTTTCTATGATTATTGCTCCCGTTGTTCTCTGTCTTGTGCTGTATGTAAACACTTGTGTATTGACATTAAATATATAATAACATTTTATCTTATAGTTATTAGTGGAGATCTTTGCAATCAAGCGATTCTACTACGGTTTTATGTTAGCCTGCGGATAGAATACGCCAATCTAGTTGTTAGTATAAAGGAGGGAGGAAAAGTCTAATTAGTAGATTGACAATATAATCGAAACTTTTATTGAAAGTGTCAGCAACCACATGATGAACGTTATGCAGTTCCACAACTGAAAAGTGATAAGGAAAGCAAGAAGAGCCTAGTTACTACTAACATTACCTTAACCAACATTTAACTCACTCAGTTTATTCGGTTTGAATTAACTCATAACAGAATTTGAATCTATCAAATTCACAAGCATAATTTTTTAAGTCACACAAGATACACAGAAATCTGGTTGATTTCTAAGTATGTGTTGGTAAATTACTGTGCAAAATAATTGTAAACTTTCTGAAGCTCTGTAGATACATTATGATCCTCTTTCTTGGAGGTCGTTCGTATAAATCCATCCAAGCCAACTCTGGAAGCAGTGGTGTTACATAGCGGAATCTTATACCAGTCCATTCCAATTAGTTTGGGTATGCAATGAAATTACAGGAATACGACTTTGGGGTCAATCGTGGTAGGACAACCTATTATATTAAGCAGAAGTGACTACTACGATCGAATTTTATACCAAGAAAAGACAATCTATATAGTATGGATATCATAATGTACTTAAAATTAGGTACATGAAAAACATTGTTAAAACATTGAACCAATAATGTGACAGTTTTGAATGCTTTCTGAAATAATTTGCAAAATTAACAGAAGGAAAATCCAAAAAGAGTCTTTTTGTTGGACCATAATAGTAAGCGATAGAAAATGTGAAATCAAATTAATAGTGCGAAAAAGCATGCTGCTATGGTACATACCTAGCAGTTATTTGAGAAACGAAATATAAAATTACTAAGAGTGGATATAACACATTTCGCGATATTCCCAAAAATATGAGCCAAAGACATTTTTGGAATAGAACAACGAAATCATGACAAATGGAATTGTTTATGCAGGCTATAGTATATTTAGAAAAAAACGGAAAGAAGGTTCTTCTAAGCTCCATAATGCTGTAAAAGTAATTTCTGCTTTAATATAGCAAAAATTGAACTCGTTCTTAAAAATAACGTACTGTTGCAATAGTCCACTGATATGTATCTAACGATAACTCATACGAAAATACGCTTACGGTTTAAGCATGTTACATGTAATTTTTAGTAGCAAATATGATTGCAAATCACAAACACCTTATTGACAATCAAAAAACTATCAAATCTATATATCCATCTTTAGATAATATTTGATAGGATAGTATACTAACACAATATTATTTAAAAACTATAAAACTATAAAATCATGTGAGTAACCAAAGAGCTCTTAATGTTAAGAGCTTCCTTGAAACTAAAATTTGTTGTAGGATCTATTTAGAAAATAATGTTTATCTTACGGTTTATCAATGATGCGATAAGCTAACGGTTTTTGCAAATGTATAAGTGATGTACCAATTCATTAAACAGTTTTATACCGGCATTACCTGTCATTGTTTTATAAAGGATTAAGGATATCCTCATTATATTTTCTGCGCCTTGTTAAAGAAGACTCCGATCCATATCTCACAAGGATCTTGGCGCGGTACTTCGTGGAAGAGGGACTACGTATAAAACAGACCTGGATGGAGATTCACTTCTTCGTGTACAAATCGACAACACGTACCCATTATGTCGTTCGTATACATACATAAGACACATATTCGAAATTGAACCGTCTTCGTACACTTCGCCGTGGTCAATAAACCGGCAGTCGAAGTTATTTTAATAGTCAGTTGAAGTTTCGACTCTGTAGCATTAGCATCAAGTGCGCCGTGGCAGCAGGAACAGGCACAGAACACATCGCGTATAACATGCTCTTACTCGTTCATTGATGCCGAGATTAGACTCAGTTCTTTCGGCATTACGCAGATATGCACATTACGCAAACGGATCTCGAACTTCTAAACTAATCCGGCGAGTATTGTATTGAGTTTTCTAGACGTACTCGCGTCTGTAGTAAGAACGAGAACTTGTAAAATTCGCGTGTCTTGTTATTGACTTACCGAACAACCCGGGTTGTGCTCTCACCGTCTAGCTGCGCTCTTTGATTATGTCATTTCTTAACGTTGTATGTAGTGCAAGGTGTTACGGCTTTTCGTACCACGTGATAATATTGTTTTGAGAATGACAAGAGGTAAGTCTAATTATTTTACCGCTTTCTCCAATGAGTTAAATTGTTAACATGTGGATTATGCCATGAGTTTGTTTGCTTTTTCAAATTAAAAACTATAATAAATCAGTCGAAAAATAACAATGAAACTGTCACATTAAAGAAAATGTGAATCGTTAGCTAAATGTGAGAAAATTGTTTTGACGAGTGGTGGCTATTTTGAAACAAATATAGAAAGAAAAATATATTTATATATTATGTAGGACAGTAGTTTCTTTTTACATTTCATATGAGTAAAGCGGAAAATGGATTCTTAACCTTATTTTAAACCAACTTTTTGGACGGTATTTTCTATATTCTCTTGAAAAATTGAAATTGAAAAAAATTGTACAGAAAATATTTGTACCTAATAGAACCATGCAATTAATTTTATTAAATAAATATAAATTGAATCAATGCAAGTAATTTATACTACAGGCATAGTACTGCTCTTGGTTAAAGCACTCTTACTTTCGGTAACTATATTAACTAGGATGGAGAGACTCGTCAGTAGGATGTCCTTTAACGTCTTTCTATTCATGAATAAAGTACGTATTACGCGAGGTATGTTATTAATATTTTTTCGAGGAGAACACGAAAATACATTTATATAAATGAAATAGGGAGAAATAAAAACTTTAACAGACTTTTTGGTTTCAATATGTTTCTCCGAGTAAATACACATTAAGCTTAAAGCCACAGAAAAGATGAACCATAAGTAATTTCGATGATAATTTTAATACTAATAATAATTTTGTGATAAAGTATTAAGTGAAAGCTTTTTGTTTAGATTTTCGTTTACAATGGTTAAATTATATTTAGACACGACGTTTAGATGAAATAGTTAATATAAAATGAAAATTAGGCAGGCTAATTAATAATAATAAAAAATAAATAAAATGCTCTAAAATTAAATTAAAAGGTGCAATTCAAAGGAACAGACACGTCGTATCTATCATGCGTATAGGTATATGTATTACATGTGTACACTGAGCGATAATAGTAAGTACATGTTACTGAATTGTAGTTGATTCGATTTGCCATTTACGGTACTAATATATAAACTGGTATATTCACTAATTCTTCATTAAAAAAAAAAAAAAACGCAGAATCACCGAAAATGTTTATTAATTTCTTTCACTGATCCTAACTACAACAATACGCTATTTTTATGTAATTTTTGCTGAATGGATTATATACAATGAAAAATAAGGTATAATTTTTGTAGTGTAGCTCGTATGCATGAGTCGCTTTGATTAATGAGATTATGATTGAGAATACAGAATAGCATAACAGATGCATAGTGATAGGAAATAAGTTACCGGCAGTTAACATTGTGTTACATCTACCTTTTTTGATGTAGCCGTCGTAGTTTTATAGCTCTTTTGAGACTGTACTAACGTTTATCATTGATGTTGGAAGAATTTCTTTGGGGGTAGGATCTGGGTTTCTCTGTGTCACCTATTATTATTGTCCTATCAAGTTCGTTTTATCTACATACGTTCTTATGAAGTTGTATGTAGTGAAAGATCTAGGCATTGCGGTCGACATACTAGTTGGTCTTATATTAAATGCTTTCCACAATCTTGGAAATTATAGCGGGTGTAACGAATCGGCTTTTACTGGAGATGCTGTTCTAATTACTCATGACATTAATCTCGAAATGGGAAAGTTCTGTTGGCATTATCTCTAAGTATATAATTCCTTAGTTTACGGTACTAATATATAAACTGGTATATTCACTAATTCTTCATTAAAAAAAAAAAAAAACGCAGAATCACCGAAAATGTTTATTAATTTCTTTCATTGATCCTAACTACCACAATACGCTATTTTTATGTAATTTTTGCTGAATGGATTATATACAATGAAAAATAAGGTATAATTTTTGTAGTGTAGCTCGTATGCATGAGTCGCTTTGATTAATGAGATTATGATTGAGAATACAAAATAGCATAACAGATGCATAGTGATAGGAAATAAGTTACCGGCAGTTAACATTGTGTTACATCTACCTTTTTTGATGTAGCCGTCGTAGTTTTATAGCTCTTTTGAGACTGTACTAACGTTTATCATTGATGTTGGAAGAATTTCTTTGGGGGTAGGATCTGGGTTTCTCTGTGTCACCTATTATTATTGTCCTATCAAGTTCGTTTTATCTACATACGTTCTTATGAAGTTGTATGTAGTGAAAGATCTAGGCATTGCGGTCGACATACTAGTTGGTCTTATATTAAATGCTTTCCACAATCTTGGAAATTATAGCGGGTGTAACGAATCGGCTTTTACTGGAGATGCTGTTCTAATTACTCATGACATTAATCTCGAAATGGGAAAGTTCTGTTGGCATTATCTCTAAGTATATAATTCCTTAGTTTACGGTACTAATATATAAACTGGTATATTCACTAATTCTTCAAAAAAAAAAAAAAACGCAGAATCACCGAAAATGTTTATTAATTTCTTTCATTGATCCTAACTACCACAATACGCTATTTTTATGTAATTTTTGCTGAATGGATTATATACAATGAAAAATAAGGTATAATTTTTGTAGTGTAGCTCGTATGCATGAGTCGCTTTGATTAATGAGATTATGATTGAGAATACAGAATAGCATAACAGATGCATAGTGATAGGAAATAAGTTACCGGCAGTTAACATTGTGTTACATCTACCTTTTTTGATGTAGCCGTCGTAGTTTTATAGCTCTTTTGAGACTGTACTAACGTTTATCATTGATGTTGGAAGAATTTCTTTGGGGGTAGGATCTGGGTTTCTCTGTGTCACCTATTATTATTGTCCTATCAAGTTCGTTTTATCTACATACGTTCTTATGAAGTTGTATGTAGTGAAAGATCTAGGCATTGCGGTCGACATACTAGTTGGTCTTATATTAAATGCTTTCCACAATCTTGGAAATTATAGCGGGTGTAACGAATCGGCTTTTACTGGAGATGCTGTTCTAATTACTCATGACATTAATCTCGAAATGGGAAAGTTCTGTTGGCATTATCTCTAAGTATATAATTCCTTAAAGTGTTGCGTCTTAGACAAGAGTCGCAATATCTCTTAGCAGATGTAGAAGCGTTTCATCACCCTTCTGATAACCTCGATAAATGGTTGCTTCTGGGCTTATAAACGATATACTTAAGGTATTTCTGGTGTATTGGTTGTTTGACTTTCTTATATATTCGAATGCTTAAAAGCCTAAACCAATTTCAGTATGTTCACTACAGCCAGTTCTTGCAGTATCCTGAGACACTTAAGAATGAATCTCGAAGTGATCTCAGCATTTGTAGTATGCCGGTGTACTGCTCTAGGCCGGAGGATACCCTGTGTCCGTCTCTGCCTATCAACCGTACCCTAAATTTGCAAAGAAATCTGGTTTTATTTCTTTGCAAATTTAGATCCACTTGTATATATATTTCTGCTACTCCACTCCTTCCTATTCTTCCTTTTTTGGTAGGTTTTTTCTCTCCTTATTATATTTAGTTGGGTTGATGTAAATTCAGAAATTGAGAAGTACTTCTCTACGCTTTGGTACTACTTCTTGTTTTATCTTTAATCTGCATTTGGTTTTAATGTCTCTTCCTCTTCTAAGAGACGCACAGATGACATATTCGATAGTACTTCCATGACAGCAGTTGACGTTGTACTCGTTGCTTCTATTATATTCAAGCCTTTTCACCACACTGCATAAGTAGTAATGGATACACAAACGCCATAAAAAATTTGAGTCAAATATCAACACTTCCGAAAACTTCTTAGCAATGTGAGTATTCGATTAAAATTGATTCTCAGATATTTCACATCCAACACCGGCATTAGTTTCTCTCCGAATAGGTACAGATTATTGACTTCGCATGGAGCCCGCCTTCGAGTATACGATAAAAGGCAGATTTTATTGTTAGGTCCTCTCTATCGCATTACGCCAAACGTTAAAGCACCTTGGATCGTTTCGAAGAGGATGCTTTCACATTTTTCTGTTGTTTTAGTCGCTATTACAAGTGTACCCAGTAACCACATAATTCACTTCCTAAAAGTCCTGTAGTAGACTGTCTGTCACTGGGCACCCCAGCAAAGGAGAGAGTATGTAACTCTCACTGAAGGCAGCCCGTTGCGGCCTGCGTACTACTTCAGTCCCCTGGTTCAATGAAACGTAGATTTCACTGTACGTTAGTATATCGTAACTTACCCCGTATAAAACTTATTTTCTCTGAAGGGCACTTTCCGACTTTCTAGTCACCGTATATCTGGAAGCTCGCAGAATTTCTCTACTTGATAGATGTATTGGTTCTTGTAAACGGATCTACGTAAGAGAAAAATGCTTTCAAATTTAGGACCGGTCATTTAATAATTAATTCACGTCGTAATAAACTGTCGAACTGTCGCATTTGAATTTCTTAAAAAGCAAATCATTTTTTAAAACAATTCTAATTCTAACAATATCTAGCTACAGTGCGAGTTTTGTAAAGGTACAAAATCGTAAAATTCTGAATAGTTATCCAGGATTAAAAGATATTGTTGTTTATGTGAATGACATAACTCTCTCTTATTATATTATTACATTTTTTAGATTTTCGCATTTTGGAGGAGATTGCAGGGCTAAATGCTTATGAAATACAAATAACACACTTGAAAAAATGATCTATTCGCTTGTGTGGGTTATTGACAGTTGACCGATTGATGATACATATACGATTTGTTTGTTAGACAATAACCCAGTTCTGCAGTAGATATATTATTATCCAGCTCCACTCATGTGATTCCTTTATATTAATAAAATTGTTTCTCAGAACTTTGTTGCGCGTATGTAACCAGTAGAAAGTAAACAGGTAGTATTGTTTCTTACAAGTTGCTGAATACAAAAAGTATCAGCAATGTTTTATTTCTAATTAAGACTTAGTACCTTGTAATTTATTTTATAATTTTCTTTCATTTGCATAATTGAAATTGGCCAAAAATTTGATTCGTATCACGTGAAAAAATACATGCTGCTCAATAAACTATGTGTCCAAGATTCTTAATTATTTTTTCATGCTTCTAATAAATTTTAACATAATTTATTATTATATGTTCGTCATTAGGTATACTATTTACTGTTGGTTTGTACAGTCTACGCGTTCATCATTGTAACACATCAAAATCAAGACGATAAAAATATATTTATTGTTTTGCAATGACCAATGATATGTGTAATCTTACCACTCGAAGGAAATCATTTATAGTACGTAGCGTCGTCATGAATCTGGTTTATGTACTTGACAGTGGTTAGCATACTACAAGACTACACCTACACATCTGTACTTGCTACTTACGTTAATTCATTTTCACTTTTTCATCAGACAACAAAATTATACGTGGGTTGATAGGTCGTCTTCAAGATTGCTGCTGATTTAAATAATACTGCGCGACGTGTTTAACTGCATTACATTTACTTGAGATTTATGTCGAACTAAATCTAGTCCATATCTATAAATAATGACATTATAAATAATGCAATAGCACAGTTTTTTTGTGTGTTATTCTGAATCATAAAGTAAACCGTTACAAATTTATATAAATATAGTTGTTGTAGATTATGCTATTATTTTTAGAATTGTATTTATAATTATTTTCTTCGGAAAATTACACAAAATATGAAGGAAAATTATTCTCATTAGTAAAGCATATTATTTGTGGGTGCTATGGCAGGATGCTGCAATTAGCCACTTAGCGCTGCCGTAGTTTGGGTGCTCTATACAATTAACTATAATACTTAATATTTTAATATTTTACCGGAAAATTTTTGATTGGTCATAAAGAACGATAATTACATATAACATATTTAATATAAAACACCATATTGAAAAATAGTTGGTTAAGGTTAAAGTTAAACTTCAAAAATCATTATATAGGTTATCCACAATGTAACACAATCAAGTAGTTAAATTAGGTCGCACTAGCATCGTTTTATTGAATTTGTAATTGTTGTTGTAGTGCTCAATTACCTCTAAACAAGTGATATATTTGTAATATTTGACTAGATTAGGAGGATAAACCCATACAATCTATATATCCAGCTCAGAGAGCTAAAGTGCGAGCTTCATTGATAAGTTCTACAGAAGTTGAAATAAAAAATGCTCCTGATTTGCAATTCATAGTCCAGCTCAGAGAGGTTGTCTGGGCGATAACATTAAAACAGCTTTCATAATAGAAATAAAGCAATTGAACAGTTTATGGAGTTCAAGTAATGTGACCTGTTTATAAAAATCGGTGTAATTTACATGCAAAAGAAGCATTTTGAAATCAAGGAAGAATATTGTTCTACTTAATTAAAATGCAAATTAGTTTTAGTTCAAGAAAACGTACTGAATTTGAACAATATTAAAATTTCCTAACCACTAAAACACAAATTTTATATTTGTATAATTTTAACAAGCAAACGGTTTGTTACAAAATACCATATGCAACTCTATTGAAAACACCATCTTACTTGAATAAACAAAAGGAGTATTTTATAAATTGTTTGGAGGTGAAGCAATATTTATTTGATCAAAGTAAATTGACTGTGAAAATATGTAACACGTGCACCCAATAAATATGTATTTTTGTTGTACACATCGTTATGTATCTTCTTCGAAAAAATGTTATTTAGCGTAAGTTCTTTCATCAGATAATATAATCTAGAGATCTTATCAGTGGGTACTTCAAACTTAATTCGTCTATTAAAGAACATGATTTTATTATTCACTGCATGTTTCAAAATGTAATATTAGTGTACCTACATATTTCTGTTGGGTAGTTATTGTATTTTTTGTTAATATAAAACGAAAAAAAAACAAATATTAAATAACTAATATTTTATAATGTAGTATACATAATGACTTAAGAAATACTCTACGATAGGGGTAGATTAATTATTTGCGAATAAGTAACCACCCAAAACAAGGCATTAAGATGCCACTACATTTTTAGCTTAAAAACTATATATTGTCTTATTTCAGGCAAGCACTAATAAGACAATATCTTCTACAGAGGTTATAGAAAAAAGACATTTTCCCGATTTAATGCAAAATTATTTAATAGAAATGTAAGAGGGAGCGTTTTTATATTCGCGGAATGGGGGATAAGGGGTGGAAATAAAAAAAACAAATTATTTTTCTTTTTCAATATATTCACCTGCAAGACGGATACATTTTTCACATCTTTCAATTAATTTATTTATACCCTCATAAAAAAAGGTTTCTTTTTATCTGCAAAATACGCTGAAACTGCCTCCTTGACTTCATCATCGGCATTAATTTTTTTACCCCGCAGCTCTTTTTTCATTTTCGGAAACAGGTAATAATCACTCGGGGCCAGGTCTGGGCTGTAGGGTGGGTGATTCACAATTTCGAAGCCAACCTTATGCAGGGCAGCTAACGCAACGCGGCTCTTGTGGACGGGCGCGTTGTCGTGCAAAGGCAGCACACCTTTCGTCAATTTTCCGTCTTTTCTCTTTAATGGCTTCTTTTAGTCGCTCTAATATTGAAGCGTAATATTCTCCGGTTACAGAAACACCTTTATCTTTATAATCAATCAACAATATTCCTTCCGAGTCCCAAAATACCGTTGCCATGAGTTTCCCAGCTGATTGTGACACTTTAAATTTCTTGGGAGGTGCTGTGCCCTTTTTATGCCACTGCATGGAGTCTTGTTTGGACTCAGGTTCATAACGATGAGCCCAAGTTTCGTCTCCAGAAACAATTCGACTCAATACACCATCCTTGTCTTCATTACAGAGGTCCAAAAATGCACGCGAACACTCTACGCGCTGTTATTTTTGCGGCGGCGTGAGCATTCTCGGCACCCATCTTGCGCTGACCTTAGACATGCCGAGATGATCGTGTAGGATTTTAAAAATTGTTGTATCGGATACTCCAACCATTTCTGCGAGTTGTTTCTTCTTTAGTCGAGCATCTTCGAGTACAATTTTTTCAACTTTTTGGATAAGTGGTCACCTCAATGCTCCTGCCTGGCCTCGGGTCGTCTTCAAGGGATTCCTTTCCTTGTTTAAATAAACTATGCCACTTGTACACCATGGTTTTTCCTGGACAAGAGTCGCCGTAAACCAATAACATCTCATTCATTATGGTCGCGACTGATTTTCCTTGCCTGGCAAGGAACTTTATAACGGCACGATATTCGATTTTTTCCATATTTCACTTTTCACTCCTGATTATGTTACTTGGTTGATGATAGCTCAAAGACTAACTGTCTAATACTGCGATGGTTGTCTGCCTCTTCTTGAAAGGTCCTCTTCTTCCAGTTCCACTTCCTTCATGGATGTCTTTCTGGTGGTTCTCGGGTTCCTGGGTTGTTGTGGCTTCTCGGAGTCTTCTGGATGGGTCTCCCACGCTGTTGGTATCTGAAACTAACGAAACAGAGGTATTATTTTATGAATAAATCATCACCGCGTCACATTTGTCGGAGTAACTCCGTTGTGGTGCGGTGCTTGGTGGGCCCCACTGATTTTTGCGCGATAGCGCTACTCATCGCTGGGTTGCTGCTCGCGAATGCCTTGTCGAAAAATCCTCGGTTGAGTTTCTTCAAGAACTCGTTCAGGTCCTGGACGTCTGCCGCTGTAAGTTGTCGGAGGACTGCCAGCGAGGTACGTCTAGGAAGTCGGAATACAAGTCGCAGAACGCGATTTTGCACTCGGACTAGTGGAAGGATGTGAGATGGAGCCGCCGTGGCCCAAGCTGGGCTGGCGTAGGTTAGGATCGGGCGGATGTGGGTCTTGTACAGCATCGCGCCCGTTTTGGGATTGAGTTTGGAGTTACCGAGGATAGGATATAGCTGGTGCAGTCGAGCGATGGCCCTGTTCCTAGCTCTACCTAGATGCTCGGCGAAAGTTAGCTTCCGGTCGAGGATCATTCCCAGGTATTCGATCTTCTCGCTCCAATCGATCGCCGTCCGAAGAACGGTGATCTTTCGGGGCGAGGGTTGTCGTCTCCGGCTGAACGCAATAGCTTGCGTTTTTCTCGGATTGATGGTCAAACCGAATTCGCTAAAGAATCCCTCGATTCGATCCAGCTGCGCGTGGGCGAGCTGAGCTGCGATCTCGGGACTCTTCGAGGTAGCCACTATAGCGGTGTCATCCGCATAGATGGCGTTAAACACTCGTCGGTCGGTCGGTTTGGGAATGTCCGCAACGTAGATGCTGAACAGTGCCGGGCCCAGTGCCGAGCCTTGTGGAACTCCAGACACCATTTGCCTCTCTGATGATTCCGTTCCGTTAACAACGGTGTGGAATCTTCGGTCCTTGAGGTACGATCTGATGGTCTTCAGGATTCGCGGCTGAAAGCCGGCTACCTTCATCTTCGTCAGCAAGCCTTCATGGCGGATCTTGTCGAACGCCTTCTCCAGGTCCAGGGATACCATAATGGTCGTCTGTTTCCTGTTGAATGCGGTCGAACTGTCGAATAACAGTGAAACTTCGTATTTATACTAATTATGAGTCGCTGCACAGGCCACGCCCCCAATGCGCCTAATCACCCCCCTACAACCCGCTCATTCCGCGCATATAAAAACGCTCCCTCGTATGTTTCTTTGTATGTCTTAAGTGATAAAATTTTGAGGGTTTGCAATTTATACCGTAGATAGCAAGTTACACAGCACCTCTCAAGATCAAGAATTTTTTAAGCAATTATTCGAGTTATACTTGAGAAAGTAGACATTTACTGTGCTCTGTGTGAACAGATCTACCAGTAATGTACACCTCATTGAATCAGGGAGTTGCAGCAGCGCTATCAGCACAGGGTTGCTGTCAAGAAAGAATACTCTCGTCTCTGCTATAACGTTTAGTGATGAATAAACAAGGCAAATTTGGTACATACCGTGCCATATTTGTACACGACATAACTGCATACTAATTTGCAATTGAAAGCTGCTATAGTATGTACGGCTAGCTGGCGGCGATTGCGAACCCGATAACGCTCAAAATATTTCTCGCTATGTACGTGGTACACATTTGCCATGTTTAATGAGAATGACTTATTATGAGACTTTAACGAAGAATGATATGTGGCTCACGCTTATATTGATGACAAAACAATTATAAAATGAATTGATGCCTATTAAGTCGGAGCGCGAAAGGGAGGAGTTGAAATACATTCTTATACAACACCTCTGATACTATTTGCTCGATGGAAAGTGTTATTTAGTGTTAATTATCTCTAAATGTTTGGAGATCACTTTTAATCGAATCTAAGTTTGCATCCTCTGTAATCACTACAATTGATAAACTTTTGGGAGCTATAAATTTGTAAAAAAAAACCTGTCGGACAAAATAGAGCTTTTGCCAAGCATAACCTACTACAAGTATACAATATTTCATTCTAGAGTATACATGGCCAAAATAATAAGATCTTAACACCTCAACATTCACATTATTGCGCAAATTGCTAATAGCAGAAAACGCAGTATTAATTTTTTTATCAAATCATCCATATGTGATTGCCATGACATGCCATTATCGAAATTCATACCTAAAAACCTGAAATTATCCATGTTCGTCACAGATCTATCGCTTAAACTGAAATATATACTTTCACTTGCTTTGCTGTTGAAAAATATAAAATTCAACTCCAAGTTATTATTTCTAGACCAGTTGCCCATAAATCTATTAATATCATTTCCTAGCTGTGATAAAGTAGCCAAACGCGGTCAAATCAGTACGCAAAAGGTACCATCAGCATATTTATACAAGGGACAACGCCCAAGAGCATCGGGCATATCACATACGTAAATCAAAAACAACATATGAGATCAATGTTGTTGGATGGATATTTGTAGGATTCCTCGAAAAATATTTTTAATGATAATTTAAATTCTTGCATTATGTCATTATCCAGGCCTTTAACACTCGCATAGGTACTGTTGTCGCTTAGTTAAGTGTATATTCAAGCGCGCGACCTCGTACGCCAACCGCCTGCAACTTTTGTAGCAGAATTCGAAGGTCACTCGTGTTAAACGCATGGGAAATGTCACAAAATATGGCAGCAGCCTTCCCACTATTACCCAAAATACAAACCAAGTTATTTAAAAAATCATAAACTGCCATTGCTCCTTCCAGGCAGAAAACCGTATTGAATGATGTCTTGTGTCATGTAGTGTGAAATGAGTCGCTTATCTATAATTTTTTCAGATTTTTTGAAAACGAAGGTAACAACGATACAGGTTTATAATTTTGTATATCACCTGCAGACCCTTTCTTATGTACCGACTCGACTTTTGATATTTTAAATTCATCTAGAAAAGTGCAAGAGCTAATAAAATTGTTAATCATTATGACTAGTGGCTTAACAATATATTGTGAGCAACTGTTCAATATTGAAAATGGTACGTCATCGTATACGGTAGAGCGTTATTAACAATGCTACATATGACCTCTTTGACATCTGTCCGAGATTGTATACGGATGCCTTTCTATATCGGTATTGCTAACACTACTGAAATGTTCCACAAACATTTAATATCTGCTTCCAACTTTTTTGTTTATAATACTGTGTTTCAGTAGCCTGGATCAGCTGACTGCGTTTTTTTCTCGGATTTATAATATATATATTATAATATATATTATATTTATTTTACGAATTTCTAAATAATTTTTAACGAATTTAAATTTACCTTATTTCTTTACTTATTCATTTTCAAAGCTACAGCATTATATTTCAGGAATTTTAAAACACTGAAAATGATCGCATTTTTGCTTAGGAATAAAATGCATAAAAGTTACTGAAACGTAAAACTATGGCATCTGCAGATATTAAACAAGCTCAAAATAATAAACAAAATATAAACACTTGCTTCAAATTAGAAGGCGAAAGATTTTGGAATATGTTTTCTGTTTTTTAAGAGTGTTCGGTTCTTTTTATGTAGAGATATAATCCATGCTTTTAATAGTCTCTAGCTTCCTATGATATTCACGAAGAATGTTATGGGAATTTACGCAATATTCGTGGTAAAATATTAATTTGTTTACTATTTTTATAATGGCTTGAAAGTAGGTCACAGTATGCGCCTTATTTATTATCTTAACCTACTATGGCCTTATTTTTTAAAACGGTGTGGTCATTGCTTGGTTGTGGCGTATCATTAATTCTTTGGATTCTAATTATAGATATTAGAAAAAAACACGTTAATGGGTACAATACATTAATACAATTAGTGAAATTCTACCAACAGTTTCAATTTAAGTTGCCCTTGCACTTTGTTAGTTGTTTATATTCGTCTAATTGTGAAACATATCGCTAAATGTTCCAACATTACCTTCCATACTTTATGATCGCTAAATTACAGACAATTGCACAGAACAGTTATGTTCAAAGGCCAAATGTTCATTGGATTTAATAGCACTTGATTTAGAATTTTATGGAATTTGTGCACGACGAGCAATACAAAAGAGGCATAAAATGTACACATGAGTATTTCTACGCATTATCAAAATGCTTGCTGAGACAATATACGCCTCATAAAACTTGCATCCTTCAAGTTCCTTTAGGTATTTGATCTTTGTTGATATGAAACACTTTTTTGTTTTTAACTTATTAACATACTAGAATAAATGTTGATAAAGGATAAAAAGTTGATTTGTTAAATACTACTTGTATCGCTACAAAATCTTTTATTGTATTTTTAGTCTTATTAAACTATCTGCTATCTTAGTACAGGTTTGACATAAAGTTTTAGTAAACTTCACATTATAATAGTAATCCTGGAGGCAGTAACGCTAATTAAAGGCATTAACTAGTACACTGTTAGGCATTTTAAAAGCTATCGTTTTACAAAAATTATTATTACTATTTAAGAAGTCATACATAACGACATTATATTACAAAATCGATATCAAATGTGGCATCCGGTGAAAGTGTGCCGGGTTAAATATATTCTTTTATACTGTACAAGGTAGGTAATTGCTGTTAATATAAAAAGCAGCTCACCAATTGTAAAGCAAGTGGAATATAAAAGGAATAATGTTACAGATTAATCACGTATCTTTTCCGTTATAGTCATTTAGTTCTCTTTTTTAGTTGTTCTTTAAATTCATTGCTGTAACACAAAAGTGTATTTATTCTGCAGCACGATAATATGCTGCCTCTAGTTCCAATAATTTTAGATATTTAATTCGGTACCCAGTTTCCGGACAAAATCTGGAAAATATTTACTGCCTGCCTTCTTCTTCTAATCGAGATGAAGTTTTTCACAAAATTGCGTATTTTTGCTCCGTTATTTTCATCTCCTACCTAAACTACACTCTTTTCTACAATTGTAGTGAGATTAGTTTGTTAGATATCTCATCTTCTAGATTACCAATGAAGAAGCATCTTTGTTTGTATAGTGAAGGAAGTAATGATACTCTATATTTGGTATTCCTAAAGTACAGGTACAAAAGGACTCTTGAACAAACTCTTTCAACTCTACTCTTAGCGTTTATCATAATGGACGTATAAATGGGTCCATTATTCAGAAGTTCTTCACAGGATCTCTTGGTGCAGAAGTAGAAGACTAAATACTACTATATAATACTAACTCAACTTAGTTGCTGACGAAACGCATCGGTGTTTTAGTTAAAACTTGTTTGGTGTTTAGTGGGTTGAAGTGTTTAGGGTCCATTATTGATACAAACATTTTCGATCACTTCACTTCCCTTTTCATATACTCTATTTATCGCACCACCTTTACAATGGTCTAACATACTCTAGCTGGTGTTTGTATAATATGTATTACCACAGTCTTATATGCTGAAATGAATCGTATTTTCCTCCTTGTATTTTCTTTAGTTTAAAGCGTTTTCCAAGTTGGTAGCCCACTGAATAGTGCGCTATTACATGTATCTTAAAATCATAATCAGTACAGAAAACAATAATTGAAAATGTCATATATGGATATTTAAGTTACTCCTATAGTCACTATAACCACTTGCACCATAAACGACACTATTCTTTATAAACATTAGAGATAACTTAGGACGCCGAGCTCTGGTTTGAAGGCTGTGCAGAACTCCAGTTGATAGAGCTGTGGGTGCAGTACTAACACATATAAAAGAGATCCTATAAAATAACTGCCTATAATTCTAAGGAAATAATAGTCTTTATAAGATAAAACTTCATTATGTATTTCCAAATTCTTTATTATCGTACTTTAACAATAAATACCCTATATACTGTAGAGACGATAATTTTGTTATTATTCAATCTATCTTTACTAATATTCATCAATCCATATATGTATATTTGAAACCTCAAAAAAGTTTGCGAACAATAGATTGTATAAAAATCTGATGCCGTATCGTGAAAATCATGATTATTTGAAAAAGATAATGTCATATACATATATTATATTATAACAGCATGTAACTATTAAAACTATTCATTTAAATTCCATTTAAAATGCATGAAAGGCACTTGATCAAAGAGGTTTAGGAAGTTCACCGAACACAATTCACCGGAAACAATTAGTCAAAATCCAGTTCCCCGAATTGCAATTCTCCCTACAATCAATACCCCAACACATAATTCACCGGCAGAATGATGACCTACGGTAAAAATTTTAATATTTTATAGGCGTATTCAAATATAACCCATTTACCAGGACTGAGACTTGAATTGTCTGATTTATCCACTATTTTTTTAGATAGAAACGGAATAAAAGAAAGAAATGTGTATTAATGTCGCAAGTGATTCTTAGCTATATAGAAATGCAAACATTACCAAAAACTTAGATGTAGTGAACGTGCGATAACAGTGAATATTGATATTGGTAAGAAAAACAATCTGCTACTTATCATTCGTGACAACACTAAAAAAGCTCAAGATGCATCATATTATATTATACTATTGAATAGACTTCACGGACATACCACATAGTTCCAGTGTGTGGAGATATAAATGTAATACTTGGTGTACAAAGCTATATGACCTTATGATGTTATAAACAGTTTCGCATCTGTATGTTGTTGTAGTGAAAATATAGAGGCCTCCTAAGGCGGTCGCTACTGTCGAAGCGGTAGGAGCAGCGCATTTTCAGAATCGGAAGATATTAGTGTACTTTTACAAGGAATGTAAGCACATGCTATATGAGCAGCGAATCCACATGTATGTATATACATACATGAATACGAAGCGTGAGAATTGTGCCTTGATTCGTGTTGCGACAGCTTCTCATACTTCATTTTTTCGGTATCTGCCCATAGTATGACCTACGGGTAAGCAAACAGCATTAAATACGCGATGGGTGTATCTCATGTTCTTGATGGACCAACTGCACATACTTCCACGGCATTCAGTTTTCATAGCTCATGTTGAAGAGGACACAGCATAGCATATACGAGGCCTGTCTAAAAAGTATCCGACCTTTGGACAGAAAAAATATTTCGAATACCTGACGGAGTTGAGACCCTAATCCCCTTCACAGTAGACCCCTTGTGCTTGCACAACACACTTAGTCCACCGATCCTTCCACTGCTGGAAACACCTCTGGAAGTCTTCTTTTGGAATGGTGTTCAGCTGCATCGTCGCGTTCCGCATTATCTCTTCTTTATTCTCAAAACGGGACGTTTTCAATTTTGGAAACAACCAGAAGTCGCGAAGATCCAGGTCTGGGGAGTAGGGAGGTTGGCAAACGGTTATAATTCCATGTTTGGGTATGAAAGTGTGGATCAATTGACATAAATGTGCAGGGGCTCTTGTCATGATGCAAGTGGCAGTTGGTCGCCGTCCACATATCTGATCTTTTGCTCTGAACTGCGTCACGGAGTCGCCGGAGAACATCTTGATAGTACTCCTTTGTCACTGTTTGTAATTCTGATGCATATTCGTGATGCACAATTCCACGGACATAAAAAAAACAGTCAGCATCACCTTGATTTTGATTCGCACCTGCCGCGCTTTCTTCGGTCTTGGAAAATCGGGATGCTTCCATTGGGATGACTGTCTTTTTGTTTCTGAGTCGTATCCATACACCCATGAATCATCTCCAGTTATCACGGTGTTCAGAAACCCAGGATCAGTGTTGGCGGTGTCCAGAAGGTCCTGTGCACGCAAAATTGCATGTGCAGAATCTTTACTCACTCCAACCTCTTCTGCTTGTCAAACGACGATCTGCCATCACCAAATTTCGCACCCTCTCAACATCATCTGCACTCCGAGCAGTTTGAGGCTTGCCACAACGCTGCTCACTCTCCGCTGACGTGTTTGAATCTGTTGAACCACTCCTTAATTTGTGTTACACCCATCGCATCTTCTCCAAACACCTGCTGAATCTTACGAATTGTTTGGTTTTGAGAATCATTAAGCTTTCGACAGAATTTGATGCAATATCTGTGCTTAATTCGTTGAGTCATCTTGCGAGAAAACTAAATCCGACGAACACTACGAACAGCACCTTACTGGACGTCCACCAGCCAGCGACTTGCACAAGCGAACGCGGTGAAAAAAAATCAAGCATGCGCATTAAGCTTCCTCCTTCCACCGTGCACTGTGGCGCCGCCTTAGAATCAGTACTTTGCGCGGAACAAAATTAAAGTCGGATAGTTTTTAGACAGGCCTCGTATAACGATTTATTCAAGCCTTTCAAAAGAAACAATGTCGTGTGCATCATAGCCAATACATTTTATAATTAATCCTTTTTGTCCTGATCTATTTCCACTTGTAGGTCAATAAAACAATAAATAATTAAATACCAATTTATTCAGAAAATATATATATAAATTTTATAATTAATTAGAGGAGATAGCCCATAATTTAAGTTATTAAAGATACATTAATATGTGAATAACTGTACATGACTAAGAAGTTAATTTTTCATGTTAACGGCGGTCTATGAAAACATAGACGATTATAACCAATTTACAACTTTTAAACACACCATATTTTCTTCATCTATTTTATGGTTGTTGTACACATTAAGTGTGCGAAGCAATTGCTATCGATACATTAATACATGTTGTAGAGCCTACATATTGTCATTAACATCACAACAACTATGCTAACTAATATTGTGGATAAAGCAAGCTAATGTAACGAAACTGAATGATTGTAATATAGGGGAGCCAAACTTACTTTTCATTATGAATATTGATAATACGAATTAACAGTGACCTAATGTTTATAATGTTTTTGGCTGTTGATATACTATACCTACTTATGTATACAGTAGTAGCCATATAATCCTGTGTTAATTCCGAGAATTCGTTCAATTTTAAAAATTTATGCTAGTGTTAAATAGTCTGAGTAATTTGTGAGGAATGAGTATAAACAAAAGTATCACGTTGCTTTTAAGTTGTTACTACATGGTTCATTCAATATAACGTAGTGTATTTACTATTAGTGTAGAGTAAAAAATATACCTGTACATATTTCATTCATGGGTTTCGTACGGTACATAATGAGCATAATGACAGACTATTTTTAGAACAAATTGCGGGTTATTAATCAAGAATATGTGTTACCGACTCAAATGTATATAAAGTGTAAATAAAGATATCAACAACCGCATGATTTGACAACAAATGTATACATATGTTCACGTATCTGCATATATGAGGGCACGATGAGATGATATATTAGTTTACCATAATGAACGAATCGTTAACCATTTACTATTTATATATATGTATTTACTTGTGTTTTTGTGCTGAAAGTACATACATATAATGATTAATTATACAGAATGGCTAACTTATTATCATGTTATTATTGGTTATTCCAATGTCAGTGTAATTTTGTACTCGTTCACTAAAAATTATGTAATTAGGTAAAAGTTGTTTACTGCATGTATATGTATGTAATTTCATTTAATAAATAATACAGATGCCTTGCAAGTTATTTCTTTTTTTTTCTTTTAATTAATTCTTGTGTGTTATTATTAAGTTACCAACTAGGTAAACGTAGGTGTCAAAGTAGTATGGTACCTAGTCAGTTTTCCATAATTTAACCGTGCAAAGTTCAAGGCGAATTTTTAGATAGACGTAAGTGACAAGTTAATTAAATGTGATTAATGTAACTGAATTTTGGGACTTATGTGGTTATTAAGCACACGCTATTTAACAATGTACAACAATAAAAACCGTTATAACTGGGATAATCATTAAGTTTATTATTGTTCCAACCAGTTCTAACTATAAAAATCAAAATTTTACAAAAGTGTCACCAACGTAATTGCTCATATCTACTATAGAACTACACAAAATTTACAGACATTTAAATATCTCTCAAGAGAATGTTGCTGGGTCCCCTTAAAGCTACGTAGAGGAAAATAGTTGAAAATAGTTTGAAAAGATCATAATTTCTCGGTCTCATGAATAGAATCTTCAACTCTTCTCCGTTTGAATGAATTTACATCTACATATAGTAATTCAGCAATCAGTATCTTCAACTAATAGCATGCTTGGTATGAGATATGACTAATAAAATTGCTGTAATTTTGAGTGGACTTTTTTAAATTAAATAAAACATAGGATGTTCTATTATCTTTTTATAAATATCATACACACTGTCAAATATTTTTAAATTCAGACACTAGTAAGGAATTTATTCTAACCGCCAACATGTATGATAGTTCAAACAACTGAAAAGAGTCGAAAAGTCGTAATAATTATACACATTGTACCATTAAATTTCGTGTTACACAACTACCAGTAATATATCCTTTGTGCTGTCAAAATCCCATTTACAACGTTGCAAAAGACAAGAGTAGTATTCATTTTGAAAAATTTTTGCAAATGTTGATGACTGAAACTAGAACGTTGCCTTTCAAAACATTCCATTACAGTAACCTAGATCCCAGCACCTAGAGATAGGTCACGGAGGTCACGTACCCGGCTATTAAGTTCACTTTGAGTTATTATATGTGGTTTTTGTTCATTTGTTAGCGGAATGAAACTTGGATCTGTGGATGTTGATGGCCTTACACCATCATAAACTTCAATTCTTCTTTGACCGTGTCAGATTGAAGTAAATATTTACAATACAACAATACAGCTATTGTATTGTATATATTTACTTTACTATGACGTAGTTAAAACACGGAAGCATTCATACCAGAGACAGCAGTTATTTACATGGTCCGAAGACTCCCTCCAGATCATGGGAATATCAAATGTCATACTGTACTTCTTCCGTTTAGCCACTCACGTAAAGTTGTTGCACAATAGTATCAGGATCTACGTCGGATCCATGCTTTATCCTGATCGGCAAGCTTACAAGAAAGGTATGGTAGGCAGTTCTTGTAGGGTGATATTTCTCTTTGTGCAGCAAATTCGAATTCTACACAAATGTAACAAAAGTTGTCAACATTACTCACACACATAGTTCTAAGGCATTTTGTCTTAAAAACACCAACTTACTGATAAACAGGCGAAAATAATATAAGAATAGCTTTCACATGTCTACAATTTTAGATACAGCATTTAAATCACTCCCATTTAAACGACTTGGAACGTGGTTCTTAGAATGTTTTTAAGAGTGTGATCCAAAATTTTCTAGGAAACAAAAAATCAGACAATTACGTAGCAATTGTTAATAAATTTCTTAGTTACCATGAACTGGGCTGTAACATGAACCTCAAAATACATTTTTTACACGCGCACCTGGATTTCTTTGCTCCGAACCTCGGCGACATCAGTGATGAACACGTCGAGAGATTTCATCAAGACATTTCTGTTGGTTAATTATTGTTGGAGTTTGATATCAAAAAATTACCGTAGAACGGTATAAAAGAAAAGTAAAATGAAAAACATTTTAAAACAGAAAGTTTGTACCAAAACCTGACGTGCCAGAATAAATTTGTTTTTATTGTTATTATTACGACTGTAAGGGAAAGTAAAACTGTACATAGTTTAAAGAAAAAATAAAAATAAAACTATTAGTATAAGATACGTACTTGTATACGTATGTATTTATTACATATGTATGTGCATATGTATTTATTATTTGCTGCCCTTTTTCTGTCGTGTTTACCATGTTTTTCAGCAACAGCTTGATATTAGTTCTTTTTTGTATGTCAGCCTATAGGTTTAGTCGAGAACCTTCGTTTAGTAGAACTTCTGTTAGTTTGTATGTTAGTGTTACCTCCATCAATATATTTTGTGGTTATTTTTGGATAATTTTGGTGATTGTGTGACATCTATTGTGTAATTTATCATTCTTATCTCTAGGTAAGTTATTACGATTACAATGTATATTAATATGAATATTTATTCTTCCGGTAACTATATTTTCATCTAATTTTCAATTGTTTAGGTACTAGCACTTTGTTTTTGTTGATATCATTAAACTGATAGGGTTTTGAGTACTGTAGTTACATGCATTATTAATTTAATACCTTTGCCTTTCTTATTACATCAACCTAATAATTTAGACGCAAAATACGGCTTTTAATATCACTTTTGTAATTTGATAAAATAAAACTGGTTTACTGGAGTTATTCAATACTTTCTTCTCAAATATTTTTAATGACATTACTATGTAGTGTTACTATTAAAAATAGTTCATATTGATAATGCATTAATATTTCAAATTATTAGCTGATAGGCTCGAATTTGTGACAAGATATGAAATCATTAATTTTAATGTCGATTTACGTATTGCAGATTTGTCTCATTCTAATACTAAGTAGATATACTTAGTACACGTGTATTCACTTATGTTAGATCTTAACTTTCTGATTCGATTGACAAATGGTACGTAAACAATTTTAATTAATTCGGAACAGTATAGCATAGCAATTTGTGTATATTTTCTTAAATTATAATCACAAGTTGTATACTAATTATAATAATTACAAACTGTTTACACTCTAATTATGAATTCTAATGTCACATTCACCACATATTATGCAACACATGTTTATGGGAAATTTCACTACAAGACACAAGGTGAAAGAGAAGAGTCGTTAATGACAAATAAATTTTACTAAACCCAAATTATACGGACAGCAATTATTGTACTGAACTTATTGCGAATACTAGCAGTAATTGCGTCGTATAATTACGTACGAGTGCATATTGTTGAAATAGAAAAACTATAAAATGGTTACAGTAAACGGAGCTATACAAGAAAAATACGCGACCTAAATGCTCGTTTGCGTTTATGAATTGGTATTTGTATACAAGCTTTAGTTGTGTGACACTGCGTATAGATAACCACAATCTAACTTGTATGCAGATAAATTGCATGTAGTAGAAGTGTAGATTACTTACAAGTAATTAGGTTTTTGTGTTCTAATACTTGTCATGCCATTAATGAGTCTTGGGTAATCTTCTTTTGTTTTACCTTCTGTTACATTTTCTATTGGGCAACCTAGATTTTTCATTATGCCACTGGTAATCGTCATGTATGCGATAAGAAAATGTTTAATCAATCATAAAATACCTTGAACTTATTGAATAAATAAAGTCAACAATACGTGGCGTATCCTTGTCGATGTAGTCTTTTTCAATTAGTTGGCACGTAAAGCGCAATTTTATTTAGTAGTTTACTAAGAAATATGTATATACTAGGAAACCACAACTTTTGGTGTTTTTTTTGTGTACTAACTTAGAATTAATTCCTGCATCTATAAAAATATATCCAAAAAACCTGATGCACTTAAACGGATTAATTGTTAAACTCTTTGCCCTGAGCATATTTAACGCGTACTTCAAATGTCTGTGTCGCTCTTCCGGAGATCTACTTACGGTATAATAACAATAATAGTAATAATAATATAACGGCAGCACTACAAGTGATTACCGGGATACCACCAACAGACCTGTTTGCACCTGAAAGGAAATACAAATACGAAAATGGCGGAGATAATTGCAAGGCCACAGATAAAAATATCACAGCGGAGAAGTGGCAGAGGAGACGGGAGCAAAACCCAACAAAAAAAGTGCTTTATACCAGACCTGGATCCTTGGCTCAGATGTAAATTCAGGAACACGGACTACCACCTCTCGTAGGCCCTAAGTAGCCACGGGGTATTTAGAGCATAGGGCCTTAAATTCGCCAAAGACAATACCAATGTATGCATGTACTGCAGGGAAGAAGACACGGTGGCACACACGGTCTTTATGTGTGCCGTTGATGGAAAGAAGAAAGACGAACCGTACTCTTGAAAACCACATTACCCCAGACAATCTGATAAGCAATATGATACATAGTGAAAAAAATTGGAGGAATACCCACAGCCTAATAAGAAACATAATGAAGAATAAGGAAATAGACGAGCGGGAAAGGTAGGTAGCGGAGGCAAGTTCAGAAGAAGAGGACAATACACCGAACTCCTCATCCTAACACTGAGTGAGCGACGGGAGATGTAGGTGTTGCAGAAACCAACTAAGACAGCTCAGGCACCCCGTCATGAATGATGGTTCCAAGGATGTGCAGACAGGGGCGGTTCAAGCGGCCTATTGTTTGCCCTGCGGGTCGAAAACGTCTACAAAAGAAATATACATACCTTATATATTTGCTTAACAGAAAAAAATCCAATATAGGACAAAATAAACACATATATAATACATACATGGATAAAAAATATACATACTTGTACATAATTGTTGTTGTAGTATTCTCCTGATGAAGTAATTAATAAATTATGAAATATTGAGAAAAGATCGATAGAATGGGTTTTATTTAATAACTGACAAGCCGATATTCCCAATAATTTCAATATTATTATACAAGTATAAATATATAAAAAAGAATAATTACGTAGCTCTAAAGGTTATTAATCAGTTTTAAGTTGTAAATACCTCCTTAAAAAATGTATTAGCATTATTAGCAGACCATTGGTGCTCTTGAAAGCACATAGTCCTGGCAGTTGGTATTCTAAAAGACTGAGGAGTTCTGGACACTAGCTGTGGCACCAAGAAGTTTATTTTGGCAAAATGATGCTCCTATCGATCTACTACATTACGAATTATGTTTGTAATCAACATTGCAGTAGTTCTTTCCATTCTAGTAGATAAAACTTCAAACATGTGTCTTGTTAGATGTTGATATTCTGTGTTGCGGTCAGGGTAAACTTCATCTGTTTTAAAGTTCAAGTATTTCAAGAACTGGTTCGACGGCGTTAGTATGAACATCGTGAATAGGATACCATATAGGATCCATATTCTAGCTTACCAACCACAAATGCAAAATATAACTACTTGATTGCAGTGAGGTTGTTAAAATCTCTGCTCATTCTAAATATAAATCCTAAATACCTAAGCACTGACGTGTAGAACGTGATTATTAAAACTAAGTTTTGCATGAAAAATCACACCAAGATCAAGAATCGATGGAGTAAGAAATACTGAAAGCATCCACTCTTCTGATGTATCTCACAAAACAGCACTTGGACATATTTAAAATGAGTTTATTGTTTTTGCACCATTCATGAACAATGTTTAGGTTCGCCTGAAGAAAGTCACCGTCATCCATTTCGTTGACTGTGGTAGATACCAAAATATTCTCAATTATGTTAATACGTTTAGTATTCCTTATAATGTTTGACTAATTATGCCTTGAAATATTTTAACTACTGTATTTATACCATTATCGTATCTATACACACCAACATGTCAACAAAAGTTGCTATCGGTTTTAATTTTTTCAACAGTATTATCTGATGATATTCATATCTTAAATCAATTGTGCTGTTATATTATCTGCAGTTGTTTTCTTGTTGGTTTTATTGTTTTCTGTTCTGTATGATTGTCAGATGTTACTTTCTTTTCTGTTTGAGTTCTTCTTTTATTTACTTGTCGCTAATATGTTGTATTTTGCGTCATATTCACAGAAACAATGATCTGTTATTTACTTGTTTATTTTTATCCAATACAAAGTATAACATTTATTAAACTACGGTTATAACAACACATAACCGTAATTACGAAGTTAAAGTTCTAAAATACTTCCAACCAACATCAGGTCACATCTTAGCTGATTGTTCTCATATGATTACGCTGGTTGGTTAGTGTGAAAACTTCATATAATGATTCCCAGTAACTATGATACTATTATTTTTAAAGGTGAAACCAAATTTTGCCTCTATCTATCTATTAGTAGGTGACTACCTGCAGTACAACCTCTAAATCTTTTTCTTATCTTGTGGTGGCTGCTAGTTTTCTTAATCTGTATTGCTTGTCTAATTGGCACTGCAACTCTTGCTGTGTGAGGTGTCTGTATGTAAAATATGTTCAATGGCTTTGTTATACATATTTCTATCTCGCTGATTATAATGCTGCGCTGTTAATCATACAAAATATATAATGCAGTATTAGTTTATAGTCACAATATCGACAGTACATAATAACTAACCGTAGATACCAAAAAAAACCCTTAAATTGCACACATCACAAGTTAAAACACAAAATATTTTGTGGAATTAATTAAAACTGCGGTAAAAAGTCACCACAAACAGACCACATGGCCAAAACGCGGGAAACCAAGTACGTAAGAGATAGGTTAAGTAAAATGCGGTTAACTCATTTTACTTACCTTAGCCCCATAAAACACCCCACTAATTTACAATCATTTCCATCTACGTTTAGTTAACGTTGTGACAGCCGTTACTTCCCCCCTAACTACATAATAATTTGTAAGACAAATAAACAAAAATACGTCTTGGTTTAGACTTAATAATAATCCACACCTTAGCATCTCCTAACAGCTTGTGGCAGTTACAGGAAGCATGAGTACTACTGCTTATTATTATGTTTATTGTAAACGTTAGTGTAATTGCAATTCACATTTATATGCGTTTTCAGTGAAACAAATTGCCACCTACTAACTGCCAAATTGAAATGTTTAGGTACAGCAGTAAGTAGCACACTAAGTTGTGGCATTCATTTTTAGAAAAGGGTCTATTGTAGTTTCTATATTTTCCACTGAAAACCACTCTCCGTAGATCTGTAAAATAAAGTTATCTATTGCACAATTAATTATGTGTGTATATTTAATGTATACAAATAATACAGTAGAGTAACTAAAGAAGTACGAAAGTAAGGTACAAAATATTATGAAATACTTCAGCAATACCAGATTCATTTTTATTGTCTTTTGACGAAAGGTAATAGAATTTAGGAAGTATTGACTGTGTGAAGAATGGGAGAAATAAATTGACAATTACTCAATTTGTGGTCATTCGCAAAAATGTAACTCCCATTTGCCAATTTTCATTGATACAAAAAATGCGTAAGCAAGTTAAGAGGTAAGAAATATTAATGGGAAAACGTCGTTATAAAGTTCATTTGCCTGATTCTTTAGAATTTAAAAATAGAAAAGTTAACTGCTATATGTTAAATATTGCGCTCACATGTAACAATTGAAATATTAATGACAAGGCAAATAAGCCGTATTAGAGTTTGGAAGCAGTATTGGAAACCGTTTTGGAGCATATACACGGTTGCGAGTTCAAAACTGTTGATATATACCTACATCAGAGAGTACATTTGTGTATACATCGTTGTTTGAAAATCAACAGTTTCACTTCTTCGTGATGTACAAGACTACATTTCAGTACAGTAGGTATCGACCGGTGTATATTTATTCAATGCTGCTTTCTATTTCTTATGGACCCTGCTCATAAGTAAAAACTACTCAAGTATATAACAAACGATAATTACGTTTCTATCATGGGTGCGTGCGATTTGCGCTTAAGTCTCGACCTAAAATAATTTTTTGCTCTTATTTCGCGTCACGTACACCGTTAATTTTCGAAAACAATTGACGAAATAGTGTTCGTACATTAAATAATATAGAGTCGTCCGTGAACACATCACTTGTTGAACGCGAAAACAAATTGCATCTGATTGATCCTAATTGACAAGACGGGGTGAAGTGTAACCAACGACTTACATTTGCGGTAATTGTCCCGTTGCGAATTTTTCGATCCATAAAGTGTTGCTTTACGTCTGGATTTAATTAATAAGGCGTTGCGGTCAATTACCAAATCGGCAGGGTTTCCTTAGATGGTAGATCAACAATAAATTGATGAGTTAAATGTTCTTTATTAGCTTAACCAAGTGGAGACATTTGAACGTATGTATCATCCTTTTCAAATTAAATGCGAATCATTAATTAAATGGACATTTCTAGTTAGTAACTAAAGGCTATACTTTAAAGAGAATTTAATTTTTCTAAAAAGATTACTTTTTTAATTAACTTCTACGGAGTACTCAAATTTGGTTTAAAGCAAAGCATTTATTGACTGTATGGAAATTCTTGGCTGATAAATTTACATTCAATTTGATGAGGACGTACAATACTACCTACATAAATGTATTAGTAAATATATTATATGCGGTAAAGATACAATATCTGCGGTTTATAACAGTTTAATACAGTCTTTTTCTTTTGGTTTTCCTCTTTTGTCAATTGCTTTTCCGTATTTGTCAAATGATTTTCTCGTTCTGCAAACGCCAAATTTGTTTGTAAAATGAGATTCTTCTTTTGTAAAATCACTTTCCCGTTATGTCAAATGCTTTTCCCCTATTATTTATATTACATATTTTATACATATTTAGAGGGAGTAAGGGATTTATTTAAATGTATGATAAACACATACATAATCTAATACATGTAACTTAATTTAAAATGTAATTTCTGTGTAAATAATCTGGTAAATAAGACTCCATGTGTTGTATATAATGTAGACAGTTTTGTGGGGTCATATATTCAGATGCATTATGAACTGCGTCGTATAGTTCATTTTCGTTCGCCAGTTGAGCTCTTCGTATAATTTGTTTACATTGGCTGAAGACTTCCTCAATGTGATTTAAAAATGGGCTATAAGCTGGTAGAAACACTGGAAAATGACCATGAGCTCTAATGAGGGCCAATAGTTCATCATTTTGATGGAAAATAACGTTGTCAATAATAAGATATGCTCCTTCTACACCGTCCTGATGTAAATGGTTAATTAATGTTGCAAGATATTCCGAAAAATGAACTGCATTGTAGGACATATTTTGTATTTGAAACACATACAAGGAATTAATGTTCATGGCAGCAGCAACAGAATAATTGCGTCCTCTTAATTGGGCTTTTATTTTTGATGCTCGAGTATTTTTAATAGACCTTCCATATGTGAAAACGTCGAAAAATGCGAATATAAAAAAAACAAAGAAATGCCTATAATAGGCGCTCATAGTATATTGTCGGAATTTACCCCGCGGGCGAATGCAATAATAATAGATCAAGCGTTAGAAGCGGACCATATCAATACATCAAATATTTAAACACGTAAAATGTTTGCGAAACTCAATTGACAAATACGGAAACACATTTGACAAATAAGGAATTTCATTGACAAAACAAGCCTACTAGTACAGAATCATTGAAAAAGCATTAGCCACATTTTGAAATGCAATTGAAGACACTGGTGTAAAAAGGAGGCAGCTCCATTTTAGAAAATTTTTCAGGAGAAGCAAAAAACTGTTTTACCACGAACTATTTTAATTTATATGTTTTATTCATATGTAGGGTTAAACTTTAGTACTTAATACATAATATACCCACAAAATATCCCATTTTGGAAATTTGATTGGATATCAATATCAAAAAGAAAACGTTGGAGTTGTCTCCTTTTTGCACCGGAGACTAAAAAAAAATCTCAAACACAAATTTCAAAACGATTTATTATCAAAAGTAAGAAATACACACAACCTAATTATCTGTAAAGCTATCTTCCTCTGGTTGAGTAGGTTCTTCTTCTCCTTGACACTTCAGCCCGTCATAAAACCACATACAGTCAGAAGGCACATATTTTGCTGCAAGTTCTTTCACATGCAGGTATTTGGGGCGCTTAAGTGGTAACGGTCCTGAGTAGAGGAGTAATGTAGAAAAAGGTAAAGTCAATGTGACGCCAGGTTTCTGAAGGATAAACAATTCCTTAAGGAAAGCACTGGCCGAACTGCTGCATTCCACACCTTTTGCTGTGTACTCCATGACACGATATGAAGATATACCAAATTTTTGTTTTCTTCGGTTTGTCACACACTTTTTAAAAGTCCCGTTGAAATGACCACTAAAGTTCAAAATCATTTCTTGGGTAACTGGAACCACTATAAATTTCCGGCATGTATTTTTTACCAGTGTAACCCATTCTTCTGGCAACACAATCCTTTCCCGTTTCCTTTTTTCCTTTTCGATCAATCCGAAGCTCCGATCACACGGCAGGAAACTATGTCCTGGTTCTGGATATCTCTGTATAATTTTAGCAAATCTATTTGTATTTGCAAGTGTATAAAGATACTGAGCCAAGACCTGGTTTTTATTTTGTGAGCTGCAGTTATCAGAATAAAGGTATAATTTTGTCACTGTTGATGCTACAAAATTTTCAAGAAAATAATGTAAAAAGCTTACTACATCATTAGCTCCTTTCTTGGCTAGGGTTTCATCGTACATGAAAAAGTACGATTTTGCAGAACTGGCTGCAAAGATACAAAAGTTGTACTCCCACAGTTGCCGTTTAAAAAAAACATCTCCACTAGGTACGTGGGGGAGAGGCATATTCTGTTGGTAATCAAAAGCTAACAGCTCCATCTCATCTTTGTTCTCTGAAATTTCTGCAATATCTGCTTTCATTTGTGTGTAAAAATAATTTGCTTTCTTCTCATGCACCTCTTTTTCAGTTATTAGATTCCTTTTTACTTCTTCATTCTCTTCCGCTGATGAGGTTGTCCAGTCTGTCACAAGTCTGGCAAGTGTCCGAACGTGGCTTTCCAAACGAGTAGTTATAATTTGAAACAAAGTGTCGACAAAAATAATCGTATGTAACCTGAGGCTTTACTTTTTTATCGTTCTGAATGGCAACGTATATATCGGGTTCGTACTTTTGAAGATAAAGCCTATGCATTTTTTGCATATTTAGTTCAGGTGACAAATAAAACTTATTTTCATTTTTTGTGCGGCTGTAGTGCGACGATCTTTTTGGAAATGACTGTATATGCGAATCAATTTGATGTATTACATCCTCACGTATCATATTAGGGCGATTGATATGTTTTCCACGCATGTCTTTGGGTGCCGGAATGTTATTTTTCAAGTGCTTGATAATAAGTTCTACTCTTTTCTTACTAACGCCATATAATGAACAAAAAGCATTTCTACAAACCCTATTTAAAGTTGTGCCGATTTTTATATTATATTCACAGGAACAAGAACGTTTTGGTCCCCCACCCAATTTATGTCTAGATCTGACAACCTTTTTATAACTATTTGTCCTCCTAAAAATATGTCCTGTTTCTCTTTGTTAGCAATATTATTAAACATAGTCAAAATATCTTTCCTAGCAGTGTCGTTTATTTTTTTGAAACATTTGAATTTACAGTTACAGTTTTTCCGCTTTTCCTCTCAGGTTTCAGGCATTTAATTTTGTTTTTAATGCCGATGTAAGCTTTACCTTCAGCTTTCCTTTTCTTAGCAATATTTCTTTTCCACTTACTTTCATCTCTAGCTCGCTTCTTTACAACTGGTTTTTTCACTGTTTGTTTTTGTTGGCCGTGATCACTTTCGGAATCACTCTGGACCAGCATTGACATTTCTGCACTTGAATTAAACACAGAAAAGCGTTCAACACTAGGTCCAGGGTCATTGGGCGAAAAATCAGGATCTTTGTCAGAATCGTCAAATTGTTCGCGTGAACTATTGCTAGCCGACATTCTACAAACACTATATTCTTCAACAAATTCTAAATTTCACAAATTGCAGGGATTTACAACGTGAACTGAAGGTGGTTAATATAGTTAATAACCTATAAATACAACGGCAACATTGAAGGTGTTGCACCCAAGCGGCTAAAGTATGAACTATTTATTCGGTGCAAAAAGGAGGCAGCTCTGGAGCTGTCTCCTTTTTGCACCGAATCAAATAAGGAGGCATCTATATATTTACTATATTTCACTTACGAGTTAACGGATCTGTCTCGTTTTTGCACCAGTCGATAGAGCGCCTTTGAATTACTTTATAGCGATTAAAAACGAATAACCGTAAAAATACGGAGCTGCCTCCTTTTTGCACCGGTGTCTTCAATTGACAAAAGAGGAAAAGCAAAGGAAAAAGACTGTATTAGTAAGTAATGTCATGCAATTCATTTTAACTATATGTATATATACAATCTTTTAATTCCTGATTAACGACATAATTTTGATTTTCAAAACACTAAAATTTTAAAAAAGGAAAATAATTATAAAAAAACATTAATTTACGAAATGATATACATTAAGAAAGATGAAAACGCGGTAAATTTTAGAACGGATATTGATAATTTAAGCGTTATTTATAATAATTTAATTCACGCATGAATTTTATTAATTTTAAGCTCTTGACTAGGTTTTTTTGCCATGTTTTTCCTTAGTCCTTGAACAGAATTGTTAGAGCTTGACAAAAAATAGATTGATATACGAATAATTCAAATCATTTCAATTTCTAATGTATTAAATCATTATCACTTGTGAATATAATTAAAATTCGATATATCAATGAATTCTTTGTTTTTTAGATAATTTTGTTGATAGGCATGGCAATTTATATTTATATTATTAGTAATTTGACACATATTAAATGTCAATTTCTTCCACTGAAGAAGTTATTTAACGAAAACATATTATTATATGTTATGGAATAAATTGGTATTTAATTATTTGTTGTTTTATTGACCTCTAAGTGGAAATAAATCAGGAATTAAAAGATAATTACATAAAGGTCAAAAAATACATATATTAATTATTACGTTAACGTACCTTCATATTTTAAATATAACTACCAATGTAAAACGCACGTAGATTTACGAAAATGTCAAAACAGCAGACAAAGAGTAAAGAAAATTCAATTTTCAAATTTTTATTTATTATTTGGTCTCTAAAGTTTCTTTTAAAGAGCGCACCTACATAGCAGCATACAGAAATATGAAATAATTTGAAATATCTCTAAAACCATTAATTTTAACTACATACATGCTTTATTCATACTGATAGGTAATAAAATTTCGCTTTCAACTAACCTGTAAAAATATAGTGTTGTTATAGTTATTTTGAAAAAATGGAGATTTTCGCAATTCAATTGTTTCAAAAAGACACTGATTTCTAGAACACTCTGTATAACGTATTTAAGTCTACATCTGTTTATTGTCATCACAATTCTTCTAACGTTATGTTAAGTTTTATAATGTTACATTTTTCCGTTACCGAAATAATGGCATACTTCTGAAGATAGCTAAATGTCAAAATTTTCAATCAAATGTAAATATCTTGCAAATTAATGAAAATAACTGAATACTATCTTGTATAAAGTTGTCTTAAAATTCCTCAGGCAATTCAAAAATGTGATAATATATAGGGTGTTCCATTTAAAAATGTAAAGTTACTGGTGGTTACTGGAAAACTAAACACCCTGTATATCGTAGAACAATTTTACAATATAAATTTCATAAAACTAAACAACTTTCGTATTTAAATATTTGCTGTATTTTGCATAACAAAGGAGATATTGAAGAATATCGCACTATTGTTACACCCTGTATAAAAGAAGATTAATGATAATATTCGACCGTGTTTGTTTTGCCAGATTCTTAAGGACTTTAAACGTTTGTATAAATACGACAATTATATTAATTTAATAAGAAATTAAAGCCAATAATAGTTATTTCTTAGAACAAATTGCACTATTGAAGTAAATTCAATATAATTTCTTAATGTAGAACTAATTGGCCACCGTTAAGTACCTGGAAAATGTTTAATTTATAAATACCAGTCAGGTGCCGTGCAATACGTTTTCAATTGTGACGTCCAATAAAATGTTCTTAAATCAACTGATAATTACCTTAGATATATTTCACCCTATTAAAAAATAATATATATTCAGAAATAAATATTTCTTTAAATTCATATTTAATTTTAATTATTGTTTAATGTTTTGCAAACATTGTTTTTCCTTCATCAGATTTCCTATAAATACAATAGTAGTATTATATATAAAAATATATTTTAAACTTGCACTGCGTATGAATGTTCTAGGCATAATATCAAACAGAGCGAATTTCGTCAATAAATACATATAATCATGTAGGATGTAATACAATTATCATAGGATATATAATTTATTGCGAATCTTTTTACCTGCTTATTATCGACCCCTAATTACAGTCGCCCAGTGCTACTTCTCAAATGATTCGAGTAGCTCTATACGGCCATAACGCTTAAAGTTTGAGTCGTTTAAAATGCTCGCGATAGTACATACCTGCAAAAGTTCGTTATTCTGTATACCGCATTCACTACACGAAGCAGCAATAAAGTACATCCACTACAACAGACAGGTGACTAAATTCGTGCAAATGAAGAATATCCGCATATTTGCTTAGCTTGAAGAAACAATTTCTTTTTGCTTCATACATGCTGTTCAAACGAAATGTAAATTTTGAATTTCAAAATAGAGTATACCAAATCTCAATCCTTTCAGATATATGGATCACTCAGATAATTGTTTCGATGCAGTTCCTTCTAGACTATTTACTACGGTATTAAAATCTACTATTTTTGAATAAGTGAAAATGTAACCTACTGTAGTTACGTCGGCGGATATAATTTCATATCCGTTCTGGGTAAGAATATGAAATTCACCAGTCATAAATAATAAAATCATCAATCACAACTTCGATAGAGTTTAGAGTCACCTTTTGGTAACACATTTTACTAATTGATTAATCTAAACTCAAAACTTGACTGTACTGTAAATACGTCTTAATTTCAAAATTTTCTAAAAATGTAAGTTTTTTTTACTTTTATGTAAAGAATGTGGTAGTTTACAATTGTCAGAAAAATATGATTATATTTTATACAATGTGCTACAAAACACGTATTCTTTATGTTGAATATTATGTTCCTTATATAGAACTTGAATACCGACTGCATATAGCTTGGACATGAACTGCAGAATATCACACATAAGCACCATAAGACATAAAAAAGAACATTGGATAGACTGCACGGAGCTATCTACAGAAAAGGAATGCAATTACATTGTTTCAGTCTATTTAAAATTTTGTATATCTCCGTCCGTCATATATTTTCATCTCCATTTATTTTAATCTGTTTGTATGTCTTGGAGACTGACTTCTAGTTGAAACAATTTCATTAATAAAATGTTGTCATACAGACAAGATTTGAGTTTACATATATCAATGACAATTGATATAAAGAGTTAATTAATATGACCATAATTTATGCCATAATATAATTTTAAGAGCCAACTGAAGTTTTTAGTTTATGCCCTTGAATTTAAAAGCAAATAGACTAAAATACTATTCACACGTTGATCAACAGTACTCCGCCTAATATTCGTTGAATAGCTAAAGATACATAGATACAATACATTATTAACAAAAAAATCCAAAAATCAAATATTCTTCTATTTATAATTATTTAAGATCACATAGTCCTACACTAATAATTGCTTCTTCAATTGAGTAGGCACTGTACTAATTGCAAAATTGTTTATGGAATTGCAAACTATTATATATTTAAATAAGGGAATAAAATAATGAAGTTAATTCTGAAAGTCTACTCCACAAACCTACACTAATCAAATGGTCTGAGAAAAAAGGCTATAAACAATTTATTATTGTTTGTCCTCCGATCATACACGTGAAATCACACTTTATCGGGATGAACCGTACTTAATATTTTGCTGGTCAATGTTAAAATGTAGATGATTATTATACCATAGAAAAATCAGGTGACTGAAGTTAATGGATAATTGAAAATTTAGAACGTTGTAAATGTAGCTATATTTCCAGGATTTTACTCATTTTCTAAACTCTGAGGTATATCCATAGTGTGGAGGCAAATTGATTGAGCACTACGTTACCAGAGTTTAAAATCCGTTCAAGTATTTTATGAAATGTGACGATATTCAATTTGTACTTTGGGATACATTTTGAAGAATTGACCATAAGTCAACTGCAAATATATACTATTTATATCATTTTTGCACTTCGAAAATAGGCATTAGAATAAATGTATTTTACTCGACAGGAAAAATACTTTTTTACATACATTTTAAAAATTGGGCAGTACAACATGCAGTTCCAAAATTGTTGCCAAGTTAAGGTTAAAGTTTTAAAGGTGTATTTGTTACATACGTTCAGATTGTTTCAAATTTGCACGGTGCTATGAATACTTTGCTTATTCTGAAAGGTTTAAAACTAGTGAAATCCAGTTTTGGTTTAAAGAGTAATCGAACAGGAAGTCTTACTTCAAGGCCAACTCAATTGAAAAAACTATAATTTCGTGTTCTTAATTTTTTACTTAAGTTAATTTCGATAATTTTGAAAAAAAGAGCACTTATTGTTAAGATAACTTCTTGAGCTAAATGCCTAAAGTTTTGAAAAGTTGAATCTACTTCTCTATTAAGTACATAAAGGTCATAACATAGATATATTAATTCTATTTCTCATTTATTTCCCCGGAAAAAAATCATTAAGATAATTGAACATAATTTACATGTAGTTAAGTGGAACATCGGGTTAGTGTCAACACAGATCTCCTATTATATTTAGGTGAATAGCATCTACATAATTCTGCAATTTGATTCGTAAAAATGTATTATATCTTTGAGATGCCAATGCAAACCCTAGCGTATTGCCTTCTCTCACCCCGTAGCTATTTCTTCGTATAAAAATTTTCAATTGCCCAATATTTTCCATTAGTTTTAATAGTTAGGTTTGCTAAAATTTTGATAGAAAATAGTGCTATTTATTTAAGGATCCTTCCTCTATTCCTTGATGTTTTAACCAACATATTAATTTATGTCACTCGGTATAACGCTGGCACATATTGATGTTCATCGAAGTAGACACAAGTAATAAATTTAAATATGTTTTAAATATAAATTTCCAGTAACTTCAAGAATTTTTATTTAAAGTTGATTTTTCTTCTTAGCGCAACTTTTTCTACAAAATGTGCTTCTTCAGTAAAATCTCAAAATAAATAGAAAACCGCTTGAAAAATAATTATTTAATTAGAAGGAAATAACTCTAAGATAACAACCAATATGTTTGTGCTATCCTTGGCAAATCCGCATAAATTGCTCATAAAAACAAATGAAATGATGACAAAAAAATCATACAGCTTCATTACAGTAACTTATGACGAGGTCGAAGTTAAAAACTAAGAACCTGAACCTGTCTATCAAGTTAATTAAGATAATTGCAGCAAGTGCGATAGAACTATTATCGATGATTGTAAATAATTTCTTCATTGATGGATTATTTCCTAATGAAGTAAAACTGGAAATTTAATAACTTTTAATAAAACTGAAATATTTAAAAGGTCTCGTGACAGACTTATCTTTAGTTTGATTATATCTACCGCCATTTCATTATGTGCTTCACTCAATCTTGTTGTCGCATTTATTACTTCTCAAAGAGATCATATTGTCCAAGATTTTGGAATTTCGGGAAAAGGAGGGGGTGGAAAATGCGAGATTTCGACAGTTGTTCCAGGGTATTCTGGATATGTTCTATATTATTCCAAAATTTTAGCGTTATTCGTGAAATAATTGAAACAATAATTAATGGCGAAGTGCATATATGTAAAAGTCTTAAGTTTCTATTTAGAAAAACGCGTTTGAATATGGTTCAGGGATTTCAAAACTTAATTAACAAATAGATGTTTCCAACACATTTAGTTGAAGAAGTTAGGCCATGAAATTTTTTATTTTTTAAATATTTAATAGTACACAAGATATAGGTAACTAAAAATTAAAAACGGCGCATTCTTATTTTTCCGGTATAATTATTCAGACAAAAATATAACAATTTGCCTAGCTTAAACGTATAGTGTATCTTTTGTAATAAATAAAAGTTTGTAATATTTCCGAGTACAAAAATAAAATTGTTAAAATGTCAAATATATCTGATTTGATTTTGTTATGCCAATAATACCCATTTTATTAAAAATCGTTGAATTATTAATTTGTGGGATATTAGAAAAATATAAATATAGAGCGATCTTTATATAGAACAAATATAAACGAATCTAAGCCATAACGTTATTGCCAAAGTATACTGAAAAGAAGATATTTTGTGCAAATTTTCGATAATTTATATTCTTCTATCCTCCTAATAATTCTATTAACACATACGGTCTTAAAATTACACATTAATTCAGCATGAGTGGTACGATATGACGGGCATTAGTTGTTTATATGCGATGAAATAACTCCCGCATTGTGACCGGTATTATTAATAAATGGAACGGACATTTTGTGTCGCTCTGCTCCGGTGATGATATCTCTAATTTACATAGTTGACCTGTCTCGCGTACAGTCTGCACCAGTGTCTCAACAGTTGGACCGTTGCCAAAACGTCTTCTATATTCTACCGAAAAGGTAGTCGAATATTTATTTATTGAGGTAGAGAATTTATTTTGTACTTCTATTTGCGTTTACGTTCACCGAAAAAAGGTTGACATTTTTCTAATGCTAATGAATCTCCAAAAGAAAAAATAACTCAGGGGAGAAAGCTCTTCAGAAGAAGAACACCGTCGTATATCTATCTTGAAAAATATAAAATGCGAGAAGAAAATCTCGAACTACCGTACACAAAGCGTTATGCTTGTGAATGCTATTTTGAATTTGAAACAACTTTGAATTCAATACAATAGACCGCAGCCGATTTACTAAATAATTATTCAGCAATGTTCTTTGTCGCTCCACCTGGCTCCTAAAAAGTTCCAAAAGTGTGTTAGCCAAACATTTTAGGAGAAATAATAATATAGTCACTGATTTAAAGTTTATGGCTTTTGCATGTATAAATTTAGAATACATACTATTTTTGTAAAAGCAATAAGTATATGCTGCAGACGGTGCTGGGTACCCAATTAATGGTATACAAAGTTATCTAGTATCAGGTATATCAGTGTTTAAATGCAAGCAGTTTTATTATTGACAATTCATTTTAAATGCAAAGAGACACATCGAGTTATTACATTACGATTTGGTGTATATTAACCCGTGTTGAGAAACTTACACGGTATTATGTGACTATAATGATTTTGTTCAGTTTCTTTGTATAAACACAAATCTTTGAAGCATAGGAAGTAGAACATCTGTTGATGTTAGCCAATAAATCGGTATTATTGTTATTAAATATTTTAAACTTTCAATTGAATTCAATGAAATCACCTGTTTAAAATAAATTATCTACAGGGTGCCCACCTAGTACGCGGAAGTCCAAAGTAGATAAGAGAGATAATAAATTTTTTTTATTTCACGTGTCTAGTTTTCTCAAGATCTACAAACCTAAAATAATGCCAATTATATAGGATGTTCCATTTCGTCTGCATAGACAGCAACTTTGTTTTTTTTTAATACAAACCTATATTTTTTATAATTTATTTTGAATCTACATGAAAAATAAAAAGGACTTTATGCATGGCATTTATATGAAAAAACTGACGGTCTTTGAGATATTTGGCTTACTATGTTTTTCTGGTAAATTTTTGTCAATTATAATATTGCAATTTTTGCGGTAACGCTAATTAACAGAAAAGCTATTTTTAGACCAAATGTTAGGCAATAATGGTTCTTCAAAACACCATGTCAGAAACTGACCTGCAATATAAGGGGTGTCCCAAAAATTTTGTCAAATTTGACGGAGCAAAATATGAAAAAATTTACTCCATTAAAAAAAACTTCAAAAATTAAAAATTCAATTAAAGAAATTGTTGAAGCGTTCCCTGTGCAAAAAATAATCCAACAAGTTTATAATAAGTTTTATTATCATTAGGTTCTTATGTATAATATTTTTATCCATTTTGCAGTAGTTCTTTTATTGATGTAGGCTTGTTTCTACAGAATCTGAAACATCTTTGCATTTCTCTTTGTTGTGAAATCGCATTGAATGCGAATATTTCTGTAGACCATTCAGGTAATTATTATAAACTTAATAAAAATCCAAACAAATTAAAGAGATTGTTTGAAATATCCAGCAATGGTTTCTCAGCATAACATAATCCTATTTTAGAATTTTCTTGTCACATTTCTTGACATTTGCTATGTTGCGATAATCATCTACTTGTATATCTGGCATTTTAATGTTGCCTAACCTGAAATAATAATTATTGTGAAGAGTAAATATCAAATTCATGAACAAGATTGCCAATTATGTGAAATGCAAGGGAACATCATCATGCTGAAACTAGTGTCAATTATTAATATCTGGGGGATTGTTTATTAGCAGTATATGCAACTAATTTCGCCAAAAAATACAAATTTTTTAGTTAAATTGCGTTTGTTGAGAAAAGAACGATGTCTAACATTCGTCTCTTCAAACAATCTCTTTATTTTTTTGGGTTTTTATTAAGTTTATATTAATTACTTGAGTGGCCTACAAAAATATTCGCGGTCAATACGATTTCACAACAAATAGTATTGCAAAGATGTTTGAGTTTCTGTAGAAACAAGCCTACATCAATAAAAAAATTACTGATAAAGATATTAGGTATACATAAGGTCCTAATGATAATAAAACTTATTATAAACTAGTTGGATTATTTTTTGCATAAGGAACACTTTGAACAATTTTTGTAATTGTATTTTTTATTTTTTGAAGTTTTTTTTTTAATGCAGTAAGTTTGAAATAATGCATAACTTTACTCATTTTTTACTATAATATTGCTATAGCAAAGTTGTACAATATTTAATTCTGCGTTTTACTGATCAATAATACACAGGGTGTTGCATTTGAATTAACGGAGATTTTTCATATTTTGCTCCGTCAAATTTGACAACATTTTCTGGACACCCCTTACACTGTAGGTCAGTTTCTGATATGGTGTTTTGAAGAACCATTATTGCCTAACATTTGGTCTAAAAACAGCTTTTCTATTAATTAGCGTAACCGTAAAATTTGTGATATTGTAATTGACAAAAATTTACCAGAAAAACATAGTCAACCAAATATCTCAAAGACCGTCAGTTTTTTCATATAAATACCATGCATAAAGTCCCTTTGATTTTTCATGTATATTCAAAATAAATTATAAAAAATATATGTTTGTATTTAAAAAAACAAAGTTTCTGTCTGTGCAGAGGAAATGGAACACCCTGTATAATCGGAATTATTTTAGGTATGTAAATCTTGAGAAAACTAGACACGTGAAATAAAAAAAATTCAATTATCTCTCTTATCAACCAAGATATAGGACTTCCGTGTACTAGGTGGGCACACTGTATATACTTACAAAGATAATACCAAACCTTTTAAAGTGGTTACATCAAATAGGGAAGAATTTAGTAGCGCTGGCTATAAAGCAAACATGAAAAGTGTGGCAGGCGAAGAGCCAGGGAATTCTCTGGACCTAGGAAAGCTGATCATTTACTATTGAAGAGAAATCATCGAGCCGATAGAAGAACGTTCATAGTGACGGGTAGCACGCATCTGCTTCAGAGCTCATTCTTGAGTGCCTTAAGGTACTGCAAAAACTAGCTTTGAGAATTGCAGTCATACGGTTCTGGGCTCCTGGGTATTCTAGTATAGAGAAAAAAAACAGAAAACCAATACGCTAGCTAGAGGTACCTTAAATATACTTTTCATATTAGCCTCTGCGAAGTTATCATCCCGAAAATAAGAACAGTGTTAATAAAAAAACGTTGCGTCTACTGGTAGAGAACCACAGCATAGAGAACTGCCTGGGGTGGAGCACATCTAACTAGGACTCGGAATCTACTTACCTATAATGCCTATAATAGAGTCATATGGCCACAGTAATAACCGGGCACTGCCATCTGAAAAAGCACTTGTTTTACTCGAACTTTGTATCTGACTCTACTTTTCGAGGATGTCAAGATGACAACCAGGTACCTTTTAATGTACTATATTATTACAAGTCATTCAATGGCATTACGAAGCAATCTCTCGGCACATCATAATGTTACATTGTCACTGAAAGTTAATAGTTAAAATATACGTTTGTTCTGAAGATTGTAAAAAAGCAAAGGTATACATCATGTTTCGGATTGATTCACGTAAAGTGTCTAGAATTGCTGTATCGTATTATCCACTTTGGCTATCAGAATGCAGATTGTACCCAAATAAATTTTCAGTGTTACGACCTATGACTATATTAACTTGGACAAATACCAAACATAGATATTGTCTTTGTAAGTATATACGTACATATTGGGTAGTATTGCTCTTAACTACAATTACAATTCAACTATTTTTTATAGCAGATTCTGCTCGTTGTACCTTAGCTTTTAAACACCTTAAAAAGGAGTGTAACTGTAAGTAGACTGGATTTTGTTTAAGTATTTAAAAACCTACGTCGAAGCTTTACGCTACCTTTAAATATGTATATAAAGGTAATTTATGGTAATTGTAGATCTTAAATTTGATAGCGCAAGCAGACGCATTTAAAAGTAGTCTAGTTTATAGATGTATAAAGATCTTTTAACTGATAATAAGCGATAGACGTTGATTTCTGAAGTAGAGGTATCTACTGCATTGCTTCCAAATGTATAACAAGAGAAAAAAACATGTTTGCATAAATACATTTCAAATGGAAACAGTACTATATAAGTACGATGCATAAATTCTCATTAGAAACATCTAATACCATGAAAATTAGTTTAAATACATGCCATCTCGATTGGAATTGCCAGAGTAAAGTTTGGAATGGCGGTTTACGTGCGAATAATGATCAAAATAAAGTATAAAACTACGTGGGTATTTGTTATGAAGACAAACAGACAAATAGTTTCATTTACATTTCACATAAGTTACATTCTCCATACCAGCATGACAGTTTCTCACAATAAAAGGTAAATTCTGTAAAATGTCAAAAGGAATAACTAGTTAGAGGGGAGTTTGCGTTTAGTTAAAAGGAATAACTGCATATATTGTACTTTCCGATACTTACATATATTTATAGCCTCGAAAGTTTTTGGTTTTATGTTTGTGTAATAATATGACAAATTCCTTATATGTAAACAGTGAAAGTAACTTCCAGCAAATAAAATTCTGCCGTAGTTCGAGTTATCTATTTCTTAGACAATATTTTGCACATGAAACTGGTGATTCATGACACAAAACCAAATTTTGTGAGATAAAATCGTTAATAGCATATAGAATATTTAATTAATTAGTTATAAAACTTACGAATTGAGTGGACGAAGCAGTCATTTATAAATACGATTCAGTGATTTATTCGTTTCCATTAATTAGGATACGATATAAATCTCGATAATCACGCAAAGACTATCCGTCCGATAATAACCATTCCATTTTTTACACATAACATTTCGAGATAGCAAATCAAAAATATAAAAAGTGCCTACATTCGGTATTAATCTTCTAGTAATCTGCGTTCTAGTTAGATTCCATAATTGCTGTTTGAATGTTCGCTTTTCATAAAAGCTTTTATGTAGGATAATTCCAGTATTTAACTGTGCTGAAATAAGAAGGACTAGCTACGTGATATTCCTTTCATTTCAGGTATTGTACGTTAGCAATAAATAATTTACAGGGCATATACCACTAGCCTAACACAATATAATAGGTTTCTCTAAACAACCTTTTCTGATGATCAAAGCATCTTTAATTAATACACTTTAAGATTAAAATTTATAATGAACGAAACTGGTAGCTACAGAATACCAGGTTTCAATTTATCTAAAACAAGTGTCTGATTTTCTTGATTTGACAACTTAATTGCAATATAAAATATTGTAATATATAAATAGAATGATGTTTTATTATAATTTCATTTCTCTAACGAGAATATGCCATATTTATGTGGGAGGTATTACAAATTCAGTATCTAACAACACAATTCCGCAATTCATTTGTACGCTTATAATTATTTTGCGGTTACTACGCATCATTGAACCGTTGCCAAACTACTTAAGGTCTAATTAGAACCTAACATAAATCAGATCGGTGACATTAAATGAATTCTCTTAGATGTGTTGAAAGATATGTTGCTTCTAGAGCAAAGACGCATAACCTCTTTTAAATACTCATGTTGATACAATTACATCAGATAACTACAATCGGGTTTTGAAAAACTAATAGATAACATAAATTAGAACAGAAACATATATTAATAAATCTGAAGAATTTTGCATTTTTGTTGTAGTAAGTTAGTTTACCCAATAAATATATCGAAGTAGTCTCAGCTTTAAAACTACGTAGGCTTACTGACAGCGATTTGCTTGTAAATTATGTTACACAATAACAGTGAAATCATCAGATAATAAATTGTTGTAGTATGTATTATTAGTATTTTATTTGATGTACAGAGTACATATTTACAATAATTACTACATAGAATACACATAATTACCACCTGAAATAAAAAGCGTTATTAACGTAGTTCCCTAAATCAACATTTTTATTATGATTCGATGGCGACTTTCCGTCCAAGAAGGCATTTGTGTGTGCTACGTTTTATAGTATTCTATTTTATGTATTTCACCTAATCCTAATCAAACACTTAATACGAAGCTAATGTGTCATTATCAAGGTAATAATATTACTAAATTTAAACTTAAATGTAGCTTACAACCGAAGCCAGGCCTTTGTTAATAAAGCAGAATATTGAGAATGGTTTAAGGTTCCGGTACATGTGGACATAGTCTCATAGCTAACGCTAAAGATAAAGTAGAACTTTTAGAAAAGTCATTTAAACAAAAAATACTTGTTATAATTGTAGCGGGTTTTCACGAACCTACTAGAAATTTAATCACTATTACGTTTCATTCACTTATGTATACTGTATTCCCTTTTGAAATATAGGAACAATTGCTTCTTGATAAAGATTGTAATTGCTGTCAATACAGCTCGATAGTCGCAGAGATAAGAGCGGTTGTCTATAGGTAGGTCAGTATATACTTATGGTCCGCGGTTCGAATCTTGTCAGTGGTGCTTGTGGTAGCTTCCCAAGAGCTCAGTACTCCGGTTGAGGTACGGCTCACTGTTGGGAAATAAATTAACAGTGTAACATTAGTTGTGGCAGCGTAATGTTATAACTCATTTACACAGCAAGAGATGGTAGTGGAGGTCTTGACAGGCAAAACAGCTTAGGAAGCTACTACAGCTGCATTCATCTCAAAAGAAAACTCGGACGGTTTGGAAGTACTGCAGGAGTAGATCAAATTGGGAAAGCGATTACTCAATCTATGAACTTGTTTCTCATAATTCTGTATTAGACATTATGACAGGCAGGATACACAATGCACTTAGCCACACTTTTTGAAATTTAAACCTGAAAACAGTAAAGGCTTTTCTCCGATGCTAATAATTAGACTTGACAAAGCGGGGCAATTTCCAATGCAGTGCGGTAAGCGACGTAGAGGGGTGACACGGAAACTCGAGCGTCCGTATCAAAGCACACTTGTACAGCATTATTCCACTGGTCGGTGTGAGTGCTTATCACTACACACATACTTAGAAAATGTCGCAGTTGGGTACATTTCGCCGACGTATTTCGCAGAAACTAGAAAACGAAATAGCGCGTACGCCGGATTTAGAAGGCGAAGGCGATAGAATTAAATGTGTAAGATGCGACAACTATTTGACGTGTACCAGCAGGTGGAAGTGTGGACGCCACCTAAAAAGTATAAAACACTGTTCTGCAATTCATGGCAAGTGATCCAGCGAACAATTAACATTTAATAGAGCTGTTTGTTTTATTCTATGTAATCTACCATTCACATTACCAGACCAGCAAGCATTTTTTTCCTTCTGGAGCAAGTTTTGGGATTATTCATTACCAACTCCGACATCGATAAGGAACGTTATGGTATCTGCCCGTGAGTATGTTGAAAGAAGAATTAAACAGAATTGAATGATACAAAATTGTAGTTATGTGTTATTTCAAAGCGTTATTGACTAACATTCAAATTTTCTCATACTAACAAGGGAACACCGGCGGGTGTCCCTCTCCGATTTCGATGAAACTTTACAGATCGAAAGAGTACCTTAAAATAAGAGACACGTTTTTTCTTTATCGACGTATCCGCACGATTTTGGGGTACAGACCCCTCCAAAGTTTGGACGATTTTTCAATTTTGCAAATATTTCCTAAATTATAACAAATATATTATTTTCTTCTTAACATAATTTGCAACATAAGACAAATGTAAGACAAATTCAACAAGTGCGTCGAAAGCTCCATCAAGGATTACTTTAAATTTGCAAATATAACATCACTCGATGTGAAACGGTTAAAAAATATTTATTCCTCACGCCGTACTTGTTTAATTGAAACAAGTGCGGAAACATATTTAATGATTTAAATATTTAATAGATGCCATCCAGTTTATGACATCAGGAAAGCTTCTTAAAACAGTAAGTGTTTCAGCACGTTATATAATATATTTTTGTCATTAGTTTATGTGTAAACATTCATGCGTCCGTATAGCCCATGCTCACCCATGAAAGTCACGAACATAAATGATGCGTTACTGAATGGTCACCTTGATACAGCTGTTCGGCCGCTCCACATTGTTTTCCGGACTGCACTGAAACTTGCCCCGCTTTGTCGACTCTACTAATAATAATAATGGATTATGTTTATATAAAGCACATACATCCGACAATCGCTTTAATTTAATGAATGCAATTTAAGCTCATGTTTCTCGATCAAGTGCTAGATGTCATAGGAGAGCAGTTCTAGGGCAAGATTTGCAATGTTAATAGTATGGCTTTATATGTCATTTATGTTTTATGTATAAGTAATTAAACTTCTGTTATATTTTCATTTGTTATTTTTCTTTTGTACTTCTCGTAATAATTCACATGGGACTCTGTTCAGTATTGTGCTCTGGCAGTTACAGAGAACCTAGTCATTACAATTTCAGTTGTATATATTATCTACAGAATTATGAACTTTAAATATTACCGACAATTCAACACATTGGCGAGCGTTTTACGCGTAAGGCACACGACACTGACAGCAGTTAAATTGAGTATGTTCAAATAGTTGTTCACATTAAAAGATCGTATTCTTCTTACGACTTAAACGAATAACAATAAATTAAACAAACACACGGTGATAAGTTATGGGAACATATGCTGTACTGTTATAGACATATATGCTTAGTTTTATCTGCAGTATATACATGTAAAATATTGTGTAATAGTATTATAGAAAACACAAAAAATCTATTCATTGGACATGTTTTTGGTAAAGTGTACAACATATATAGGTCAAGCTGTAATATTAAATTATAATTAGCACTAAACACTACACATATTTTAATGTTAAATTTAGAGCCAACCATAAAATTAAAATATGTTTCTTTAACATGTTAATTATTGGTATAACAATGAGTACATTATGCGAGAAATTTTCAAGTAAAATCTTTCACTTAAGTATTGTTGCCAAGTAAAACAACGTAATACAAAATTCTTACTACCCCACGTTGTGTGCTATAAAGCATCTGAAACCAATATCAGTCGCAAACACCATAGATATACTTTATATATTTGTTTCTGAGTCGTCCCTTAACAGAAACGAGTAATTAATTATACACAATAAAAACCAAAACATTTGTGCAATCTATTAGCATATTATTGGGTTAACCTACACAGAAAGAAATTGTTACACTAATTTTTTTGTGTTACTTGGTCAAAGCAGCAATACTCTATTAATTCCAATTATTCGCATTCGTCCCACACGTTGGAGTTAAGGCAGTTTTGTAAGATATTAATCTTTGAGAAATAAATAGGATGTACTGTGAAAATTGTTTTGGATAATTGGCTAAAGTTTTGTTTGACTGGAAGATAGAGGAATAAGAATATACTTCAAATTTTTCTTAGTTAGTTTAACATACAGTGGAACCCCAGAAATTCGAACTAATTCGGGCTGACCTTGTTCGGGTTTCAGAAAATTCGAAAAATCCGGAAAATTTAATAAATACCTTTTATATGCCGCAAAAGAATCAAAAAACTAATTTAAATTGCTTTGTCAAAGCAACGGAAAGGGTAGTGGCGCAGCGATTTGCACAGTATATAGCACTAGGCAGAGAGGGGTAGTGTCCTTGGTCTACAGTGATTCATGGTTACTATGTCAACGCACGCTAAAAATAGCCGCAACTGCCGCCCGATTCGAGTTAGTGGCGTTTAAGCGTTACTGCATTACAGTACAGCTTTTTTGCTTTTCAATTGTGTTTTTAAAATGTCAGCGAAACGTAAACACAGTACGTGTACACTTCATCAAAAACTTTAAGTTCTTAAACGACTTGACAAAGGAGAATCTGCTACAAAATTAGCAGTTGAATTTGGAGTTGGTAAAGCCGCTATCATAGATTGGAAGAAAAATCGTGCTAAACTTGAACAGTTTTGTGCAACCACTAGTGAAAAAACGTTTGAACAACGTCACAACTCAACTAAGTCTGTATATGAAAAATTAGACGAACCAATGTTTTTACGGGTCATACAGGAAAGACAAAAAGGCGTACCTACAGCGGGACATTTATTCAAGAAAAGGCATAACAGTTTAATAGAATCTTAAATTGAGATAAAATTTTTACGGCCAGCAACCTCAACAGGTATACAACGCCAATGAGTCAGGTCTCAATTTTAAAGCTTTTAAGCTTCCCAAGAGAAAACATCGACTCCGGAATTTAAAATGAATAAAGAGAGTTTAACCGTTCTAACATGTAACAATGCGTCGGAAACTAATAAATTACCACTTATGGTTATTGGTAAAGCCGCAAAACCTCGTACTTTAAAAAATATAAATATTCTCTCCCAGTATTCTGTAGAAATCAGCGAAGGAGATGGATGAATGGTGATTTATTCAAGGAGTGGTTCGAAAAAACAATTTGTTCCCTCAGTTACCAAATTTAATAGCGAAAACGAGTTGTCAAACAAAGCGTTACTTTTAATTGACAATGCCTCTTCCTATCCTCCTGATTCGGCGCGTTTTAAAGACATTAAGGCATTTTTGTTTGCCCCCGAACGTAACTCCAATTTTGCAACCCATGGATCAACGTGTACTGCAAAACATCGAGCTGTACTACTGTGCTGGTAACAACCCTAATTGAAGGAGAAGGGAATGAATTCTTTCGTAGAAATAGATTAAAAAAGTAATTATTAGACACGTTATTTATTGGATTGCAGAAGCGTGGGAAAAATGCAATGAAAAGCTGAAAGTCTTCAATTTCAAGAAACGAATTTCCAGCCACAAATGGAAGACCTACTTGAATTCACCAAAACAGTTCCGGTGCGAAGAAGCAGAGAAACACTGTCTTCAAGAATGGAGCAGAAGACGACAACGGCTATCAAGATTTAAGCAATGGTGAGATTACAATTTCCATAGTCCAGAACCATGGTGAAAACAGTGCCGAAGAAAGTGAAGAAGAAACCGTCACGACAGATCTTGTTTCACACGCTGATGTCGCTAGTGCACTTGAACTGACACTGCGACAACACGCTGCCGCTACTCCGACAAACGTGATATTTATGCGGAGCTGGCATTACATCGCCTCGTCAAGTAGGTTTAGCTCCTTGCATCAAAAGAAGATAAGTAACAGATTTTGTACCAACTAAATAAGGTATTATATAATGTTTAAAATACCACATCAAACGTTTGTTATTAATTATAAATAAAGCTTCATTTTTCATTTGTTATTTTCATTGTTCCTAAATTTTTTTAAACTAAAAATTTTTAGCTATGCGCCTGTGTTCGGATCATCAGAATGTTCAGTTTTTGGGGGTTGGGATTCCCGGGATTGTACTGTATTTGTCTACGTTATCACGTTTTTTTCATCTTAACATAATGTTACCATTTATTCTCTCAATTTGTACTTTTGAATCTATTCTAGCCAAAACTACTAAATATACTGTTTTTTTGCTATGGTCTTTTTTTCTTCTATAAAATTTCACAATTCGCAATTCAACTTTTTTCGTCGCTATGTTATAAAAATCGATGTATATGTACATTGACTAAGAGTAGAACGCATTACTTATTTTGTTTATATCTATCGGTACCATTAACTAAAGTTCTAAAGATCAGAAGATCACTAATAACAGAGTTTCAGGGGATTGTTCCAGCGCAAGTGGCAATATTTCGAAATAGCCGTATTATTAGCAATTTATGTTAGTTTCGTATGTTTAGCTTACGGAAAGGTATCCGAGACACCTTGATGTTTCGTTTCGAATAAAATAAAAATTCGATTCGGTTTTAAACGGAAAGAAATGTGTAAATATAAGATTTCAGTATATTATAAAAACTACTATGTACAAAGTTTTTTTTTTTCATTTGGCTATTTGGAAAGACTGCTTAAATTGCTGTAAACGCTAAAAGTTTATATTATCGTATAAACATCGTATTACATATACCATTCATTTCTTATGTTTTATATAAAAATAAGTTTGGAGTTTATTGCACTCCCGCATTTATTTCTGGCATCTATATGAGTCAGATCTTCTATAATAATTGTAAATAAATTAAGATATTAAGTACATAATCACCTTGACTGAAACAACATTTGCGCTAATTACTCTGCGGTCAAATCTTTGAATTGTGTGTCTTCTTTGCCACAGTATTGCGTTACAGGTTATAGTCAACTTTTTCTAAAATTTTGAATAGCGATTCATCTTTGACTTGTATTTCCTGTACAGGAAATTCAAGATGAGTAATAATTTATAGCTTGCGATATGGTTTGAAAACGGATATCCAAGAAAAGCTCATCTGATACTACTACATAAAAAACTATTTGATCAAATTGAAGTCAAATATCTTCGAAATCTTTGCTAAAACCAATACTTCCTTCATTAAAAAAATTTAAAGTGATCTCGATTTAAATGCGTGGGAAATACTGTAGGTGGTGACCTCTATAATGTATAGAAAAATTAAAAGCAAATTTCAATTCATAATATCAAACTATCCCACAGTTTGTATTTTGGATGCTAAAAGGCCGACAACTTTACGACCAATAAAATAAGTTGGGTTAGTTCGTGACCCGTTGAACAATTGTCTAAAAAGATTTAAACAATCTACATTTCTACGAAGACCGCTTAAAAGTGATTTCAGTATCTTTCATATTTCATCATTTCGAACTGCATACTGTACTTTATGACTATTATAGTCCTTAAAGGTATCAGATTTATTTATTATCTCGTGAACTTTCTAACCCTCATGTATCGTGATGAACAATACCACAGCCTGAGATTTCTTTCAGTACAAACACAGAAACACATGAGTGTTTTTTTGCGACTGATTTGGAGTTCAATATTATTACAACTACACTATAAAATATGCAGTATATCCGTAAAGGTGCTCATAGACAACGTTCTTCTCTGCCAATTTTCCCTGCACGGGCAAAACTGTACGGGTACAATGGTTTATGTGTGGCCGAAAATCGTCCTTCTTACTGGCGTTCATAAGTATCTGCTGCGGCTTGATTTTCTCCATCCGTTTTGAGTGTGCTCGTCTGTACGTGTGTCTATCACTGCGATTGAGAGGGACAGTTGATCAGAAGGTCAGAAAATCAGTGCTGTCGTGACTTTTGCTACACTTTTATAATAACAAAAAATAACACATCATGACTGATTTAAGAAATTTTAATAAGCAATTTATTATAGAGTTCATAGCACGCTATAGAAGTCATCCATATCTTTGGAAAATTAGTTCCCAGAATACTCTAATAGAGACAAACAAAATAAACCTGCGAAGACGTGGTTATCAAAATCAAAGAAGTAGACGAATCTTCTACAAAAGAATCAGTCAAAAATGAAATAGACTCTCGCCGTCCTTGCTTTCGCTAAGAATTAAAAAACTAAAGGGATCTAAAAAGTCAGGTTCGGTGCACAAGCCGCTTCTGTGGTATTATGAACAGTTAATACTTCTTGCAAACCAAATGGCAAAAGTTCTCGCTTAACGCGATAGCTTCATCTCCAATAAATACATATGATAGTGGTTCACTACTGTTGTCTGGTTTAGATCTGAGCGATAGTCGGAGAGTACCATTAAAACATTTCTTATAAAGTAGAGCGTTTTCTATTACTCCACCATCAGACACTCTACAATTTGTAGCACAGTCGCACTTAATGAATTCATAATTTGCGTTTGCAATTGCCATTAATACGATACTATGTCAACCTGTGTAATTATAATAATAACAACCGCTTTGAGGAGGTGGCATAATGTTTATATGCTTACCATCCACAGCTCCCAAACAATGCGGAAAATTTCAGTTATGGTCAATTTTTTTAGCAATAGTTATCCATTCTTCTTCAGCTTTTGAATGAATGAGGTTAGTAAGATACCTAAGAAGTTCTAAATATGTTTCTTCATCCACCCACAAATAATTAAACCAGTCACCTGGTTCTAGTCATAATTCGTTTAAAAGTCTTCGTTTAAGCATCCATTCTTTAACTAGTTTTGAAGGTTTTCGTTTTACAGCTTTTATTTCCATTGCCCTCGCCACTGCCAAGATGGTTGTGGTATACACCACAACTGATCACGCGGCAATATCAGAAAAACTGAACAAAAGAACCGCTTCGTGTGTGGACGAAGTCGTTGTTCGTTTTTATCTGTACAGTTTTACTCGCGCAGAGAAAAATGCAGAAAAAGAACGATCTTTGTGGGCATCTTAATACCCCAAAAATAACATATAAACAGTGTATTGTTGTAAAACCGAGCGGAGTCTTTGCTTATTTTGCGTTTGTCCTGGAGAGTAAGTAAACAATTAACTGTATACAAGAGAAATATAAGCAAAGTAAGTAAGAAGGAATTTGGATTTATTTTGCTTTAAGGTAACTATCTACAACTACCAAATTTGCTTACTTCCAGTATATTACACGATGAACATAAAACTACTGATATTTCTGTGTGTATTTCAAAATAATCGTTTTAGAATACGATGAGTTGGTACTGATGATTCCATCTTTTCTTGTGTATACAAATGCAGAATGCAAATAGAAACGTCTACAATACGATGCTTTTTTTTATTTTTGGTATTATATGCATATGTATACTTAAATCGGAAACCTGGATTAACCGCGAGAAAAAAAGTAACATTTTGTTTATCTTAAGATTAATTACTAGACGTGTAAAATTTTTGCACATTGGATACAAAGAGTTATAAACACATATTTCAATCGTTGCAGTTAAATTGTCGTTTACTATTTATAGAACGGAAACGGCTACGACCTGTTCCATCCTCAGCAGAAAATCTTAAAATAGTTTCGTGCTTGGCCTATATTACCACAGACAAATAAAGTAGAGTTACAAAAACTCTTAATACGATCATAGCCAGAAGGTTGGCAAACGTTTATTGAGCAGATCTATACTAAAGGCAGCGTCCATGTTATTGTTGCCGTGTGTCAATACACAAATTTGATTGAAATAAATACATAAATACCATCAAGGGGCTACATAGAATGAATCAATATTTTGGCATCATTTCTTGTACCAGGTAATTAAGTACAGTTGTCCCTCGATAATCCGACACTTTTTTAATCCGACGTACTCAGTAGTCCGACGCGCCACCGGCAGTCTTATCGGCGGAAACAAATCAAATCTAGAAGTGACATGAATCGCCCTGCCGGGACAGATCAGTCTAGTGCGCGTGTTCCTAGTGTCATAGTGTAGTTGATTTTATAGCGTGATTGCGTGTAGTGGCATTGTAGAAATGGCAAGCACGGGTTTAAAACGTAAACATAAAATATTAAATTTATCTGAAAAATGGGAAATTATTAAACGAATAGACCGTGGTGAAACTCCGAGTGAAATAGTTAAAATGTATGACACTGGACGAGCTACTGTCTACGATATTGTGAGAAATAGGGAAGAAATTGAAAAATTCATGAAGTCTGTTGATTATGAACCCATGAACGGAAAACTCTTAAGTGAGATACCCGAGGTCGAAGAGGCTCTTTCATTTTGGTTCAAACAGCAACGGAACCGTAAATAACAAAGAAAACTGACTTTCGCGCTAGTCACGGGTGGTTTCAAAACTTCAAGAAACGCCATGGTAGGCGATATATGCAGATAAGTGGCGAAAATGTCTGGCAACGAGTCCGAAATCCAGGAATTCATCGGAAAGTTGGACGCAAAAATCATTGAACTTGGCCTAAATCCTGAACAAATTTATAACGCCGATGAAACCGGTATGCATTGGCGTCAGCTCTCCACAAAGACATTTGTTGCTGAAGAGGAAAAAAAAAGTTTCTGGAAGAAAATTACAAAAAAAACCCACGTGCGTTAAAAAATGTAAAGGTCGAATCTCTACCAGTAACCCATGGCTCAAAGCCGTGCCTGGATCCACGAAAGAAGTTTTTCTTGATTGGTACACTAACAGCTTTGTCCCACAAGTTAAACAAGAATTAAAAAAGAAGAAGTTATCCAGTGAAAGTCCTCTTGTTGCTTGACACCCGACCACCCTGACAAGGATGAATTAAAAGTTAAAACTACCAATGGTTACATTGAGGTCATGTACGTACCAAAAAACACGACCGCTTTGATCCAGCCAATGGACCAAAACGTCATAAAGACTCTCAAAGCACATTACAAAAGCGCCCTTTAATGGATGTTATGAGTCAACCTAATGATGACATTACTGCAATTTTGAAATCCTTCAACTAAAGGATGCAATTTTGAACAGCGCATTTACTTGGGAGCAAGTAAAAAGCACAACCCTCATAAAATCATGGAAAAATATTTGTCTAACAACCCACATCTTGCAACATGCAACTCTGCATCCAATGATTCTGAATCAATTTTGGAGGCTGCACTTGAAATTTGTAACGAAGTGGAACTTGCGCTAGCATCAATTGAATAATTCAGAACCTGGATTGTTGAGGGCAATCTTGCTACTGATGTGACAGACGCAGAAATAATCCAGGAAGTCAGATAGTAAGATGACGAAGTGATCGAGGAGGCAGTACTGGAGAAATGCTTCACTATCTGCTGTAATGAAACGTGTCTTGACAAAACCAGAACTTTACTTCGTTGGTCCGAGGAGAAAGAATTAGATTTCTCAAACATTTTGATGTTAAAACGGATACACGAGCAAGTAATGACGGACTGCCTCCATAAGAATAAGCAGAAGAAAATCACAGACAGACGTGTAAATAACTTAACTTTCTTCCCACATTTCATTTAAAACTTGTATGTATCGTCATTTTGTACCCTTACCGTAACCGTCATTTTGTATTTTTAATAAACTACATGTGCGAATACTGTTTGCTAATTTTGTTAACTTCATTCTGTTTAAATGCAGTAAAAAAAATCATTCCTGATAATCCAACATTTTCGGTTCCGACAACCTCCGGCCCCGTTACTGTCGGATTATCGAAGGGACAACAATTATCGGTGCGGGTACGAATTAGTTTATATCACATTTTGACCATATATGTATAGCATATAGTGTTTCATTAACATATAATTATTGGTTAAATATGTACATCTGTTCACCGTAGTTTTCTATCGATATATCTTCAGATTAATCTTCTAAGTCATCACTTTCAAGTATAGCAGTTGAGAAAGTTTTGTGGTCAATATAGAAATAGAAGTTGTAACGCTTTCGCATCTTTGAACATAAATTAAAAATAATATTATTTGAAGATAAGATATCTAAATTCATTACACCATTAGTTATCAAGAAAATTAGTTTACATATTATGTAAGCGCATAGCACAAATCACTAAATTCTTATTTATATTCTAAAAATTCGAAAAGGCACGCAATATTTTATGTGTAAAATTTATTAATACTTCATAACAAAATCTTTTTACCTCCACATCGTTTCAAACTATTATCCGAAGATACACACACAGACGCATATCAAACGAAGAAAATTAGTGCACGTGATGAGGGGTGTCGACACTTACGATCAGTTGCAGAGCGCGATGTCAGTGTGATATACACAGATTTGTTAATGACACATCGGTGGGGGTGCCCTGATATATAATACCAGAATCTAATTGATCTAACTCACAGTTAGGGTAGACCCTCTACACGAAGGTGTTGATAAATCTGAGCGCGATTAGAAGGGAAACGTATTTCCTCGATGATAGAATGCTGCTCTGCTACGTCAGAGCTTGTTTAAGAAGAGAAATGTACCATTCGCGTTTAAAAGGGATCACCGACTTGTGATGTCAAATCGAGGAGTTGACAGGCCCTTAAAAGGGGGGGATAAGAGAACAACACCCTAAAACAATTTTTCGGTAGTTTTTTTTGTGGATAAAGGATGATATGAACATATGTTATCTCTTTACTGCTTTTTTGAAGGGAATATTAAATGAGTTTTTTTTAATTCACTTGTCTAGATATTTTATACAATAAAACAAAATTTTGATAAAAATGTTGCTGTCAAATAAATAAATTTTTAATACTTTCAAAATTTTATGAAATTATCTTTAATTTCTGGATGGACTTGTATCTAAAAGGAATTATGAAGAAGCCTTAAGTTTGTACCAGAACGGATAGTTTGTATTTCAGCATCGCATTAAGTATTTATAATAACAAAGTAAGGAAAGAGTATCGACAAAAGTCATTTCATTGGCTCAAAGTGAGAAATACAAAACTACAAACCGTTCTATCTGAGATGTATTCGATGTGTATCACAATAAAAATAATCTATTTGATAATCCAACAATAAAGTTTAAAGTAGTAATCAATGTTACGTCGTTTATAAATTAGATTGCGTAACGACTATAATGTACCGGCCAAACTTAAGTCATACCTACATACATATACATATAAAGAAACGGCTTTCGAAGCGTCAGTATTGTATTTCATAATTAGCCGACATTTATGTTGTATTTCAGCGTTTTCCAGATTTCCTACTTTATTTCAACAAACCTTTTCCTATTACATCCCTTGGATATAGTCTTTCTAAATATATATGCGCCCTAAATTACTTTGCCTTCTCCACAACGTATCTGCCTTTTGTTGTAGAAGACTGAATAGCAGCTGATGACATGTGATAGTGTAGAAAAAGTGATAGATAAGGCATATATTTATTTTAAAAAAACTGACGAGGTCGCACCTCAGAAACGTCAGAAAAAAACAAAATTGTTTAGCAAATGAGTGTTACGAGCGCGAAAAACAATTCAACGTAGTTTTGGAATATTAACAATGATATATAGACTATTGTGGAGAGCCATTGAAACACATCCTGGGACTAGTGATGCAATTATTAAAGCTATTTATACCCCCTTAGTAATGTTATAATGGATAGAAAACAACATAAATGATATTGGGAACGTACATATTTAGAAGAAATAACCCTCTATAGGAGAGGTCGCATCAGTGAGGGATATTATAAAATAGCATTTTGTTGCTGAAAGAAATGTGTTGTCAGTTTTGCATTATGATATGTTATACGAAATAAAATGAGCAATGGTATGAATAGCTTACGAGTAACCATTTTCCATTTTAGTTTTTCAAAGTTCAGAATTTATCTTTAATTTTTAGTGTATTAAAAAATGAAACATAAAGTTAATATAGTAAGTGTATTATTTACTTACTTTTAACTTTACATGTAGTAGCAACCTCTTTCCAAAACTTGTCCAATACATATCTTTGTTATCTTGTTATGGTAGGACTGTCGGTGAACTCATATTAGGGCTTTCGGTAGATTGATTACATTAAGTTCTCTTTGCCTGTATTTATAATATGCACAAAATACGCTATCTCTGACACAATTTTGCTTTATTGTGATAACACGTGAATTACTGCTTGTTATTGAAACTATCGCAATAGACAATGTTAAAATAAAAAGTATAAAGCGAGACAATAATAAAATTTAAAATATCAGACATTCACATAACATTCGCACCTACCAACAATAAACACGTATTCACTAATTTAAAAAAACATCCATCAAAAAAGATAATCAACAAACAAATGCTATAACGGTCAACAGTATTTCAAAAACGACTTTACAATCACCAATGCGCTGTTACACATACGAGGAAGCGTTTTTTATATTCGCGGAATGAGCGGGTTGTAGGGGGATGATTAGGCGCATTTGGGGCATGGCCTGTGCAGCGACTCATAATTAGTATAAATGTTGAAGTTTCATTGTTGTTAGACAGTTAGTCTTTTGAGCTATCGTCAACCAAGTAACATAATCAGGAGTGAAAAGTGAAATATGGAAAAATCGAGTATCGTGCCGTTATGTTCTTACCAGGCAAGGAAAATTAGTCGCGACCATAATGAATGAGGATGTCATTGTTTCCAGGCGACTAATGTCCAGAAAAACCATGCTGTACAAGTGGCATAGTTTATTTAAATAAGGAAGGGAATCCCTTGAAGACGACGCGAGGCCGGGCAGGAGCATTGAGGCGACCACGCCAGCACTTATCCAAAAGTTGAAAAAATTGTACTCGAAGATGCTTGACTAAGGAAGACACAACTCGTAGAAATGGTTGGAGTATCCGATACAACAATTTTTAAATCCTACACGATCATCTCGGCATGTCTAAGGTCAGCGCAAGATGGGTGCCGAGAATGCTCACGCCGCCGCAAAAACAACAGCGCGTAGAGTGTTCGCGTGCATTTTTGGACCTCTGTAATGAAGACAAGGATGGTGTATTGAGTCGAATTGTTACTGGAGACGAAACTTGGGTTCATCATTGCGAACCTGAATCCAAACAAGACTCCATGCAGTGGCATAAAAAGGCACAGCACCTCCAAGAAATTTAAAGTGTCACAATCAGCTGGGAAACTCATGGCAACGGTATTTTGGGACGCGGAAGGAATCTGCATAAGGTTGCCTTCGAAATTGTGAATCACCCACCCTACAGCCCAGACCTGGCCCCGAGTGATTATTACCTGTTTCCGAAAATGAAAAAAAAGCTGCGGGTAAAAAATTTACTGCCAATGATGAAGTCAAGGAGGCAGTTTCGGCGTATTTTGTAGATAAAGAGAAATCATTTTTTTATTAGGGTATAGATAAATTAATTGAAAGATGTGAAAAATGTATTCGTCTTGCAGGTGAATATATTGAAAAAGAAAAATAATTTGGTTTTTTTATTTCCACCCCTTATCCCCCATTCCGCGAATATAAAAACGCTCCCTCGTAACATATCATCGCTGAGATTGCTTTATGTAAGCACTTTATAGATAGACAACATAATTTTGATTTTGCAAAAACTAATATTTTCGAAAAGGAAAATAATTATAAACAAAGATTAGTTTACGAAATGATACACGTCAAAAAGAAAACGCGGGCATTTGTAGAACTGATATTGATAATAAAAGCGTCATTTATATACAACTAAATTCACGCCGATATATATGCAGGATATACAGGATACTTCTACAGTTAATCACAATATGATTCGGCTCAGACCGTCAGGGGTTGGCAAATTTGTTTTTGTTTATAACAAGATGGATACGGATGGACTTAACGGGTCGATGGCCACAGTGGTTAGGCGGCTGACTATCGTTGTGGGAGGACGATAGGAGCTGAGGTTCAACTCTCTGGAGGGACGGTGACATTTTTTCAGAGAGTTGAATCCCGGATCGACTTGCCATTTTGTGTTAGGAGCAAAGTGATTAACAGCGCGGCATTATAAAAGGCAATATGATGCTGTCACAAAGTTATTTGAACACAATTTACACACAAAAACTACACCGCGAGAGTTGCAGTAATAGCCAGACATGTAATACAGCTTACGGGGTCACTGCAACTAAGCACCCAGCATACGTATACAAAAAAAAAATCAGTTTATTTATAAAACTAGGTGTTGATAATACATTTGTTTCTTATCAAGTCAATGGCCCTAAACAAACCCTAAACACAACTGTCCCAAAGTTTACTACTAACTAATAAAACAGAATTGAAGAAAGCTTTAATAGAAGAATGGAACACTATTGATCAAAATGCTACACATAATTCACTAAATCGGTGAAACATCGTTTGAAATGTGTCACTAGTAAAGTTATGTGTTGATGTGTGTACTAGTGGAGTTTTATTTTTGACAGTTGTTAATTATTATGAGAAAACCAAATTATTTTGTAAGTTTGTTAGAGTAGAGTAGAAATACTTTTGCTAAGTTTATGTTCTATTGAATTGTAGTTTAGTAATAGCAATAGAAGAATAGCATAATTTTATCTTAACAAAATATATATTTATACAATTAAACGATTTCCAGGAAGTTAAATACAATTACAAAGCATTAATCTATTAGGTCGAATTATTTGGTGCTTAACTGTATATCACAAATATTTTACGTTAAGTTTTGCTTTGTAATGTAATTAAAAGTGATAACTATTTATAAATTTTAATTTAAAATAAGAATTTGTGTAAAATTGACAAAATGGCTTAATATATTGTAAAGTGATTTACATATTAAAAATGTTTTAGAATAAAATTTTAAATAAATCTTTAAGTACCTAATATAAATTCTACATTTTAACAATCAGATTTGTATAAAATGCAATTGCTTCCACATCTTTCACTTCTTATCAAGTTTAAAAAAGATAATGTGTACCGATCGTTTAAATTGATACTTTTTGTTTTTGCATTTTAATGAAAGCCATAAGCAAAGAAAAAGTGAAGTTTATTAGGTAGAAGTTTGGTCTTTGATGTTAAAATAACAATTTTTATGAATATTTTAGAATTAATTTCGACATATTTCTTTAGAAGTAACGACATGTATCCTTACTGTAGTCACTTTTATCCTTTATATCTCTTTAAAGAAAAACTTACTAAGGCAGTTGGTAATGCAATTCTGACTTCGTATATGTTCTGATAAATATTTATCCTTCAGTGTAATCGCTACCATGTCGTACATCTTTGTTCAATTTTTACGTTTTTGTTAGAATATATCACACTATCTGTTATCTTTAAAGAGAATTGACACAGGTAGATTTAGCGGAAGCCAAAAAAATATACCCCATACGTACTAACTGATGTTACCTCAGTCTACTAAAAATAATATGTCAAGATGGTGAATCGGTGTTATTTCTATCGGTGTTCTATAATTTTTGCCAATTATAACGACCGACGTAATAATTTTGCTCATATGGTACATATAAAACTTCTACATCGTAAATTGAACTAAAACATAAAATAATTTACCATGTTTCCTAATCCCAGGCTTGTCGTTTCTCAGCTAAAGCTTTAATAACTTGCAAATGTTCTCCATTTTCGCTAATTGAATATTTTACGACCGTTCCCTAACCGCGTTCAATCCGCAGATAGTAAATGTCAGAGATGTACCGTCCGTCCGTTTAGTAAGTCGAGACCACCCCGTTTTCAATTTTCGACACTGCGCGAAACCATTTTAGAGGGCACGCTGTGCTGCATCGACGGAGAAAACGTTTAATTATAAATGCGGCTATGCGGACCTCTAATTTGTCCCGGTTAAGGGAGTTTTAACGACACCGCAAGGTGATATTTGAGGCACCGTGTTCCTATTTTCACGGTTCACCGAACTGTTGTAACTCGTACAAGTTTAATTAGTCGGACGTAAAAATTACGTAGCGTGAAACGCTATCATAGCTTTTTTTGTTTTATGACGACAGCACAGTCACGACAAAACTTGCAGGTAGTACGGTCTTAAAAAGTTGTTCACCAATTAGCAATAGTCTTTTTCTAAGGTACTTAAATGTTATTGTTGTATAATTTTATGACTGAATAAGTCGCACACCATAATCTCATATAGTATATATGTATAGTATGCTGCAAATGTTTAATCGCTATCTATTAAATTGTTATTATTGTAACATTATAGGTTACTCCATCTCCATAAAATCGCATCCAAATTTATTTCGGAAGTAAAAATTCGGTTTTGATGTAATCTTTTTAGAATACCATTTACAAGATTTATTTTTATTTTTAAATTTATTGAGATATGTTTATGAAACATATTGTGTATTATTACCTCTTGGAGACAAAGTTGATTGATTATTGTTAAGTGATACCATAACAGACACGTTTACAGTAGACCATAATAAGCGCCATGAAAGATATAGATAGTAAAGCAGCTATTTTCGAATTGGGATTGAGTCGTGAAATGAAGCGAAGAGAAGTCGGAGTTAGAAGTTTTGTTTCTAGAAGGTTCGTTGGTAGATTATGGTACCAAACTATAACGTAGTACGTACATACATGGCTTTCTTATGGTCTTAATCCCATTCTCTCTTTTATAAATAAAATCTCTAGCAGAAAGCGAAATGTAGAGCTTCACAAGTAGTGCGTAGCAGTACCATATGTTTAATTCGAAATAAGTCAATTCTGAATGCAGATTGCCCATCGCGGTATTTCCAAATAGATGATTGGTTCTCCAAGATTCACAATACTCTTGACTTGCTTTTGACGAAGGCCACACAGTAAGCAAAGTAAGGAAGCACGATTGATTAAGACAATAAATCTTAAAATGCAATTGAACTTGTCTAATCACTAATGAGACATATGTATATGCAGGTGCTTGCTTTGAGGAAACACAGAAGCTTCACAAAAATTCAGACCATAGGGAAACAAAATGAATTCATTTTATGTTTTTATATTACTTGTTTTAAATATTGTGGTTTTTCAAGTTTTTAATACGAAATTAGAAAAGCATTGGTTGAAAAGACTGATTAATGACAAAATAATTCTCCTGCTTCAGGAGTAAAATTGTATTATTGCAATTCACATGGTATATACCATCTCCAGACACACTTTTCAAAAGGATGCCTGTAAGAACTATACTATACATAAACAACTTAAGTAAGGCGAATTTAAAAAATTAGACATTTATATAACATTCACACCTTATTATCAATAAACACTTATTCACTAATTTAAAAAACCTCCATTAAAAAAGATAATAAAAGTAATGCCGTCTGTAAATTAGACTGCAAATACTGTAACAAATGCTATATCAGTCAAACTAAACAATATTTAAAAAACGACATTATAATTACAATACTGTTATACATTAACATCACTGCTGAAAGTACTTTGTCTAAGCACTCTAAAAATATACGGCATAATTTTGATTTTGAAATGACTAAGATTTTGAAAAAGGAAAATAATTATAAAAAGATTAATTTATGAAATTAGATTAGATAAGATCTGGGTTATGTAGGCAATGCTGTGTCTCTTCACTGCGACCTATAAGATCTATTATGAGCACTGTTAATCTTTAAGTCCCAATTTATCTCCAGACTACTGAAGAAGACATGGAGTTTTTTGGGGCTATAGTTTTAACACTAGCCAGTTCTACCTGCTCTTGTTCGAGGTAGTGGCGGCAGTGGACGGTAGTGAGCAGACAGTCCCAATTTATGGAGTGATATAGATTCATATAAACGAAAAATTTTACATTAGCTATCATACAAATGGTTTAAGTCAAATACGCGGCTGCTTCAAATAACCAGTGATTGATATAAGCGGAATTGCTGTATATCAAGAGAGAAAACAGCGCGGTCAATTTCAGAACAGATATTGATTTTTTAAGCGCCATTTATAATAATTTAGTTCACGTATTCAAGTACTTTAATCGAAAAACGTAATAGTTTACGTTTCGGAATATATTGATTTTTAATTTATTATTTGATCTACAAGTGGAAATATATCTGAATTAAAAGATGAGAATGCAAATATTGATGTAGTTTCAATTTAATGTAAATATTGTATATTGTCATATATTTATAAACCTACGACTATACAGCTTTACCGAGGTCATAAATAACATTTTTATAATTTAAATTAGCAGAAAACGTCCACGCATAGCATGCCATTTATCAATAGCATTTGATATACTCGGCATTAGGACTTCTAAAAGTAAAGTGTATTCCTTTAGTACCTATTAGACAGTTTGTACTGGATATTATGTTTAGTTTATACTTGACTAGGCTTTCGCAATGCATTGAGTGGGTAACAAGGAACATAGGTAATATTTAACAAGTATGGATAAACAATCATTTTTTAAATAAAGCTGATAAGTTTTCGTAGATAACTATGTTTTGTGAAAATGCTCGAAAATATATACAACAATACAAAAGCAAAAATTATAAAATAAAAATACAAAATATATGCAAAAACGTACTAAAGCTTAACGTTTCACCACTAACGCAATTGCTTTCTTCAGAAGCAAAAACTTGGTGAGGAGTGCCAGAAGGTTACGGTAACCCAAGGTATGAACCACGCTAGCGATTGTAGCGATACGTCGAGTTTTAGTACCGGGTGTTTCTGGGAGGTGGCCCGCCCCTATGATTTCCAAACTATTTGAGATAGAGAAACGAAATTTGGGAAATATGTACGGGACTTTAATTTACATTTCTTAACATAGTCGATACATTCTTACCACTTATCGCTTTTACCGGAAATGACTTTGATTTTCGATTTTTAAATGGGACTACCTGAATTTTTTTCGATATTTTGATTCAAGAGCCACCTCTCAGAGACACCCGGTATATTTTGTTGTTTATTTTCTAATCTTGCTATGCTTTTATTTTTGTATTGTAGGTATATATTTACTTTATTATGGCCGGACGCCCTCATAACAGAGATGCGGACCATACAACCCTTCGATATCATTTAATATTGTCTTACGTTTATATATTAACTTCTTTAAATACAATTATTATTATTACAATTTCAATAGGCTATTGTTTAATTATTATATACTATTACTATAGTGCTGAAATATAGTTTTGTTTCTAGGCTCTATTAAAACCGGTGCTCTTTATAGTGAAACAGTGGTGACTACAACCCCTACATTTCCAGGAAAATTGTGATAAGTGGTAAGTAATTATTTCTTGAAGAAAATATACTTAATATAGGAGTAGTACTTAACAGCTGTAATATGATTTTTGACCATCTTCGCTCTACTAATTCATCATAATACCTAAAATTGTACCTAGTATAAAAAGAATATATAGTTAGATCATTAAACCATATAAAAGTATTATTACGATTCTAAATACATTTTTTGCAAAATATACAGGGTGATTGGTGAGAATGGCCTATTAAAAGTATTATACAAATGGAACGGAATTTTAAAACAAAATTTTGCTGTTGGATATAGTTGAATATGAACTATTATGTGAAAATATTTTTGAATAAATATCACTTCCGGTTAACCGGAAGTGGACATCAACTTCGATTTTCTAAGTAGCATGCTATAAAATAAATTACAGATTCAGCTTCTATGATAAATTTTACATATATTTAATGTATCATACCCTATACCTAAATACCATTCCTTCTGAGTTATTCGCAATTAAAGAAAAAAAGTGACAGTTACCGATCTTCCTTTATAGTGATATTACGTCAGGTAGGAGTAACAGAGACGAATAAAATTTTGCATACACACAGCTGATATTGTGTTACACGACATTTGAAGTTCTTCTCTGTAATGTTATACAGGATGTTTAAAAACTTAGTTGATTATAAATAAGTTTAATCTGCGGAAGGTGAATAAGTTATAACAATTTAATTAATTAACCCCCGTACCTAAAATGCACACATATGTCAATTTATTGAAGCAAGAGTGCTTAGCTCATTTGTTTTATAAACCTACTTGCCACGTATTTTGATGTCTGTCATTTTGTTAATCGTATTTTCGTAAATTCTTCCCATTGAATTATAGGAATAAGGGATCCTTTAGGCAAATGACACCAGATGCTATTCGAAGAGCAACAATTATAGGAATACGTCTCCGAATATAGAATGCCACAATAGAAACGGTAGCCATATCATATTTAGACCTTTGATATAAATGTATTTTGTTTTGATTATTCAAATACTTTTTGTTGAGAGTACGTAGGAAATTTTTTAGATAATCTAAATTTTTTACTGATATTGTTCTTCACCATTGTTCTTCGAACATATCGGTTGCTCAAAGTTTTTATATCTTAAAAATTCTTAGAAATTTTTGCTGATCATTGGTTGTAAATGTTCGTATCTTTCACTTAACGTTCGAGACGTTTATTTTACTATTTGACTACATTCACTTTGCATAATAAATAAATTTATGATTACTTGATTTGGTCTATTCTTAATGCTAATCCATTATAACATCATATACTGAGAAAGATGTAATGTATAGAAGCGAAAAAAAATGTTATTACAGGTAAAATAAAAATGGTAAAAAAATACTAAGATTACAATATGTTCTGTAACAAATACAATAATTTTTTATTGTTGTAAAGTAAATTCTCTCATCGTTTACCCTAAATATTGTACTGGTGTAGATCTATTTCTCTCAATGTAAGCGAGAACAATTAATTGAAATGATCGATATCAAAATAACAGGCAAGTAAGTATGTAAAACAAATGAGCTAAGCACCCTTGTTTCAATAAATTGACATATCTGAGCATTTTAGGTACGGAGGCTAATTAAATCGTTATAACTTATTGATCTTCCATTTTAGGTAGAGGAACACCTAATACGGATTAAAAGAGAATCTTTTCTAGAATCAGAATATCTAAGAAAATATATAGCTTTCCATTTAAAAATATCTACTTTCTACAGATTGAACTTATTTATAAGCAACTAAGTTTTTAAACACCCCGTATAAATGTTACAGAGAATAATTTCAAATGTTGTGTAACTACACAATATCAGCTATGCGTATGCAGAATTTCATTCGTCTCTTTTACTCCTACCTGACGTAATATCACTATAAAGTAAGATCGGTATCTGTTACTTTTTTCGTTAATTGCAAATAACTCAGGAGGAATGGTATTTAGGTATAGGGTATGATACATGAAATTTGTGTAGAATTTATCATAGAAGCTGAATTTGTAAGTTATTTTATAGCATGCTACTTAAAAAATCGAAGTTGATGTCCACTTCCGGTTAACCGGAAGTGATATTTATTCAAAAATATTTTCACGTGATAGTTTATATTCAACCATATCCAACTGAGAAATTTTGTTTTAAAATTGCGTTCCGGTTGCATAATACTTTGAATAGGCCATTGTCACCAATCACCCTGTATATTATTTGAGGTGTGATATTTTAATAAGTATTTAATGTGAATCACGGTTTCATTGCAGCCAATATATCATCATCATTGCCTCATGACATCAATAGACTGTAGTCGCTTGCAAATTCTGCAGTAACTTTTGTGGCCGCAGTAGTCGATTTTTGTGTCTATTGGCGATAAAATAAATGATAGCAGTGAATAAATTAATTCTTTTACTTCTTAGAAGGATTTTAATTTCCAAAATTCTTCAAAATTAATACTACCTACAAAATAATTTAGATACTTTAAAATTACCTACTAAATAAAACTAATAATAATATGCGTATTCGGTACCTACACACTTTCAAAGAAAAACTGTTGCGGAAAGGATATACTACTGTTAGTTTCATTTAAAGGAAACAATTATCGTTAGAGGAGGTATAAACCGTTCAACATAAATAAACAATGTCAGTAAAAGACTTTACGATTCATTTACAGAGTGACAATTGTTATATTTTCATCTGCTTAACTTCCTCAAAACTAGAGCAACGGGCATTTGATCTGCGTAAATGATTTAGAGCGCAGCATTTGATAAAAAGACTGTAAACCTTATTACTACAACATAAGTTATCCGAAGAGGCACTTCACCACCCACTTGAGTATAGCAGGAAGTTAAACAGATTCTCAAGCTTCTCGAACAACTACTCTTATGTAAGTATATGCGTACATGCAGGAGCATTTTTCCAGCTAAAGTTTTCGTTATCAACGGAAAGAATAGAACGGGTATTAAATGTGTGCAGCGAAGCTTATTCGTATCCGCAAAACGGTACAATGAATCCCATTGTTTGATAGACAAAACAACATGTAAGTTATCGACAGTGGAGGCCTTTTTAATACAGAAAAGAATATCAACGGGTATCTGCTAATTTTTAGTCTATACAAAATCGTACAGATGATAACCCCGTTCTGAAATTGTCAGTCAAGTGTAGTTTTATTACGTTGATGTTATTTATGAGAGAGAGGTGTGTACTCAGCGGCGCCGACGATAGCGTATTAATTTTAAGTTATTTTCGTAAATATTTAACTGTTTTAATAACTTGTGAAATGTTCAAAATAAGAAAATAAATTATTACCGCATTATTAATACTAGCACGTATGCAAGTATACATACACTATGTATATAACCTCCAAAAGTGTAATGTATGTATGTTGTGCGTGAAAAGTGTTGACGTATATAAAACGTGAACCTACAATACTGTTTTGCTTATACTTTTAGACATCGCTTTATAATTTTTCAACCAAGTTAAAAAAAGAGGAAATAAAGAATGTATGGCTGATGTAATAATAGCTTTTACAAGGTCCGGCAACATAGCAAGAAGAGAACATTATCAGATTATTTAAATATTATTCCAAAATCACAACAATGGATATTATTGCGAAGCATGTAAAAGGGCGGTTTAATAATATTTTGCAGTATGCAAGATGTTTTCTGAAGAATTGTTTGAATAGAAAAGTTTTTAAAATCATTCTCAAAAACCTTATATGAAGTTAATAATAAACGGCTGACGTAAATAGAAATCCTTTTGCTACATGATTTCTTCAGTAGAATAGCCCACTACAGCACAACATTTTGCCAAAAATAATTTATAATTATTCTGAAATTACTATACAAAATATTGTTGGTTCTACTATTCTCTGTGCACAAAAAGTGTCGCGAAACAGGCATACAGATCTCTCTAACCTTTACATATTACTATAGAAAATGTCGTTAAAATAGGTCCACCTCATTATAAAAATATTTTGCAGGAAGATGCCTAATAACTGTTGAACAGCTAATAACTGACGTAATAATTTTAAGAAACTCTTCAGGAACATTTAGGATATTATAGCAAACATTTGTTCCTACCTAATTATTTATTCGTCATATTTACATATATTCATTCAAGTTTTAATGTAAATTTAATGTATGTGAGCTATGCCATATTACTGGAAATGAACTGCAATCTCCGTATTTAACAAATCATACTTATAGATACTTACCTTGTTTTTAAAGAGGGACAACATTTCAAATAGCCCGCCAAAATATAGGCTTATGATTGGTTAGTTGCCACTGCTCAAATTTGTCAATTTTAGTACCGCCATATTGCAAACACAGCTGATTGAGTAAATATTTATGTAAAGTACCTTTTGTAAGAAACTATTTGCTTGTGATAATGGATTTGCAGCCTAGGACAGGTGGATTATCAACATCGCTTTCAAAAAGGCGTTACCTTGGGACGTGGACATCTGTCGGTACAGGAAAAGCAAGCTATATGAAACATGTATAAGAAAATTATTGGTGGTTGTCATAGAAAAAAATAGGACACAGATAGCACTGCAAATATCAAACACTTTAGGTAATATACTTAAATATGCGCATATAAAGTTCTGTGTATTTATATTCCATAATAAGAATACGTGTTTCAAGAACAAGTGTTTACCGAATAATTCATGAATATAAAATCAAAGGGCTAATTTCACCACCATCAAAACGAGTAGGGAGAAAATCAGTGCTATTTACATTGATAAGACGAGTAGTACAGTTTTTTTATGATGGAGAACTTCCTACACTAAACAAGAAATTAAAGGAAGATGAAAATATACCTCAAATGTGTCGTTCTACTTTATATGAATTAATGAGAATGCTTAATTTTAAGTAAGTTTTGATATTAAATTATTTAAACGTTTTATATACTATTTATATATAGGTATTGAAGACGTAATCGCAAAGGTATGATACTTGAACGTGAAGACATTGTTTTATGAAGACGAAGATATTTTATCTTCGATTAAAAAATATAGAACTGAACAACGTTCAATATATTATTTAGATGAAACTTGGCTGATGAATGGACACACAAAAGTAAAAGTGTGGGTAGATATTAATGTTACAACATTAACATCAAGCGTTTATAGATGGTGTAACAACGGATCCGAAAAATCCTGTTAGTAAAGGTAGATGCTTAATTATTTTACATATTGGTTCAAAAAATGGTTCAGTTATTAAATTTACTTAACGTGATGCGGGCTGAAGCGTTTTATCCCTCTTATTAAAAAACGGAGATATTCTGCTAGTAATATAATAAAATATATTAATTATCGTAATAAACGCGTTGGTGTCTATCACTGTACTACTACTGGGGCCTGTGTGTTCTTCGTTATGGCAAACATTAGATTTCTTCTCTTCTAGTAAAAGTGTTTTGCGTCTAAGGAATACCCGTAACATGTTTGTAACCTGAGAAGACATTTGTTTCTGTCGTATTGATACATTGCGTAATTTTTCATTTGACATTTTTTTAATTAACTTATTAGGAAATAAGCGGTAGTTCGTAAGTTTATGCAAGGCTGCCTACTTGATGTTAGGTAAGCCTATAATCCTTTTTATGTAGTGCGAGTAAGTACATACATAATAAAAATAACAAAAAGCTAGTAAAGCCAATTACGAGAAAATAATACAACACAGAGAAATCTTTGCGTTATGAAACGGAAAGATATCTTATTTTATTTGAAACCGATTTTATATGTTGTCATAAAAGTATATATCAAAAAAGGTTACCTAAAGGTATATAAACTTATAAAATATAATACTAAAATTTCAACAAAACCTTTCCATGAAACTTGTTTGAGCGGAGGATAGTTAAATTATTAAATACCTTTCTATTGTAGCAGTATACTCTGATAGGATAATAAATTTAACAGCAGTCTTATTTCTTCTTGAAATCATTAATACTACGATACATAATAGTTATCGCGCATTATTAAACAATAAGATGTTCAACAAAACAGCTTCAAAAACTTTACAACTCATTTGAACACACAAAAACCGAAAAAAATAATCAATTAAATATGCACTCCTTCCAGATGTAAAAAAATTATCAACAAAGAATTAAAATATGTATTATTAAAACCGTAGTTCATAGAAACTACAACAAATTATTTTTTTTATTCTTCAAACTAACAGGCGGAACGATGGGAGCCGGGTTTCAATTCTGCGGAAAGACTGTGTCATTTTTCTCGGAGAATTGAATTCCGATCGACCTATTATTCGCTGTTGCGAGCGCGGCATTATAAAAGGCTGTATAATGCTGTCACAAGGGTATTTGAGCGCAATTATACACACACAAAAACTACTGCGAGAGTTATAATCATAGTCATACAAGCGTCATATAGCTTAGTCGCTGCAACACCATAAGTCATTAGATCGGTCTTGCTAAAAATCTATATAGCTATGGAATTCGTGATAGGGCTTTAGCAAGGTAATATTTGGAAGATCGTAAGCAATTTGTATGCATAAGAGATCCAATCTCACCGGATTGTAGCTCAGAATAGTTAAATATATTCATGAGTATCTCACAAGGAAGTATTTTAGGCTCTTTATTATTCATTAATTACTTAAATATCACTAATAAAAATTGCCTTACAATAAATTACGCAGACGATACAACGTTACTTATTAAAGGGAATACTTTCGCGGATATTGCTTCATGTAGCGATGCCGGAATGCAACAAGTACAAAAATGGCTTTCTGAGAATAATTTATTAAGTAACGTCAATAAAACTAATTGTATATTGTTTAGAAGTTCTCCAATTGAAGCACCGGAATACGAAATGTTAGATAACAAGAAATATGATATGGTTGATTGTACCGGGTGTCCCAACAAGGGTAACGAGGTACGGTATTAGGGAAACGGATGTACCTAGAAATTTGAAACAAAACAATTGTTGAGTAAATCGGCTAAGAGAAAATGCTGGAAATTATTTTCTTCCAGGGGGCGTAATTGCCATCCTGAATTTTAAACCTCGTTTTCTGCAAAATTTTTTGGGGTAGTAGGGCAAGTCTGATAAAAAATATATTTTATTCTACCCCAAAGGTAAAAGTCAAGAACAGTAAGGAGATCTGGCAGGCCATGGAAACAAACCGCCCCTTCCTATCCAACGGTTTGGATAAGCTTGGGTCTAAAAAAATCCTGACTTGTTGAGAAAAGTGTGCAGGACATCCGTCGTGTTGCAGCCACATATCTCTTCTCGTTTGTAAAGGCACGTTTTCTAATAAAATTGGCAAGTGATTTCTTAAAAACTCCAAATAAGTTTCGCCATTAACATTATTATTAAACAGAAAATGGTCCTATAATTCGATCGCCTAAGATACCACACCACGTTTACACTCCAACGATTTTGATAGTTTACCTCATGCATCCAATGTGGATTTACTGGCGATCAATAATGCATATTATGCAAATTGACTCCTCCATTGCTTGAAAAAGTAGCTTCATCGGTCCATAATATTCGAGATAAAAAATCGGGATCCTCATCTATCATAGAATTCAACCAATGACAGTGGTCTAATCTCCTATCAAAATCAGTTTCTAAAAGAGCCTGATATAGTCTAGTATGATAAGGCTGTAGATTGTGATCTCTTTTAGGATTCTTTGTACCGATGATTTACTAATTCCTAAGTCCAAACTATATTCTTTTTAAACTTAAATGGGGGTTAATGTTAACATAGGCAAAAACATTAATGACGTTCTGATCGTTCCTAGCATGTCGATTTTTTCTAGGCACTGGATTAGGATGAACTCCTCCTGTTTCCCGCAGACATCTACTTAAGCGTCTAAATACCATTTTACTAAAATGTCTTCTATTGGGATAATTTGCTGCGTACACACGCTCAGCCACACAGGCGTTTTGATGACACTGGAAAAACACGTCCAACATGACGTATGCTTCCACAGTTGAATAAGACATTTTTAATGCAATAAACACAATCACAGTAATATAATTAATTTAAATATTAAAATTTAAACCGACTCGGTATTTAAAACAGGATATCAAGAGACTTTGACACTTTGACAAGCATCAAACAACAACATGAAAAACGCGTAGGTGTTATGTCAGATATAAACGACATTTGTTTTCATGGCAATCTTGATAATTAGAAAGGAATGATTTCTGTCAGAGGATTTTATTATTTACATTACGTCAATAATTAATAAAATTGGTACTCAACAATCGATTATTGACTAAAAACCTAACCTTTAATAAAAGAATATGTGATAACACTAAATATTTGAAAACGGGTGACAATATCACAACGTAGTACTAATATCAGATATTAAACACTATGGTGTCGTTCGAGGCATTGTAAAAAAAAGTGATACAGATAAATAACAAAATTTTATTTCGATTTAAAGTATCGTTTGGCATCGCAAGTAATAAATTAGCATTTTATTTGGTAAATTAGGAATAATTAGACATTAATAACAAACCTTAAAGTGGAAATGCTTCCCAAAATGTAATTTTTTTTGTATAAATTTCTTTTATTCATATCTTAGGTTAGGATAAAGATATTGAGATGCGGTTCCCACTGGCTTGTTAGGCTCTTGATTGACTATGTAATGACGTAAGAAAGTAATTTAATTGCATTTAATTTTTTTGCAGTAAGTTTTTTTTGCGATTATGTCAGAAAACGCCATCTGGCGTCAAGGTAAGCACACACAATCAGCTCACTCACAGTTCAATTGATAGTCTAGGAAACCCCCTTTTTAACGACTCCAAGTTTATTAAGATACGTTAAGCCTTCTTAGAGTTATCGACATTTATTTCCGAAAATATTCTAGCGCCTCCCACCACTTTCTTTTCAGAGATAGAGCAAAAAGCATTTAATAAAAAATATTTGAATTTGTCTCAGCTTTAAAATAGTATTCACTATGACTATCATTAATATAAGAAAATTTTGCAGAAAACGGGGTTTAAAATTCAGAATGGCAGTTACGCCCCCAGGAGGCCATTTCAGAAACTCGAAAATAATTTCCAGCATTTTCTCTTAGCCGATTCACTCGACAATTATTTTGTTTCAAATTTCTAGGTACATCCGTTTTCGTAATACCGTACTTCGTTACCCTTGTTGGGACACCCGGTATATCATTTCTAGGTGTAACAATTGATACTCACCGGTTGCGATTAACTTGAGCAAAAACCTTAGTAAAATAAACTACGGGTTAAGACTCCTCTCCAAAATTGCGACCAACGAATTATCTAAATTGTTCAATTGTTCTACCTTTTATAGTCTATTGAGATATGGCATTATAATCTGGGGAGGGGATGCGGAAGGAAAGGCGGGGCAGCGGAAGGAGTTTACATTTATGAGTGCATAAAATTTACATGGAAGCATCATAGTTTTTTTGAAAGTAAAACGAGGCTCCACCCTACAAGGCATGGACAAAAGTTTATACTTCCATGTCATAAACTTACATCTTATCAGAGAGCAGTTTACTACCCGTGTTTAAAATTAGTTAATAATTTGCCTTTACAAAGAACTTCTGTTGTCATTTATGATATCATGAAACAAATACTATATAAATGGCTATGTGATGCACAGCCATACAATTTAGATGAGTATTATAATAAGATGTGTAAAGTTTAACGTTTAATAATTTTCTTGGCTTTTCTGACTTGTTTTCCTGCCCCAGCTTTTTATTAGTGTATATGTATGTTGTTGGTTCATTGAAAATAAATTTTATTATTATTGTTACCTACCTATATAAAAAAATAAAAATTAAATTTATTAATTCATTTACCTTAGCTGTAAACGTTTATTTTTTCACATCCTTGATGGTGCCAGAAATAGAATTTGAAACTATTTTCAACAACAATTATAATAATTTGAGCTGAAGTAGGTGCCTTAGTATTCTAAACTGAGATTGTCAAAATGTTTACTGCTGATTTTCATAGAAATAACTTTGTTAAAAATCATTTTACTTTTAAATGGAAACAAATTCTTGTTGGTCAAATACAGAACGGAAAAATGTTTAAATTAATGTATTATTTATTATTATTAAATTAAGAATATATTATTTCTTCATGTTCGCTATGCAAAAAAATATTGATAGAAATTTATGAAATTCATGGGAAATGTATAAGTTCAAAAACAGTTAGAGCATACAAAATGCAAATAACACATCAGAAAATAATCATACTTTAATCAATCTGTATTTACATAAACTTGGATATGACACAGTAATTAAAACATCAATCGGACTACACATTCCAGCCGACTAACACAAACTTATTTATGCAATATTCATGTATGAAAATAAAGAAATAACTCCACACGACAGAATTGCACTCATCTGCTTGTGCACTAGCTACAATTAGTCTTCAAGGGAATTTGAAATTAAAAAATATACTTTATAAAGAAATTCTGAATTCTAAAAATTCGTAATTCACAGCTGATTTAATGCTACTATTTTTTTTTTTCCGGGCAACCTACCTTATTCGTTAAGAATCCTCCCCTAAGAATGACTCCCGGTTCACTTAGTTTTTCTCTTTTCCGCGTATTTATCGTGAGTTATAGCTGAACTTGGTAGAGATTTTTTATATACGAACGATGTGTCAAATATGAAGCTAAGTATGTCAGGTTACCGCAAAATATCTTTTGGCTGCAATGTATATTTTCTATCCATTGTGTTTTTAACCTTTTTCCTCTTTAACATATATGTACAAATAAAAAAATTGATTCATCCTTAGGAATTCTCACAATAATTAATATTCAGTGGTGCTCTACATTTCTGCATGCAATGCTGTCCTGTCTGCCTCAAATACTTACTAAAGTAATAAGTATTGTTTATCCATACGCATTTGATTTAATTACTCTAGTATCAGCTCCTTAGTATCGATACTCTAGAATCAGTGCCTTGGTATCGATACCCTAGTATTAGTTTCTTGATATTGATACCAGTTATGACATCGAGTATTGTATAATGTATCGATATTATTCTTCTAAATTGATCGGCATACAATTTAAAACTAATAATAAAAACCATTTACGTACACTCTCTATGTGTCTCGCATACATTCTGAATTCTCACTATATACAAATTACAAATTTATAGTAAAGTATACCTACCTATATAAAGAAAGGTAGGTTAGTTCGAAAGAACTAAATGTTGGAAGTTATCAAAGTAAGCTTCGTAATACTGCAGTTAAAAAAAAATGGTAAAATATTTTTATAGTGTCAATTATTGTATTCCCAAAACAGATTTATTCCAATCCAAGCAATATACAACATAATATACCAGGTACTATCTATATGACCTAACTTGGAAACCTAAACTATATCACCACAACACTTTATTGCCGATAAAATCGTTTACATTCTTTTCAATTAGATTGTTTAAATTACACGCATACTTAATGAAAATTACAAATAAAATTTATCATTCTCAGAGATCGTTGCTTGGATAATTCAAGCAATAAAAACACCAAATTTATTTGTATCGTGACCAATGTTTTAAAATAAATACATATTTATGAGGCATTCCGCCCTTCTTGCGCTTCATTTCAACTCTTTAATTGACTTACATGAACTTGATTTTGTAATTTTGTCCATCTAAATCTCATCCAGGTGAAAATTCCAGTGAAATTTGATACGCTGATTTTCAGAGGTCGTTATACATATGCAAGTGCGTCAAATTTCTACTGTACATATATCGTATACCTATTGATGATTAATATTACACATGCATACCGTATACACGGTCCATCATATAGTTATTTTATGCGCCTGAAGGTTATAAAAACCTTATTAAATAATTCAAATTGCTCTGACATTAAGTAAATGGATGGGCATTATGTATGTGAAATAGTGTTAAGATTTATGACATGTACTAATAGTAGTACTATCTTGAACTTTAATATTACAGTGTATAATTTCAGTTATTCAAGCGGTTTCTACCATATTAGGCGTTATAAAAGAAAACTTTTATACAACCTTAATAATCTCTTTACTACTGTCCTATTTTAACTTGAAGGACGTACGAGACAAGAAGTTTCCGCAAAATGTGCTTATGTATTCATTAGAAAGCAACATCTTACGTGCAGTCTGTTGCAAGCTTCATATACACACAATTTTTAATATGAAGTAGGTACAAGCTTTCTTTTAATTTACATGAAATGTTTAGGAGCTTTTATGGTACACGATGCTAAAATTTATGTATTTGCCAAATTTTCCATTAAACTTCAGTTTTCAATTCACGTATAATTCCATATAGTAGTTTTCTTTAAAGGATATATTGTAGTATCGTGTTAAAGTGAGAAGTTATCTAATCTCAAACCTCCAACCAAATTAAGCGACGAATTATCCAAATTTTCTATGTCAGATTGTGCATAATTTCCAGAATATTATGCACAATTTGACATAGAAAATTTGGATAATTTTTGGATAATGTATGGTTTTCATTTTATGATAATTAGTATAACCACTTTTTGTAACAATTGTATTGTTTTTTTTTAATGTGTGGTGGGTGTTTAGTTGCAGTGACTCCGTAAGCTATATCGCTTGTCTGGCTATCACTGCAACTCTCGGGGTGTAGTTTGTGTGTGTAAGTTGTGTTCAATTGGCTTTGTGACAGCATCATATCGCCTTTTATGATGCCGCGCTGTTAATCACTTTGCTCCCAACAGCGAATGGCAAGTCGATCCGGGATTAAACTCTCTGAAAAAATGTCACCGTCCCTCCAGAGAATTGAACCCCGGCGCCTATCGTCCTCCCACAACGATAGTCAGCCGCCTAACCACTGCGGCCATCGACCCGTTTGTTGAATGTTAAAAAAATATAATAACGGCCATTATCTCATAGTCCTTAAGAATGACATCCTGTAGATGTTTCTTGTGTTTTTAATATTCGTCGCCCAAACTTTAGCTTATGTGCTGCAATATTTAATGTTTAAACATTTTCACTTATACGACGAATTTTTATTCAACATCGTACGCAAGGACGAAAAATGCTTGCGTGACTGTATACCGGGTGTTTCTGGGAGGTGGCTCGCCCCTATAATTTCTAAAATATTTGAGATAGAGAAACGAAACTTGGGATATGCCCAGTTTTTTAAGCGCATTTGACCTACAAATGCGCTTAAAAAAAATAAAAATTTAGTTTCTATGTTTTAATATAATTTTTCAAATGGGAACAGGGTGGCTCACTACATCATCGCGAAAGAGTATTGAAGTACATTCATATTGATACTCTACATTCATATGCCGAACTCACGTTTATTAAGTATTTTTTGTGAAAAAAAAACTTAATAAAAAACTTAACTAAATTTAACTAAAAAATGTACATCCGAAAATATCTTTTGCTGCACTTGTACTCAAAATGTTATCCCGAATCAAAATATCGAAAAATATTCAGGTAGTCCCAAAAATCGAAAATCATAATTACATATACATAATAATAGTAATTTCCGGTAAAAGCGGAAGTGATAAGAATCTATCGGCTATGTCAAGGAATGTAAATTAAAGCCCGTACATAATTCCCAAATTTCGTTTCTCTATCTCAAATATTTTAGAAATTAGGAACGGGCCACCTCCCAGAAATACCCGGTCACTGAGTAATGGAGCGGAACAGTGAGTACGGGTTAATGAAACGGAAAGGAGGGATTTCCAAATACTGGAGAATGGGTGACCACCATCACGATTGAAATTTTGGGTATGTCTTTGAATTTCGATAGCATCCCCTAGCTTTCGTGAAAAATAATGTTGAGAATTGCTTACCAGAGATACCTGATCAAAACAACTTTTGTGGTCCACGTCGATGAAGTGTTCGGCTAAGACTAAGTGTACTGAAGAACGTGACTAATCATCTTGACAGTATTGTACTGTGTGGTAATGTTCTTCTTTCCGTAATTCATCTGATACCAATTATTTGATGACCTCCTATGTTTTGTCTACTGGGACGTTCGTCAAAAGAGACTCTACATCGAAACTGACTAAGATGCCTAGATACGTTGTGCTGCACAGAGTGCAAGAGTCGTAGAACTTGATTCACATTAAGTTAGGAAAGCTAGAACAAATGCAGTAGAATATACATTTAGCAAATTTATTTTTAGTGACCTGAGCTATTTTAATAACCGTAGGCTGGTATTAATTCCGTATGTTTTTCGTTTTTTTTTTTAATTCCAGAGTGTGCTATAGAAAATTATACACGTTAGAAGCAACATCTGGACTTACGAGCTTAATTGCTATAACTTACTTTCTTTAAATGTATCTGATTATTCTAAATTTCGAGATCAATATTTGAGGTCAATATTTTGAAAAAGGTTTGCCTCATCTATGTCAATAGTCATTTCTCTGTGTTAACTAACAATAGTAAAGATGTCTTTCTTCAGTCACTGCTGTCGCTTCCACGTTTCGTTTTTCTCTTATTTCTTCATTCTTGCATCAGTTAATCCTGATAATCTCTTCTATCCTTGACTATTATTATTTTTATTCGAGGTAAATTAGTATACTTTTTTTTACTTATTTTTATTGTGCCAAAATTGTAATTTATAAAAAATCCTGATGATTCTTCTAACTGTCATACTGAGTGAATACTCGTTTCTAGTTTCATTTGGAAGCTACCTTGCTTGACAAACGATTGATTACTATGAAATTATATACAAAGATGCTGTCATTGTGTACAACATTCACGATTTTTTTCTAATTCGTTCGTACGCGTATATTTTTCTCGATATTATAATGTCGAAGAAATGTTAGTAATAGAATTTTATCATAATTTTCTAATATTATATACACTACAAGAATGACGATCATAAATTACATGAAATTATAAACTATCGCTTTAAGTTTAGTTAAAAGAACACTAATGATTCTATTCACAAACGAAGTTAGATATTTACACACTGCGTCGACTGAAATTATTAATCTTTAAAAGTAATGTTTAAATTCGAGTAAATACAGAAACATCTCATTCCAAGTTTAAATATTTAGACTTGGTTAGTCTAAAATAAACCAAAACACCGTTAATTAACACGGTAGAGGTTCTTAATCAAACAACTTCTTCACGCAACGTAATATTACCAATGGTATTTCGTCTATCAGTTTTTCGAAATATTTATAATAACAGATGAGAAATGTTGTTTACAACTTCAAACGATACCTTATTAAAATGCATGCCTACCGCATACTTATCATTACTACATATATTCTAATTTCACTTAAAAGCACTGGCTCTTCGATCGTGCAGGAAAGTGAAGGTTAATGAAAGGGAAATGATTCCAATCTTAGAGGTGTTGATGACGAAATTTCTGTGTAAGCAACTTAGTATTTTAATTACGTAAATAAACGATCGGAAAGCGAGTTTTAGGATCTTTTTTGATGGTATTAAATATCTTTATGTGAGTTACAACATAATTCTATAATTAATACCTACTTAAACCATGCTGAGGTACTATGCGCTGATGAGAACTGACTTAGGAGACATGCCTGCTACTTTAAGCAGTTTCCTGTAAATTTCTTAGTGGATACGTTTCTCAACACACATCTGCATCGATTTAATAGAAAATTCTCGTATATGGTATCATATGCTGTTCTTTGAACAGAAAAAAAAAACAGGCGCAGTGTGTTATTTAATGATGATTATGTATTTTTAACTGGTGTATTCTTTTAATTTAATTCATATCGAAATTGTTAATGTTGTTGTTAATTATAGATAGCACTGTACAATGATATTGAGCACTGGCATGGTATTGATCATAAATAGAATTCATATAGTGAAATAACATAATAGCCCTGTAGTAGTCTTAAATGCTTCAATGAAAGTGAAGTTTAGACTTGTTTGATGTAGTACATGACGTCATATATGATCTGAAACATTATCGGTCGGAGGCTTCAAGGTTATTCGGTTCTTTCGGTTATCGTTGAAGAGATATGGTGACGAGTTTAGGTGCAATGATTAGCATCTTCCCTCATACCATACAGCGCCTGGTAGGCCCCATGCCTTATCTGGTTACTGTGACACATGTAGTTCGATAGGTACATGTATTCTCAATGTGAATACATTCCCACTTCCAACACCACACATTTGTTTTATACATGGATGCATTGCTATTATATAGCAACGCAACAACTTTGTTCCGTGAAAGAAAGTGCTAATTTGAAAAGACATAAATACGGCGATTAGAGCAATGGTGCGTTTTCAAATCATATTACATTAAACAGGCATTGCAACAACTGCTATTCCGTTACTACTTGGTATAACACTGCTGTCGATTCTTTTTGGACTTAGTTCTGTAAATACATAAATCATATTTAATCAGCGATTGATAATGACAAGATTACGGTATTGGTCCTACTAGGCTATAGTAAGAAGGCGTTTGATACCATAAAACATAGTCTCCTGCTCTCTATTCTCCATTTCATTGGCTTCAGTCAGGAATCAGTTTACTTTTTCCGGTCGTACATTTTGAATCGGAGCCAGTAGGTACATTTCAGGAGCCATATTTCCTCTTATAGACCTGTAGTTACAGGCGTGCCAAGGGTAGCGTACTGGGCCCATTCAGATTCAGATTCAGATTCTTTATTTATTCTGTAGTGCAGACATGTGCGTAGAATATGTCATATATGTTACACAGAAACCTAAAACTAAAATACTAAAATACAAAGTTTAGCAGTCACAACACAAAAAAATATGTACTAGAGTACATTTGTCATACATGTATAATATAAAATCAATATCAACATCAGCATTATTCAAAAGAGACATCTTGCATTCTTACATTATAAAAATCGTTGACACTATAAAAAGCTTGTTCTACGAGGTAAGTATGTAACTTGTGCTTAAATTTATGGTTCTCTAGGTTCTTTAGGCAAACTGGTATGTGATTATATAAGTTAACCATTTGCGTCACTACACTTTTTTTTATTAGTGTCTTCTTTGTTTGAGGTGGCAGTATGTGCTGATTTTCAATTCCACGAGTGTTGTATCCATGTTCCTGTTGTAGGTCACCGAAAAGTTCATAATTTTCCTTTACAAAAACGGCGCCCTCATATATATACATACCAGCCAAAGTAAGTATACTGTTTTCCACAAATAAATCTCTACATGTTTCTGCTTTTCGCCTGTTAAAAATAGTCCGTAAACACATCTTCTGAGCGTTGAATACTCGAATCGCTTCCACGGACACTCCCCAAAATATCACGCCATACCGGATGCGAGATTGTACGTACGCGAAGTAAGCACAAAGAGCCGCAGAAGTACTGATCGATGCCGCAACTATTCGAAGAGCGTAGTTAAATGAAGACACCCTGGCCGACAAAATGGATACGTGGTTTTTCCAGTTAAGTTGAGAATCAACTTCCATTCCCAAAAACCGCACACTTTCGGCACTAGTCAGTAGCTGTGACTTATAGTCCACTGTTATTGGAGTTTGTTTAAAATAACTGAAATGTAAAAGCGTCGTTTTGTTTACATTCAATTTCAAGTCATTCACTGTAAACCACGATTCACACTGCGCAAGCGTGTTGGCTATTTCCACATTCAAAGCGTTTTTAGTTTTTAAAATAATGGAGCTATCGTCTGCATATAGTATAGTTGGATAGACAGATATCTGTGGTAGATTGTTGATGTAAATCAAAAATAATAGAGGTCCCAATATAGATCCTTGTGGAACTCCACGCTGCACAGTCCGCCACTCGGAAAATTTTCCACTTCCAACTCCATTCCCTGCTTCGATTCTCTGCTTTCTGTTTGTCAAGTAGGATTTAATCAGGTCTAGTGCATTTCCTCTAATTCCAATATGATACAGTTTGCTATATAATTTTTCATAGCTGATACTTCAAATGCACGAGAAAGGTCCATAAAAATTCCCAAGGCATCTTCTCCCGTATTTATTCCATCTAGGACCTGATAGAGAAGTTGATAAACAGCTCTGTTGGTTGACCTTCCTCTAATGTATCCGTTTTGGTTCTTGTGTCCAACTTAGTTAGATGTCTCAATCACTGCTCTTACCACATGTATGCAGACGATACACAAGTACAACTGTATATCATTTATTCCCGACATTGTGGACAGCGCCGTGAAAAATATAAATATAGAGCTGAGGAGTCTTCGCGGCATTCTCTCTTCCTAAATAGCAGAAAGTCTTCAGTGATAGTGTTTGGTCGGGTTCTTGCCAGATCTAAAGCTTTCCGTAATATCAAAATACGTGTCAGCGTTAATGTTCTTCCCATTTTCCACAACGCGCGGTCTCTGGGGCTCATCCTCGATATACAACTTCGGTTTAAATACATCCCGTACACTCGAATGGGCTAAATGGCTGAATATGGAGCGTAGGGCTGACTTCCTCTCTACCCTATTCTGCTTCAAAATAATTTCTTTTTCAAGAAGCCTAGTTACTTGCACCGAAAATTGCTATTTCGCTCCGATGTTCACACCTTGAACATCAGCACCAATGGTCTTTTAACGCCATCACCTTGAGCTTTTTAAGGGATCTTTTTAGACTGTATAGCGCTATTCCAACTGCACCAAAAGACTTGAATATGCCATCATTTACTTATCAATTAAGGAGGTTATATTAGTCTTCATCCGACCCGTTAAGATTGCTAGCACGCGGGATACAAGCTCTGTCTTTTTTCATGGACTATCCTCCCTTCTGTCTTTGTTTCTTTTTTCTCGTTTTTTTCTTTTATTCTTTTCTTCTGTTTCTACATACAATTTTTTTTTGCAAATATAAGAAAAATTCTATGCACGAATTTAGATTAGATTTTCTTTTAGTTTTAGTTTGAAAGTTTAGTTTAGTTAATTTTTTTGGTCCGAGAATAAGAGGTTGTAATGAAATGTCGCCAATAAACAACTATTATTGGGATACCATAAAAATATTCAACCTACACCAATAACTTATAACGTGTAGGCTTTGTATAATACGAGTGGCAGTGAGAAGGCTTTTCAAATGTAAAAAAAAACATTTTAATTGGCTTCTCTGGTTAGAGACACCTACGACTTGAAATTGTCCGATGTAGCTACAACAATTCTATATAAACACTACTCCATTTTTTATGTTGGTTTTTAGTTTAGGTCTTGACTGACGCGTACTTTGTCTAATCTAGTGGTTTTCAATCGATAGTTCGCTAATCAGTAGTGGTTCGCGAAACCTGTTGCAGTAAAATATCTCTAAAACACAATTGATTAGAACGATTGAAAATTACCGGAGCTTTAACAAATACAAACATATGCGCAAACTAACTAGTTCAATTCTCCACTACAAAATAGTACACGAATCAATTGCTTAATTGTTCTACTTCGATAGATAATGAAAAAAAAAAAAGAAATGACCTAGAACTGTCTGATAAAGATTTTAATTTTAGGCGTCACCTTATTTGCTTCGATGTAAACCGCCTATGTTAGTAATCTTGGAAGAAAAGTAAGTGGGCGTTAACGGTTATTAATCATAAATTTAAGTTTACTATCTTAATGAAAGGATCTATCATAGTTAATTGGATTATCTACACAAATTTATCAAAATTGGTGATGAACAAGTTATACGGTTGTTCGGTTATTGTGACGGCGCGGCGTTCTTTTTTCACTTATTAATAGCGTTTATACATTGTGTACGTGAAGCTTTCCGAACTAATAAAGTTCAAGGTAGGAGAAATTCGAAGAAGAACCATACAAGTGAGTTCATTAAGATAAAATTTGGTGAAGGAGAATTGAAATTATTCAAAACACCGACGTAATTTGTTAGAAATACGTATTCCTACTTGTACGTAATCATTATCTTTCATACGATATTAATTGACACTGCCGTAGAAAGTACTTCCAAGATTGTTCGAGAGATATTTGTCTTAGTTTAAAGAAGCTAAATAACTACAGCAAGAACATTTGTTTTTGTAGACAGTAACAAAATATATTGATGTCAGGCTGTGATATACATATGTTAAATAGTATTCAACACTAATAATTATGGTGAGGATTATAAATCACTTTAAGCACTTCAGTTGAACACTAAAAAGTTTGCCTATGAACAGCATACACTTCAAAATATTATTCTTAGCATGGTAACTGCCATGCAGACCCGAAAGTTTGGTTTCAGTTGAAAACTTTAGTAACTGAAATAGAAACATCTAACAGTAATAATCGTAATGGCATTAAATTTTGGTTTAATGCATTGTATACAATATTGTCATTGAAAATGTCTACTCCTGAAATGAATGTAGGTAGTTGTTTAAAATAAAATTGTTTTCAACAAGATTGCTATCTGAGCTCTGAATATAGTTTTATCTTAGTAGTTGAGCTGAACATTATGTAAATTATGAAATATTTGTTGCAAGTATTTTGTGACAACTTTTGCATAAGTTTCAAAAATTATTTAGTTTACTATATTGGCATAAAGAGAACGATATAGCTAGCCAATGAGCCAATTCTAGACGATTATAAAATATCTATTACTTATCACTTTCAGCAGTGTATCTTGATGCGTCAGTTTGTGTCACGCAATCGATAACAAAGTACGTGCCTTTTGCCGTTGCTTACTCTCACAACAGAGAAGACCTGGTTAGTTTTCTCTGTTTATCGGGCAGAGCTCCCTTAATGCAACGATTAAAGTGTTTGCTTACTCTGACTTTCGTGGACCAATTCTCGCCTACAGCTCACTTACCTAGCCCCGCCAACTTGAGAATTACGAACCATTATAGTAGCTCCTCGGTTCGTGTCAAACGCACACACATTAACTGTGATCTAGAATTTCCTACATTAAGTGAACATGCGACGGCGCTAGCCAGAGGTACTTTGGAAAAGACCTCTCAGTCGGAGCACCCACTCCTACAATATCTTAGAGAGTTGTATCCATACGTGTCTTCTCCTGTCGTAAGAACTCGTAAGAAGTCAGTCCCCTTTGAAGATAAATTTTGCGTCTCTACAACCCCTCACAACTAGACAAGCCGGACTACAAAGAGCTAAAAACGCCGAAGAGTGTTTTATCCAGCCTTGAGCAAAATCGACAATTATTTTGAATGGATACTAATAATGGATGGTTATAAAGCAATAACTGGCTAATAGATTAAATCATTTTATCAGAAAAACCTTTGATGGGCTAGGATGCAAGAAACTGCAGACACATAGATAGTAGATACCATACAAGTACAAGACTGGACATACTTAGCATTGGATACCATGTTCGTAAACTTCTTATTATGTCACATGATTTGATACTAAACCAACTATCATAAATTTTGTATAATCGTAGGCTACATGTGCTGTAACGAGCGCAAAAAAATCCTGTTATACCAAAATTCATGTTTTAAATGATGGTGCAATACCATAATGAAACAAATTTTTTAATGTTCGTGTGGCTGTGCTGCTACCAAACGACACTAAATCGCGCAAAAAAGCACGTGTGTTCCCATCAACCACGCTGGATTAATTAGTCAACTAAAATATTTCTCGTCTTGATGCGATAGCCTGTCTGACAGCAATTTGTAATTCAAGAAGCATTGTTGGTGACGTATTTTATTCAGAAACACGTTTTTCGCAAGCATTCTAAGCATGTTTTATTGGATTGCCCTCTAGAGTATTGTTTGAATCTGCTGGAAAGCAACTGGATTAGAAGGCATTTGCAATCATTTAGAAAACATTATCAGGAATACTATTAATACTATTTTAGTTACCAGTACTCCGTTACTGCCTTCCAATTATCAGGAATATCATTTAAGTCTAAGATTTACGAGAAATGTATGTGTAATTCAAGTTTATCAGATATGGAAAGAGAATGACGACATACAAAATGTAGTACTTCATTCAAAAGAAAATAAATTAATAATTTATCTTAAATAGTATTTCATAAACGAAACGGGTGTCTAGAAAAAATGAAAGAATATAACAATAACAATTTCACATCAGTTCACATTTGGAATCTTAGTTATTTTTTACTTCAATTCTGTTTTAGTTTCATTGCTACTATTATAGGGTATGATATTAAGAGTGTACTGTACCAGCTGATACGTCCCAGTTCAATGTTACTTATACGTTTTATAATCCTGTAGTGTTCAGCTGATAGACCACTGTTACAATAATGAACTTTACTAATGTTCCAGATTGCTTGATTTATCGTGACGTGTTCTATTTTCGTAGTATCTCTCGTTAGTAATCCATTTGCAAATATTACATTCAACTCACGGCTTAAAATACATATCTTCAACAAGATTTATTCAGACTCCTCATGCGCACAATTTCTTTTAGTCTTGAATGAAAGAAAAATGTGTGGAACATAGCAAATTACAATAATTGGTAGGTATCTAATATAATTACTAACTTTTTAAGGTAACCCATCCATAAGTAATTTTATTAGCATTAACAAGGACACCGATTAAATAACCATCATAAAGTTTTTAATAACCATGAATCTTAACAAGATACGCGCATAAATCAATTAATCAATTTTTATTGTTTTCAATTAAATACAAGTCAAACATAAATCGATTAAAGAAAGAGGCCACAACAAGTAAAATAGTATTCCATGCACCTAAAGTAAGTCATGTAATTTTAACAGTTTATCTACATACATGTATAAGTGGAATAACTTACTGATTAACATATTTAGATATTAATTAGTTGAAAATTCTGTAATTTTAAGTACCTATAATCGTTCTTGTCTACAATTTCTGTGTTGAATATATTTTTAGTGAATTGTCTGTTCGTTTACTTCTTACAATAAGTATCTATGATATGTGGCAAATAACTGTGTTATATTCATATATAAAAACACTGTGGACTTTAAGAATATGCTAATTGTTAAAGTACTTAAACATTTTTGCAATTTACGACTATTTATTCACCTTGTATGCTTCTCTTCGGCTGTACGAATATTTACATACTTAATGAAGTTAGAATTTTTAATCATATTTTGTAAAGTGTTGCTGAATATTTTTTTTTGTGTGGCAATTATTGACATCAGTAATGCGTAACATATTTAAGTTCAGAAACAATTATAAATCATTTTAAACAACACAAAAGTAAGATCCTATCTTTCGAATAGTTTTGATTTCATTTCTTTTGATCTTACTTTTTATCAGCTAATACAGTTTATCAGTATAGTATAGAACATATAAAACTGAAATCTGCAAAATTCGAATAACTAACTATATACTAGCAACGCAAAATTCCGCAAAACTGATGCGCATGTTGATTTTACAAGCAAATGTGCGAATCAATTTTTATGTTTCCTATGATTACAATACAGAGATAAGACTCAGCCTAGCAATTGCATTACATTCATTAGTTGGGTTGTCCACTATCACTTTTGGTCGTTCAACGGTAAAACGTATTAGAAATCAAAAATAAGGTTTAAATGAAATAGCAGTGTCATAGCGACATTTCATCTTGTTAATAGCAAAAGTTTTTAAACTCCAGTAATGTACTGTCAAGTGAGCTATTGTTAATATATTATTGAGATATTCAGTGCAGTGTGAGAGATGACGGATTTTAATATAGACAGTTAGTACTAGGTCAATTTGTTTAATATTCTTGGCTTGGTAATCTAACTTTTATTGACACGAATACAAACATTTCATGTTGATTTACAGACTACTCCTTCTTTATACATATATCATTTCATTTATGTGTTATATCTTTATTTCAAAACCTTTTGTTTCTAATCGAAGATATAGTCTAGAATTTGAACACGCTACTATATCTTAACAAGGAAGACAGAAAAAAAAAACAAGGTAGGAAGTTATTTTTGCCAAAACGTGTAATGACTACAGTTTAAAAACAAAAATTTTCGGAAGCATTTCCACTTTTCTTTTCTTTAAAACAAGAGTGAGGAATATAGTCGGGAATTTTGTAATTGCATTAACACCATTATGAATGCAAATTTTATACCAATGTTTATTATAGTGGTTCACTTTTAATGTTTATTTGCGTAGCGATTATAGTAACTGTAAAATGCAATGTCATTCACCTAAAATGTATGACAAATTTCTCGGAATATAGATTACCACATACGCACGCTCAACAACATTCATTTCTATAAAAAGTATAAATTCAAAATGATACAAAATCTGCTTAGTGTAGCTCAGGCTACCCATAAAAATATGTACTTCTTATAGAAATTTAAAGGAATCACACGAATGTGAAGGAACAAGAGTAAATAAGGTCGATCAATACAAAAAATATACATATTATACATCTAAAGCATGCAACAGACATCGCATAAGCAGTCTATATCTAATCTATAAAAAAAACTAAAATCACTTTACATATTATATACATAAGTATTTTATTAGTCTGGATGTCAAAATAATTTTAATACGTTATAGTAAACTGATTTACTTCACCAGAAATGAATGAAGTAGAACTAGTTCTGATAATCGTTATAAAACACGCAACAAGATAACTCCAGTTTTAATTATGAAATGAGTTATTCAATTGCAGGTGGAAGTTGACAGTTTCTTTTTATCAAAAGGCGTTGAAATTACCGTAATGGAAAACCAAACACTTCCTTAAACAAGTGTTCTCTCTCTCAAAACTGTATAGGAATTTTCTTAACATTTTCATTCATTTTATTCGAACCATTGCTAATTGGATTTGCTAATAATATAAAAAAATTGCAAAGGAAGGAAAGTATTAGAAGTGTTGGTGCATATATGTGTGGATGAGATGAGAAGATAAAGTTTTTAGTCACATATCCGATAACATATCTAATAGAAATTTATTAGGGTATTCATTACAGCATAGTTAATTACAACATATATCTAACAAATTGACAGTGCTCTAATGTTCACATATCTCTTTTCAGACATCGTAAGTGCATGTTTACCTTAATCCTATCCACAAAAGAAAAAACACTTTAAAAGCATAAAGGATCATTGTACTCGACAAATCCGAAATTAAAAGTGTAATTTTGAAGGTTGGGCAACTTGTGTTATGGACTGTATAAAACTTGTTCAAACTATTGAAAACTGTAAGAAACTGTTGTGAGTTTTAAACTTTTATTTAATGGAATTTACATCACCATCAATTGCAGCTAATACATTTTGTTATGGCGGAAGTTGCTCTTTTTTTAGCAAAGATATTTGATCTATCTATTTGAACACAATTATACACATACACAAACTACACCGCGAGAGTTGCATGATACACACAGAAAAAATCACTAGAAAGATGGCGTACTTAAATTTCAAATTAGCGTAATGCCTTAGCAATTTGTATTGCATTTTTAGACCTGTTTGGTATTGCGTACTAAATAAAATTTTTCTCTTGCTCGTTCACTTGCACATCTGTATCGTAATGCCGACAAATATACCAAACATTTTATTTACCTGCCGCCGCTTTTTTACAGTACAACAAAAAATATGAATGGGTGCTTAGTTCAACTGACTCCGTAAGCTGTATTACTTGTCTGGCTACCATGCAACTCTTGCGGTGTAGTTTGGTGTGTGTAAGTTGTGTTCAAATGGCTTTGTGACAGCATCATATCGCCTTTTATGATGCCGCGCTGTTAATCACTTTGCCCCCAACAGCGAATGGCAAGTCGATCCGGGATTAAACTCTCTGAAAAAATGTCACCGTCCCTCCAGAGAATTGAACCCCGGCACCTATCGTCCTCTCACAACGATTGTCAGCCGCCTAACCATCGACGGCCATCGACCCGTTAATTTAGTTCGAATGTTGTAGAATTTCGTTACCTGCTTCCACAGTATGTGTATATAATGAACTTTTCGCAGTCAAAAATATGATTTTAAGTATTAGCTATAGAAAAAATATACTAATTTAATTGCAAACACCTACGGCAAACTCCACTTTTTCATCAATCGTACATAACGAATTATATTATATCAACAACTCAAATCCATTACCGCGATTACTGTCTACAGCATAAAACTCGTATTAAATCGTTAATGTAGCGCGATCTTTTTAATTGAAGATTAAGCTTCTCTTATAGCGCCGAAAAAAAGGAGTGCGCGTTATACCGATCTGAGCTGTTTAGATAGAGCATGAACCTGTTGTAAGGCAGCGCTTATCCTCTCCTTAAGAGAGATAAATGAAGACATCCTAAAGAATCAAGTAATAAAAATTGTTTCCTTTAAGTATTCATATCACTTTTATTGGTATGCATATACACCGCCTAATAAACTTGAATTGCTTTGAAAGAGATTATACGTATGAATAAACCGATGAACATGTGGTACGTGCCTGTAGCGGTATTCTACAAGGGAAGGTAAAAAATACAAAAATATACTAGCTGTCTAGTACCAAAAACGACATGTTCGAAGCCCGACATAGAACTTTAATCTTGGTTTATGAAACCTTCAGCTTAAACTTAAGTTATATTGCAGATTGTATAATGTGTGTGCTTATTAATCAATTACATGTTTAAAGCTCACAGTAGTTCTAAAGATAACACATGTACCATATGCAAAAGATTTACCAAAATCTTCTTTAAACTAGTAATGGAATGGTGTTTAACTGAGCTGTCGCTTTGTCAAAGATGTCTTCTTTCAGCATCATTTTCAACTTAGAAAATATTCAGGAACACACACCAAACGAAGTCGGGGACACACATCTTGTAAAAATTAAACACTTTGCTCCCAACAGCGAATGGTAAGTTGATACGTTTTTCAATTCTTCGGAAAAATGTCACCATCTCTCCGGAGAATTGAAACCCGTCTCCTATCGTTGCACCACAACAATAGTCAGCCGCCCAACCACTGCGGCTATCGACCCGTTAAAAACATCTTTCCTCTTCGGGCAACACAGTTCTGAATTTTTCGACAGCAAACTGTAGAAGCATCATTTAGTCAATAACATTACAAAACATTATGGCTTCAATGACAAATGAAGAATTTTTAATTGTGATAAAGTTTCATAACTTATACACCTTGCTAATGAAAAACATTTGTCTTCTAAGTCTTACTTACTCTTTGCCTCGATTGCTACAGTTTATACGACATGCATTAATTAGGTTGCTCTATGCTAGCGTCTGCGAATAGTGTCTATCACATGTAGAGAAAACGTACATTTGCTGGTCACATCTTTGTAGCAAGTGAAAAGTATATGATAACATGTGCGTCTTGGTAGGCTATTCTCAGTTGTTTGCAAAGCTTGAAATTCTACTGAACACCTGCTGAGCAGCAAAATCTCTCCAACTCCAATAATTCCCTTCATCTAAGGAGAGGGTCAGTAGTACCATTGCTTTATACATATATCAGTCTTATACTTAAAGATTCTATCTTTTTGTGGAGACTTCCCTTTTAGTTGAAAATTGGCTGAAATTACGACCATAGGGTCTTCACTTATACGGAAAAATCATTATTACTGATATGGCATAAACTTATCGATTTGATTATTGGAACAGCTGTTGTGTTTTGTGAACGTTTGTGAACTCTTCTGTGCGTGTCTCTCGTTGTGAACTATTAAACTCTAACAAATCGTTGGATATTATAATAAGCCAATAATTGTTACTATAATTTTACTAGATATGCTGATGGAACTCGAACTGCATATGCCTACTCTACGGTCAATACGACTTTTTGCCCAGGTTCACTGTAATGAATATAGCTCTCCATAAAATTTAGTTTTCTATTCATCATAACTAGCTTTACGCTGTAGTTATAATTTCGTATTTAGTATTTGAAATTTCAAATATGCGTAACTTTCATCACCGCAATCGAATGCATTATTACTGGCTTTTCCAAGTAAAATGATCTTGATAATATACACATTTTCTGCTTTATTTCTTACTTTCTAGTTGACCCTCGTAGTGGCCAATTACTTCTTTACACGCTGCGGTATGAGATTAGAAAATATCGTGAGCATTACTTTTTTTACTTCTAAACCTAATCATGTACAACCGTCATTCTCCATTCATTTACCCTTGCGATAAGGATTCCATGTTGAGAGTCTTCCATTGTGCTAACGCATGACTCTAACTTTAGTTAATAGATTTGTAGATTATATATTTGTCACGAAGAGTTATTTAGATAACAATAAAATAAACGTCATGTACTTACTTTTATATAGGTAGGTAATACTTTATTTTATTTCACTATATAAATGGTCATAAGAAATTCCGGCTATACGTATTTAGGTTAATTTCACTAACAAATATCTTCATTTTAAATAAAATCTTGCGGTGAATTTACGCATACAATTGCCACAGTAGCGTACAATTTCAGATACAAGATAATCTTTAGATTTTGTAATTGTAATTGTATTCACAATGAATGAATATTGCAAACGCATTGACATCATTAACGCTGTGTACAATTTTATACGAGAATATTACCTTTTTCTCGGTCGTTAGGTTTAAGTAGAAATCACAAGTGATAGGTAACTGACAATAAAAGTCCATCAATTAATAAGTGAAAACACAATCTAACCTTAATCTAATCAAAATGTGTCGTTCTAATGATGTGTTGAAAGGAGAATTTACTGGTTCACGTTTCTTGTAAACAGAGTCTGTTTTTGTAAATGATATTTGCTTAAAAAATGTTTGCTACTTATAGTTAATACCTACAAGAATTCTCTCAAAGACATGTATAAATTATTTACCAACGCTGATGAGAATTTTTATACAAACATTGCAATAACACAAAATGTAAGAGGTATAGAAAGGTCCCCAAAAGCAATCCAAATAAGGATGCTCTTCAAACATTTATACATCTCCTTTAATAATAGTAATAATCGATGCCTTAGTATTCCTTAATAACTTGCGCCAGTTGCAAGAGCGATTGGCTAGCCATGACTGATTATTACGTTTACGTTTGTGGCCCACTTAATATGTTATCTTTCCGCATTTGTCGAAGAGTGTACCGATATTCTAAAGAATAATTCCGGACGACTATTAATGATGTTTCGAGTATTTTTTTCCTAATTCAGTAGTTGCATTAGTACGATGCCGAAAATGTCCTCTTCTAGCTTCTCTACAACCTTGATGCTGGTAGGACAACAGATGGGGTAGTGTATGCCGTGGCAATTGATGCATACACCTTATCATTGATGTCCATACATAGAAATATAGGGGATTGAGATCATATGATGCAGTTGTAATGTTGCTCTACAAATAATAAAAACGTTTTTATAATTATTTCAAGTATTCAATTGGGCGTGCTGTAGGCAAAATCAATATAATGCTGTAACTCTATAATTAAACGAAACCACTTATGTGGTTTTTGGGATACCTTGTACAAATATTTTTCACTTTGAGATCTCAAACAATAGCGGATCTATTGTGTATTATTTGAAGTACGGAAACATGAATTAACAATAAAACACAGAACAGAGATATTACATACAGAGGTCGCGTTGCCGAATGTTTTCTTTTATACACCAACTGCTGAACGTCGCCGAATACTAAAGCTTCATTTACATAGAGGGTAGTGCCAATTGTAGTGTAAGAGCAGTGAAAGGTGTATAGTATGTAGTAGTAGTGCGGAAATGCATGGATGTATAGTCAGTCAAGCTGTTATCGGTAGATTGTTCTGCGCAAACGTAATGGTATAAGTATTGGTAGTGTAGTGGGAAAGTTTGGAGTTTGCGAACTTTGGCACTACTTTTACACTACCGTTACTGTCGCACTGTTTATGTAAATGCTCTCGTTTAAAAAAATGAGAACTAACATCGGCACTCCACTACTCTTACACTACAATTGAAGACACTGGTGTAAAAAGGAGGCAGCTCCATTTTAGAAAATTTTTCAGGAGAAGCAAAAAACTGTTTTACCACGAACTATTTTAATTTATATGTTTTATTCATATGTAAGGTTAAACTTTAGTACTTAATACATAATATACCCACAAAATATCCCATTTTGGAAATTTGATTGGATATCAATATCAAAAAGAAAACGTTGGAGTTGTCTCCTTTTTGCACCGGAGACTAAAAAAAAATCTCAAACACAAATTTCAAAACGATTTATTATCAAAAGTAAGAAATACACACAACCTAATTATCTGTAAAGCTATCTTCCTCTGGTTGAGTAGGTTCTTCTTCTCCTTGACACTTCAGCCCGTCATAAAACCACATACAGTCAGAAGGCACATATTTTGCTGCAAGTTCTTTCACATGCAGGTATTTGGGGCGCTTAAGTGGTAACGGTCCTGAGTAGAGGAGTAATGTAGAAAAAGGTAAAGTCAATGTGACGCCAGGTTTCTGAAGGATAAACAATTCCTTAAGGAAAGCACTGGCCGAACTGCTGCATTCCACACCTTTTGCTGTGTACTCCATGACACGATATGAAGATATACCAAATTTTTGTTTTCTTCGGTTTGTCACACACTTTTTAAAAGTCCCGTTGAAATGACCACTAAAGTTCAAAATCATTTCTTGGGTAACTGGAACCACTATAAATTTCCGGCATGTATTTTTTACCAGTGTAACCCATTCTTCTGGCAACACAATCCTTTCCCGTTTCCTTTTTTCCTTTTCGATCAATCCGAAGCTCCGATCACACGGCAGGAAACTATGTCCTAGTTCTGGATATCTCTGTATAATTTTAGCAAATCTATTTGTATTTGCAAGTGTATAAAGATACTGAGCCAAGACCTGGTTTTTATTTTGTGAGCTGCAGTTATCAGAATAAAGGTATAATTTTGTCACTGTTGATGCTACAAAATTTTCAAGAAAATAATGTAAAAAGCTTACTACATCATTAGCTCCTTTCTTGGCTAGGGTTTCATCGTACATGAAAAAGTACGATTTTGCAGAACTGGCTGCAAAGATACAAAAGTTGTACTCCCACAGTTGCCGTTTAAAAAAAACATCTCCACTAGGTACGTGGGGAGAGGCATATTCTGTTGGTAATCAAAAGCTAACAGCTCCATCTCATCTTTGTTCTCTGAAATTTCTGCAATATCTGCTTTCATTTGTGTGTAAAAATAATTTGCTTTCTTCTCATGCACCTCTTTTTCAGTTATTAGATTCCTTTTTACTTCTTCATTCTCTTCCGCTGATATGAGGTTGTCCAGTCTGTCACAAGTCTGGCAAGTGTCCGAACGTGGCTTTCCAAACGAGTAGTTATAATTTGAAACAAAGTGTCGACAAAAATAATCGTATGTAACCTGAGGCTTTACTTTTTTATCGTTCTGAATGGCAACGTATATATCGGGTTCGTACTTTTGAAGATAAAGCCTATGCATTTTTTGCATATTTAGTTCAGGTGACAAATAAAACTTATTTTCATTTTTTGTGCGGCTGTAGTGCGACGATCTTTTTGGAAATGACTGTATATGCGAATCAATTTGATGTATTACATCCTCACGTATCATATTAGGGCGATTGATATGTTTTCCACGCATGTCTTTGGGTGCCGGAATGTTATTTTTCAAGTGCTTGATAATAAGTTCTACTCTTTTCTTACTAACGCCATATAATGAACAAAAAGCATTTCTACAAACCCTATTTAAAGTTGTGCCGATTTTTATATTATATTCACAGGAACAAGAACGTTTTGGTCCCCCACCCAATTTATGTCTAGATCTGACAACCTTTTTTATAACTATTTGTCCTCCTAAAAATATGTCCTGTTTCTCTTTGTTAGCAATATTATTAAACATAGTCAAAATATCTTTCCTAGCAGTGTCGTTTATTTTTTTGAAACATTTGAATTTACAGTTACAGTTTTTCCCGCTTTTCCTCTCAGGTTTCAGGCATTTAATTTTGTTTTTAATGCCGATGTAAGCTTTACCTTCAGCTTTCCTTTTCTTAGCAATATTTCTTTTCCACTTACTTTCATCATACTGTGCTCTTGTGCGAAGTAAATTGGAATATGCTAATCTAATATGGTATCCCCTTTACACGAGCCAAATTATTTCTGTTGAACGTGTGCAGAAACGGTTTTTAAAATATCTAACATACAGAACTACCGGTACCTATCCCAGTCGCGGGGCTGATTATGAGTCGTTACTTCACTTACACAAGTTCGATTCTCTTCAAGACAGACGTTGTAAGTATAGTGCCAGATTTTTGAATAATCTTCTGTGTAACTTCGTTGATTCTCCACCTCTGCTTGGATATGTGAACTTTAATGTGCCGTCTATGAACACTCGGTCAGTTAATCTTTTAGTTAATTGTCGTGCGAAAACTAATGTTCTTGTGAAGTCACCTATGTACCACATGACTACTAATTTTAATAGATCTAACGTTTGATATCTGCTATTGTACTCATTTGATTGATTTGATGGATTGTTATGTTACCTTACAATATATTTTTTTGTTTTTTGCATTTACTGTTACTTAAGATATGCACCAGAATTGTTATTTTGTATATTTTCTAGAATCTGATTATTATTTTTTATGTGTATTACTTCACGTATTTGGTTTATTTTAACTTTGTCCTGTTATTGGTCTGTGACTGTTGGACAATTAAAGGTTATTATTATTATTATTATTATTATTATTATTATTATTATTATTATTATTATCTCTAGCTCGCTTCTTTACAACTGGTTTTTTCACTGTTTGTTTTTGTTGGCCGTGATCACTTTCGGAATCACTCTGGACCAGCATTGACATTTCTGCACTTGAATTAAACACAGAAAAGCGTTCAACACTAGGTCCAGGGTCATTGGGCGAAAAATCAGGATCTTTGTCAGAATCGTCAAATTGTTCGCGTGAACTATTGCTAGCCGACATTCTACAAACACTATATTCTTCAACAAATTCTAAATTTCACAAATTGCAGGGATTTACAACGTGAACTGAAGGTGGTTAATATAGTTAATAACCTATAAATACAACGGCAACATTGAAGGTGTTGCACCCAAGCGGCTAAAGTATGAACTATTTATTCGGTGCAAAAAGGAGGCAGCTCTGGAGCTGTCTCCTTTTTGCACCGAATCAAATAAGGAGGCATCTATATATTTACTATATTTCACTTACGAGTTAACGGATCTGTCTCGTTTTTGCACCAGTCGATAGAGCGCCTTTGAATTACTTTATAGCGATTAAAAACGAATAACCGTAAAAATACGGAGCTGCCTCCTTTTTGCACCGGTGTCTTCAATTGGCACTACCCTCTATGTAAACGAAGCTTCTCACGCTACACGCTGTTGTGGGCTAGCGTATATAGTACACACACCTATGGATGATTCGTGACTAACGCTTTCCTTCTACTACACATGCACTGCATCACTATTTCTTACTATGTAGCTTGCAGGCTAGCGGTAAATAGGAAATATATACATATACAGGCAGAAAATAGTTGTTTTAATAAAATATATGAAGACACTCATTGGTTTGAAAGCATTGTTCAACGTATTGGAAACTTTATTATCTTTTGATAAAATAACCTTATCTATGGAATAAATGCGACCATAGTTTCTAAATGAACCATAATCGCACTTTGGATAAAATTTTTAAAACTTCGGCTTTAGTGATATTACTCCACCATAAAGTCTACACAATACAAAACTATTAATCCAAGATAGAATAAACTACATCATTTCATTTCTTTAATATTTACATTACAACCACTTGATAATTTCTAGCCACGTTTACCATTTTACTCTATAGTGATAAACCTTACAGTACGTTATATTAATTATAACTCTAGTAATTTTACTATTTTAAGGTAACTTTATTTTAAACAAGTCCGAGGTTTAAATGTTACAGCAAATACATCTTATTGACAATTCATTTATTATGGTTTATTAATCTATTTAATAATGATTTTTGCGCCACAAAAATCTTTCTTGCTGCTTGGAGAGACGATCCGCAAAGATATAGACTGCATATGTTTTGAAAAAGTAAACAAATAAGTACAGCCCGCGATTTGTGTTCAGTGCCATTCACATGCGCTTACATACAAATGTAACCAATACATTGAAACGACTGTTAAAATAAAGGTGTTTGATATCTGATATTCTAATATTTTATCTGACTATTTTTCGTATATTTGATTTTGTCCGCACAAAAAAGACCATTCGTCTTTGTCTTTTGTCGGTACCTTACCGGCATAGACGCAGGAAGTTAATTTTGTTCAATATTATGGTACTGATGATGTCCCCTTATTGAAGAATTGTATAAAAGTTCCACCTGTTTGGTGAGGGAATATCAATGTTATCTTAAAAAATATATACAACTTACTCAAACTCCACGTTTCGCCACCAATGTAAATGGCTTCTTCAAGAGCAAAACTAGGTAGGGGCGCCAGAAAGAAGAATCAGAAGGTTTTCGCCTCTAACGTGGTTGACACATCGAGTTACCGTGCCCTTCTGGCGCCCCTCAGCTAGTTTTGCTCACAAACACTTACATTAGTGGCGAAACGTCGAGTTTGACTCAGTTGTATATACATACATGTATACATATACATGTATTTTTGCTTTCATTTTATTTTGGATTGTATATACAATAGTGTGCATAAATAATTTTCACTTTTGTATTATTTTGTATTGTAGTATATGTACTTTACTATGAGGCGATCAAAATCCGGAAGCCCTCATAAAACAAATAAAATTCCCTTGTAATTTTTTTATTTAGTTTATTATTGCTATAATAAAGTATTTGTAATATTTTTAGAAAGCATACTTATTTTGATAAAAACAAAGAACTAAAATTTGATTAACAGGAGGACATTTATTCTCAGTATTAAATTTGTCAATTGACTTTATTCTAATGACAGAAAAGATAAAAGTATGAACAAAACAAGTTAATTAGCGGGCACACGTTTTATGCCATCGCTTTTAATATTTTATTTGTAGACAATGTATCTATGGATAAGTGATGCAAGAGCAAACATTTTTTTTATTATATTTTTTTATATTGGTTTAGCTACTGTGGAGTTGTAAACCAACTCTAAAATTAGCGATTATGTCGAATTAAATTATTTTATTAAATGCTGGACTCTTTTATACATGATCTTATAGATATTAAAAGGAAAACACCAGCTACCCAGAAATTCGGATTTCGATTTAGACTGAAAGTATATCTTGGTATAGAAAAAACCTATATCTCTTAAAGGACCAATTTCCCGATTTCAGGAATGCTATAGCATCTTCCAAAAATGTATATTATTAAATTTCGCAAATATCTCGGAAGCTGCATATAACAAATATAATTGTTTTGTGTAATATAATTCAAATCATATTATTTAGCCTCAAAAATGACGTCAATTATTTTCGGAAAAAATAGATAACAGGGGCCCAAGTAGGTACCTCATATCTCTTATTTTTTAAATAATAGTTTGCATTGTTTGTAATACCAATTACACTCTAAAATAAGCAAAACAATTTGTAGCATTGTATATTTTTGTATCTTAAAAATTGATGATAGAATTATGATAGGATACATATAAAATATAGTTTTTGAGATACTGAATAAGTAATTTCCTTTTTTTATGAAAATAATTTTATGTAGATGATAAAATAAAACCAAATTTTAAATGGAACCCCAACGATTTTTTATGTCAATGAATTGAACAGCAAATGATTTGGTTCAAATCAATCAATAGAATTTTCACTGAAAATGTTGTTTTCAATTATGTTTTAAAGGTCATTCTCGTGATGTTAATAGCATGATTTATTTTAATTACAACAATACACGCACATCAGCATTATACAGGATGGTCCATTTAAAGTGTAACACTGTAATATCTGCGAAACCATTAGTGTTATGAAGAAAAGTGTTAGATAAAAGTTTAACTATATGAAGATGAAGAGGCTCATTCGATGGCGCTACTGTTGTCACTATACAGAAAGACACAAAGGTCACAGCAAGGTCAACTCTTTTTCTTCAAATAGCATATGGTATTTTTTATCAAATTCTAAAAAAGCAATAAGTTGTGAATAGAAAAATAGTAAACCACATATGATCTCAAATTAATATTAATCGAGATATTTCGAAAAAATGAGGACATAATAAAAGTCAGTGCAGCAATGTTTTTCCTTCGTTTGTTAAATGTAAAAGTAGAAAATAAATGTTAATAGTAGCTACAAATTGTCTACATAATGTAAACAGTTGTTCCACTATTTACCTTATGTAACTAGTTTGAAGGTACTATTCACATTTATTTTCTACTTTTACATTTAACAAACGAAGGAAAACATTGCTGCACTGACTTTTATTATGTCATATACAACAAGTCGATATTGTACACTTAAAATAAATATAGCGATTCTTCTGCGCAAATAGAAAAATGCATTGGGGCTGGTGGCCGCCAATTTGAACATCTAATTTGATAGCCGTCTGCGTTCTTCCACTATTTACCGGTCATGTGTGGTTTACTATTTTTTTATTCAGAACTTATTGCTCTTTTAGAATTTGATTTAAAAAACACCATATGCTATTTGAAAAAAAAAGAGTTGACCTTGCTACGACCTTTGTGTCTTTCTTTATAGTAACAACAGTAGAGCCATCGAATGAGCCCCTTCATATAGTTAAACTTTTGTCTAACACTTGTCTTCATAACACTAATGGTTTCGAAGATATTACAGTGTTACACCTTAAATGGACCACCCTGTATACAAAGACTCGGTACTTCTCCTGATATTCCACTGTTAAACTTTTTCTTTCGGAGTTGTCTTAAAGCTCGTGTTTACAACTGAGTTGAGTTAAACACGTAACAATAATTGATAGAAAGAATAGTTGCAACAGTAGATACTCTTACAAAATAGAGTTGTAGCTATTAACTGACAATAGCGTATACTAATAACGTAATACTAGCAGCATGTGTGGAAAGAAGAGGCGAACGTTTCAATAATATTATTTTTATAGATTATGTTGTTCTATGATTATTATTATTATTCATGCACATTTTTTTCTTTTATTTATATTTCAAGAACCGAAAGGAAATAACTGAAAGGGTATATGAAGTACACACTGTATATTTGACGCGCCAGCTGTTCACAGACAGTCAATCTGCTGGAATCTCTATAAACTCCGTTATGCAAATTCTTGCAGTTTATTCGGGGTATTTATTATTTAAATAATAAAAAATATTAATATTTAATAGCGAAGAATAAAGTTTGTTTAGATAAATAAGATACATGTTCGTATTTAAATAAAAGCTTAAATAATAAACACGTATATTGTAGATTAACATTTTAAAAAATTGTATTCAATTTATGTCCGTATTCTTTTTGCGTAAAACTAAACCCTCAATAAATCTTTCTCGGAAACTAGAAAATCATTTTCAAATAATAATTCTCTTGAACAAATTCTTTTTTTTAATATGAAGAAGCTCAGAGCTTGGAAGCATTTTACTTGTATACAAAAATATGTCTATCAGTGTGTTTTTTATGATATTATGTAATATTTGTTGCAATATTTAAAATCAGTTTGTATTTTACATCGCGGAACAGAAATTCACTTATATAATTAGTCGTCCTGCACTGTGTACATCTTCTACACATCATCACATTAATGAATACTATTTCGTGCCATTCTTAATTCATACCTTTTATAAGATTTAACACGCATATGGAATGAGAAATGCAAGTTATGCGCTCTCTAGCATTACGGAGTAAACACAGCCATTACTATAAATTAAAGGCGAACGGTATCATGTTAATTCCCCGTTTTTATTCCAATAATTATAGAATATAAAGCGTAAATCTAATCTGTCCTGTTAAAACATATCATCTAACGACACTACATATTTTATCGTGCTTGTGTCCTTGATTAAAATAGCAAATTACATATTTCATCAATTACCAAGGTGACTACATAAATAACATACAATAAACTCTAAATAACTGCAACATCCAGCTAACGATTTTTTCGTGTTGATAATAAATTACTGATAACTATACTCGGTACAAATGGAAGATGTATATTTCCAATATCTCATTAGCATATTATGTCATTTACTTAGACTCTCCCACAGAGTTGTTAGACGGAAATACCTGTGCTGCAGGTAAAATTAAAATACTGGACTTTGTTGTTTTCGGAATCTCATCTGCGTTATCTTAACAAAATTAGCAATATATCTCTGTGTATGTATTAGCATGTTGTATACTGTATATGTATGTACTTACCCGGATAAAATATACTAGACAATATAAATTATTTGTTATTTGCTTTTGTTTGCTGTTATTTACGGTAAAAAGAATGTGCTACTTTATTACTAACATGTCCTCATGAGTCGTAAAATTAGCGAGAGCATTTCGGGAAATGGGTAGAGATTACATGCTTGCATACCGGGGATGTAATCCTTGTTAACATATTTAATATCGTGATGTCGCTTGCAGTTGGAGTTGGACCTTTTAGCTGAATCTTTTCAAAAATAGCGGAAACTTATATAACATATATATTTTTAATAATAATAATAATAATAATAATAATAATAATAATAATAATAATAATAATAATAATAATAATAATAATAGTAATAAAAATAATAATAATAATAATATATATATATATATATATTTGGAAAGAAGCATAAGTAGTAAGTACCGTACTACGTTAGGAAGTTGATCACACACAAAAAACTACTCATGTCTTTGATTTTGATAGTGTAAAAATTCTAACAATAGAAGATAACTACAGGAGAAGGTTGTTTCTCGAAATGGTACTTATTAATAACAAAAAAAAATGCAGTCAATTATAAATCTGACACGAACCAATTAAGCAATATCTATTGTAACATTTTAAATTTTCAACTTAATTTTTAGTAGTCACTGTATATTGTTGGTAATCACACATACATCCAGTACTCTGTATAATACTTGTTATAGCAATATTTCATGTGAATTCTTTTTGTTCTGTTTTGTTTTTTATTGTGACTTTAGTCTCCTTTCATGTCATTGATATTTTAAACGTTCTGATTTAAGCACCAATTTTAATTTTACAACCAATTTTAAAAAATAGTTTAACGTAATTTTACACTAATACTTAAATGTCATGTAATTTGCAAGTTAAGGACTCTGTGTTGTAAGTACAAAAAATAACAGTACAATTTTTGATTTAATTACTGATTGGCACGTTATGTAATTGTAGTAAACTCCTGATGAAGTTATTGAAATAATAACGAAATATTGAGTATTTAAACGATTGAGTTTTCATTCATTAACAGACTGCCTTCCCGATTAATCTTCTACTTCCTATATATATTTAGCCCAACAGATTATACAATCCAATTATAGGACATAACTAAATTATAACGTGTTCCTGATATAATTCATTCTTAAAGCTAACAAAATATATTTTAAATAGAGAAATGTATCAATGTGTATCAATCACAAATAATCATATGATAGAGATGATGTTCAATTTTACCTACATCTAAAATAAAATTCTTTCAACTGGCAAACGCATTACATATACAGGGTGTAACAAAATAAGTGTAAAACATTTCAGGGGATGATTCCTCATCGAAAAAAGATAGGATCTTTCATATAAAGAAACTTCATTGGAGCATCCCTTGTTAAGATACATCCCCTTAAAGGGGTACATAAAATTTGTTTTACTAATAGCGGCCTACTAAATAAATTAGTTTTACATTTTCGTTTTATGACGTTTCTTTATATGAAAGACCCTATCTCTTTTTCGATGAGGAATCACCACCTGAAATGTTTTACACTTATTTTGTTACACCCTGTATACACTAATATTAAGTAATTAATTAATTATATAGAGTGAAGGTTGGTGGTACACTCATTTAGTAGTGTCGCCAATGAATCAAAATTAATATCAAAGGAAGTATTCGATGAAGTATTATAATACATACAGATTTTATGGAGGCGACTTAATCATCATGTTTTTTTTCCCCAGACCCGTCCGACCTATAGTCACCGGTAGGCACCGCAGCCATCAGGCTTATTGTGCCACATAATCATCATATTAGTATTCGGTTAGAACCTGGACGAGGCATTACAAAGTTAACTTGTTCTAAAAGTTTTGGAGAGTCTAAGTGATGGTTGACTAGATCATACAAAAATTTCATGCCTGCGTGATTACGACGAAGTTCCAAAGAATCAACCTTATATAAATTGATCGTCTTTGGACTCGATATGTTGCCAAATAATTCCACTCGTCCTACGGATTAATATTTGGCAACATATCTCGTGTCAACCCGGCGATTATCGATAATCACAAAACCACTCGTTGTATTATATATGAGAAGCTCATACATCTACATTTAGCGACGCTCATAGTTAGTTTGTTGCTAGTACACCAAACCTCAATTTCATTCTGAAGCGATATACAATCATCAATGGTGTTGATTGCAGCATATAACTTTAAATCATCGGCAAGGAGTATTTTTAAACAATTAAGTTCAAGTGTTAGGTCGTTAATAAACAAGAGAAATAATAAAGGACCTAAATTAGTTCCTTGCAGAACACCTGAGGATGGTGCAAAACTATTGGAGATGTGACCTTTATAAGCTACGTAGTGATTACGATTGGTTAGGTAAGACTTGAAGAATGTGACTAGTGATGAGGAAAAGCCAAGAGCATCCAGTTTAATTAACAATAGAGAATGGTCAATGTGGTCGAAAGCTTTTGTCAGATCGGTGTATATAACGTCGACTTGTGTATTATTATCGAGTTTCTCAGTTATGTATTGGGTAATAGTAGTTCATCATATTATTTAAAGACAGCGAATTAAAATATATTGTTCAATCAAATTTTGATGTAATAGTACCTACATAGCCTATTTAAAATTTTTGATCAACTTTTTGGCAGCTACGTTAAAGTTTGAAAAACATGCCGGCATGGCATGTCTCCTCTAATATCCATCTTTACATTTAAATATCACACTAAATTTTCTTTCGTCTAATCATGCTTTCGACAAGGTGTAAATTGTTACTAGGTAAAAAAATTACCGAAAAATTATTACTTTATTATTTCAATGACATGGTACTAGAACCGGACATATCCAGAAAACATCAACAATACAAAGATTGGTTTAATAATAATTATACTTAATTACTATATTTTTAATTATCCATGTAGATTTAAATAATATTAAATTAACACATTACATCGATTTTAATTAGAAAAGAATTACTATTACTATTGCACACATGTGTGTGATATTAAATTGTACATTTATACTTTAATTCATTAACTCAATAAATCACGGAATCAAATTTATCACAGTCTATTTTTAAAATTTTTTTAAATTTTGTAATTCGTCCATCAATACGTCTCCGTGACATAGTAATCCAACACAGCTATAATTTTATTATAGAGTGTAAAACCGCAAGAGTTTAATATGCTACCACTACACTTCACTTGAAAATGTTCAGACAATCCCTAAACAGTTGACTTACACATTTTCTTACTGTAGCGACAATAAACCAGAAGATTCTGTTTTTGGTATTAGAAAGGCAATTTTCGGCTCATCCAATTAAAATTGATATTACACTTATCATCAAACTCGTTAAATACTGTCCAACACCATTTTCTCATACACCATAGGTCGTTTTTCATGCTGATTCTGAAACTAATTTTACATCCTCAGCAGTACCGACCTGTGATACCTTTAGCGAGTATTATCTGCATTTTTTGGTTCTGGCTGTTCAAATACTTTATTCACGTAGTTTCAGAATTTGATTTTATGTATAGGTACCTGAAAGATGTTTTGTATGCGACTACAATTACCAAAAATTCTATACTGGCTGGACTTCTCACATACATGTCTTGTTTTGTCTAAAGAATAAATATTGCAAATTTTCTGTTATTGTCGATTAAATGTTTGTACAATTTATTTGAAATGATATTAGTAATAATAGAATCGACTGTATATATTTTAAATGGTTTTCATCCTGGAAGTATAATTGCTGCAATATCTATTTCTGTGTTTTGTCGATTTTATATTCACACAGCTGTTGAATAACGGAAGATTTATGTAAAAATACGGGATTAATGTTTCCATACCAAATAGGATATATTGCCAATATCGAATAATTACACTAGCTGGTGCAATAACAGACATTTGCATGTAGCACCTCAAACGTGTACTCGATACCTTCCACAGATATTAGCATTCAATTCAACCGGCACTTGTGTACGTGGGTTTTCCATTTCTCCATATTTCCATCACTGATAACAACTATCAATTTGCATAGAATACCGAAAACTAAATAGAATTTGATTTTCATTCATTTCAATTCATACTCGTATTTATACCGATTCTATATATAGACGAAGTGTCGGTCTAGCGGCTACAATAACAAGGCATTGCACTATCATGCGTCTCGAATGCAAGAACCTTTATAAATCACTTAACCGCATGTAACAGATTAATGTTAATAAATCTACGACCGATGTAACAAAATACATCGTTGACAATGGATACAATTTCACGCAAACACGTAACTAATCATTGTATCAACTGCCTGTATAGCATTAAACACTAGCCGAGTGTGGCTTAATAAATAGGTCAATGTTTTCGTGTAAGAATATCTTCCTCTGTGCATGTACACTTGCATATGTATGTAGGTTCTATCCTTCCATACATAATTAATTTCAAAAGGCAGTACATTCCGTACACTATTCAACACATACCTACCAGCACTATTGTGCTGTTATAATCATTGTAATCTATATTATTGCTTTACAATTTTTTTTTATGAATTTGTTACTTAACGTTTGTCGTAGTATAATATCAATCATACCGTAATCGGTACAAATAAATACATGTCACGTATAAATTTGCCTTGATTTTTTCCACTAATTTGAGGTTATGTTATACATTTGTTTGAAAGTTGATCTATCAAGTAGAGTAGTAGAAAGTGATTGGAATATTATCGCGGTATTGTAACTACAATTTTTTGTGGTTTCATTGGTTTCGTTGATTGTGAAATGTAACTACTGCGCTTGATTATCTTTATATAAAGTCGTGTTCGTAGTAGTAAGTTTCAAGTTGTGACTAATCTAAGGGTTTGCCGTTAATAAATTGATTAATTCTTAGCTAAAATATAATAATTAAAACCAACTTAATATGTACCTACTTTTAACGTTTAAATGAAACTAAAGTGCATTGGAATACAATTGAACGCCCAACTAATAAATTTGTCGGCATTCCCACGACAGTCACATACATAATTCAATTAAGATTTGGAGGCTATACCTTGTAAACAAAATATATTTATTTTAACGTGGTAATATGTAGGGGAGACCTAATTGTTGCATAGGACTGGACGGACTAATTTAAAGTTATCCTTTGTCTCGCTACAATTTTTGGAATATAGTACTAACGCAAGTTATATTCAGTATGTATCTCTTTTAGTCATATTTCTATAATTATATTCTTCCTCAATCAATATTTTAAATAGTTTATGTTACGTGAATTTTTCTTAATAAATATTTTTCATATGACGGAAATGTCTTTTTGTTTTAAGAATTGCAGGAGCTTTATGTACCTTCAAACACAAAAATTAGGGTTGCGCATTACATTAAAAGTTGTTACTGTGACAATTTGTTCCATGTCGTAGATGATTAGAAGAAAGAAACAAACCGTATTAGGTATACCACCGCCTGATGTTTTATTAACTGTTGCAAGCAGTCAAAGAATATGGCGCTCACTATAGGACACTGGTTCGATTTTTTTAAAAAGGCCTTGAGCTTAATACAGGAAACATGTCTGGTCAAAACGGGATAAAAACTAACAAATATTTAACGATGCTGAGGAAATTAATTTAATGGAGTATTTAAATAAAAGCATCTAATATTTACGTCAACTCATTTCTGAGGGAAATGTGTAACCTTGCTTATGATTTCGGAAAGCATTCAGCATTTCTAAAAAGAACTCGTCAATTGTTCCTTCGCACTTCTCACACTATAAGATGTTTTAGAGCAAGAACCTTCAATAAAACTAATCTAGCTACACTTTTTATAATTTGTGCTTATTTTTTGATCCTGTAGAGAAACCATTAGTGATCCATCCTTTCTACATAGTTATATAATGGATTACAAATTTCGACCTTCTACCACCATGGCTTCAGTTGCATCATATAATGAACAAAATACAGCAATCTGCACGTGATACCTGCACCAATACAGCACCTGACGTAGAAACCCTTCATATTATTTCTAGCATATCACATGTAACTGCTTCAATGACTTCCCGGGAATATATTCATCGTGTCATTCGGCTGTTCCAATGCAAAATAATCAAACGAATAGATGAAAAAGTATACTGATTATATGTATGTACAGTTTATTCCAGAATTAATGTCGTGGGTCTAACTTTCTCCCTTATGGGTGTGGCTTATATCGAATATTCTCCGCTCTCGGAAATAAATCGCTCGTATTAGCATATTTACTTAGATATATTTGTATACCTGCCTGCGAGTTATTGCGAGTTTATAGAAATTGAAAGCGTGAATGCATACACAGTAATAGTATATTGCAATCATTTATTTTAGGAATATGCCTATATGCTTATTGTAATTAACTTAGTTTAAACTGCAATGAAATGTATGCATGAGAACATACATATGTATGTGTATTCGTTAGTTTTAACACGGATACAAGCAACTCTAATAAAGAGAAAATTGTATATATAGTTATAATAATATGTAAAAAAAAAATCGGTTGATCTAAGAAAACGATAAAATTATCTCACAATGCTATAGCAAATCCCATAAATAGTATCACTTAAATATTAATATCATTATTTGAATTGAAAATAAAGGAATATACTATTTCAGAATAACTTGTATAATAATCGCTCACATTTCAGGTGGATCTTATTAAGTATTCAATATTTAAAATGTAGGTAACTAGTAAAAATACATAAATAAATTACTTACATAAATAGGTTACTTTTTAACTAGAAATAAATGAAATAAAAAACATATTCCTTCCTGAGATATTTTTGAAACTTTGCTTTCTTATTTTTATTTTGCTTTTATTGCTATTTTGTAATCTATAATTTTATCTCTAAGAAGGAAATTCTTTTTTTACGTTTCATTCGCTATTAGTTTTACTTTCAAGTTAGTAATATTAAATTGAAGCGAAATGGCTTTTCGTTCGTTCTAAGTTCAGAATATTTTATGCAAAGAATTTCTTTTAAGTCTCCAAAATCTAATAGTGAGTATAAACTCATACCTATGTATGTGCAATACGACAATTTTGAATAGTCATCTTTTTTCCGTTTTCGTACTTCAATTTGTCAACTGTTCCGCGGATATTCAAAGTAACCACACGGACATCAAAGGTGCCGACGTGTGTTATCGTTACCATTGTTCTATAGTGCGAACAACGGTTGAGGCATGCATGCGATTCTTAAAATGATTTATACATTGTTACCTACATTCGTGTATTCGGCAATTTAGTCGTTGATGAAGTGTTTAAAACATTTACGAGATTTTGTCTTTTATTGTGCTTGTTTGTTTTAAAAAAATCTTTTATAAAGACATACATATGTATGCTTGTTTTTATTTATCGTATACTGTTATCATTCGATAATTCTTATCAAAATAGTTTCGTGCCAAACCGATCATATTAAGCGGCGTCCACTGTATTTCTATTCTATAGATATTAGCGGTTTTCCCTGAATTGCATTTCATCTTATTAAATAAATGCACCCATCAATCGATAAAATTAGGGGTAAAACTTAAAAGTATTAAGAGCCATTATCTATGTAATTATATTTCTTCGAATAATAGTCATTCGATAGGTTCTTGTTGTTACATTAAGGAGCTATTAATTACACACACATTTTACAAAATTTATTAGAATGAAATAATGAGGAACAAATGTCATTCCACAACCTACAATAATACCACTTTCCATTTTAGTTTTTGTTACTTAAAACGCATTAGCTTGAAACTAAATAGATACCCTTACGAGTATTTAAAAGTGTAGTGAAAAGTATACTTATTGTTATTGCCGTATAAATGCTTATATTCCAAAATTGTAAGAGATGAATAAAATATAGTAAACAATTGCTACCGTTAATTATTAAGCAGTTGTTATGTCAAATGAAATTAATTCTTCAGTTATACATATGTAAGTTTGTTATATACATAGGTAAAGGATTGATTCGTTTTTTTAATAATTTGCGATGTATGTATATACCGCGTGTCGCCGGGTCGAGGCATGAATAGGTAAAAGAGTCTGTAAAAGTTTTAGTTGAAATTTCATCTTCTGGGGTTCAACCCTGCTTGGCTAGAAAGTAATTTGTGCCATACTTTTAATTTTCAAAAATCACTCATGCCTTGGAAATTTAAAAAAAGGTAGTTCTTGTCACTAATGAAGTACCTTTTTTGTACGAGATACGACAAAATGTTGTACGAAAAGTTATTCAGAATAATAAACTATGCAAGTATGCAAAATTTCAACAAGATCGAACATACTTTGAAAATCCACAAAAAAGTTATTCTTTCCACTAATAAAGTGTTTCTGCAGGAGATACGATGAAAAAAGTTGAGAAAAGTTGTTCAGATTAATAAGTTCTGCCAAGGAGTATGCCAAGAAAATGTTTGTGTAGTTTTATTTTTTAAGTGTGCTATGAAAATAAATTCATGCGTCGATCCGGGGACACACTGTATATGTAATAGTGTCTACCTCTTGTATATCTTTTTGTAGCTATGACAAAGTTTACGATAAGGTAATGAAACGTTAGCATTTTTCGACTATTTTATTATCCAACCGTTCTAAAAGCGATCGCCTCGGTAAGACCGGCCGCGGGCGACACATAAGCTCCTCCCATAAGGAAGAAAGTTTTATATCGCCCCTGTAGACCCACGACATTAATTCTGGAATAAACTGTACCTACTTACCGACAGTCTAGCAAGAGATAAAACAATGTTTACAAAAAAATAATCCGCAGTGAAAAAAAAATTAAAACAAGTTATTTACTCAAACAACAAATTCGGACACAACAAAATTAAGAAAAAAATAATGGAATATATTTATAGACAGTGACGATACGAAATGTTTACTATGGGGTGAAAGCATTAAAAGAAACTTGCATGAATAATGCCTTTTATATCTGTCATAAGCGAGACTCTGATAATGATATGTAAATGACTCAATTATGCTCGTACTATGTAATGGAATTAAATTAAAAATCCAGTATAATACAGAAACTAACACTAGCGTGTTGATTATTCATTCTAACAACCTATTTATATAATTGTTCGATATACAGCGTGGGGCAGCACATTCGCCTCGGTTGATATACAAAAAACGGTAACACATATTTAAAATCTCTTTGTTGGAGCATGCGTAGATCCATTAGGAGCACGTACCATTAATGCTCAATAATTTGCTTATTTTAAATGGAACGCTCTGTATCTAACATCGTCATTCGATTTTAATTTTATTTCTCTTTTAAATGTTATTAACGTTCCCTATACCTATCTTTGTTAGTTTCTTTGTAAAAGTCAATTTAGTGTTTTAATTGGCGATTATGTACTAAAAATTTTTAATTTCAGATACATATTAATTTTGTCTAATTTATTCTTGAAAAGTAGGCAGTGGTGGTGGCATTAGACGTTGCTTCATATTTATTGGAAACAAAACAACAATTTATCAATACATGTCTTATTAATATAATGTAATATGTAAATATATATATAAATATAATAATAATAATATACATGGTGTTCCATTTAAATTTTGATAACTTTGGTATGTAACTTTCTTTTGAGACACCCTGTATATTTCAAAATAATTTTAGAACGTGCTCCTAATGGATCGACACATGCTCCAACAAAGAGATATTTTAAATATGTGTTACCGTTTTTTGTATATCAACCGAGGCGAATGTGGTGCCCCAGCCTGTATATGGTACAGTAGACTACTAATAAGTTCCCTTTTTGCTTAACATGGTTAAGCAGTTAAATTCTCTCTTAAACTTTACTATTTCTGACTTATTTCACTTATAGATTTATAAAAAACATAGATTAAATCAATTTATTCCAAAACACAATATAGGCGTTTTCAAATAAAACTTCGTCAATACACTCATCGAAAAAGTTTTGCAAGTGGAATTAAAGCAGTACCAGAAATAATAAATTTAATACAAATAAGTGCGTTGTATAGTAAATTGTATATTAAGTAAGTTGTTGGCAGGAATACGATGTTCAGCATGTTCGAAGGTAATTTAGAATCGACATTCACGTGGAACCTGAATTATTTTCATACTTTTAAGGAGACGATGTATATTCTATGTTACACATTCTTCTTCTCAACTTTTTCTGCCACATTATTGATGCTGACAGAATGATACATATGTGACTGATGCACCACTAAGAAAATAACAGTTATTACTGTTTGGGAAAAAGTGCGAAAGAGTAAATAAATCATTTTATTATGTCATGTATAAATGAAAATTTTCTTAACGCAAAAAACCACTTATCCGTAGTCGTTGAAAAATATGTATATAGGTATACCACAAACATGTCAAATTTCATATTCATGCCTGTAGCACTTTTAACTTTAAGGCCATTTATAATCAATATATTAATGTAAATTATCAGAGAAGCAGAATGGGAAGCAATTATAATGCAAAAGTGTTTATGTATGAGGAATATAATTATTGCTTCTGCAAACATGTAAGGAATACCCTGGTTCTAGTAGAGACTAACGTGTAATTTATATGCTATAAATTTGAGAGAATCCTTATCCATTATTTATGATTAAAGAAGCATTTGCATATATATGTACATAAACACAAAAGATACATAAATACTCATATATAAGTAAATATTAAGAAAGGTTTATACTAGTCTATCGTAAATTATACGTTTATATGTGCTATAATTTGCTTATTGATGTCTATATTTGTGCAAAAACACATAAATTTGGAAAGTCACATATCTTTTACACTAGTTTCTAATATTCCAATGACAACCAATTTTCATGTAATCTATACAATTGTACAAAACTATCACAAAGTGAAGTACCTATAGGATATTAACAAATAGAACTAGCAGTAGGCTGTAAACGAAACTTAATTAATCAAGCAATAAATTTTTATGTGTCAAAACGTCACAAATCTTCAAAATGACCTCTACTTTTGTAAGATTACTAACCTTCCATTCGAACTATATGCAGCATCATGTATCACTTCGGGTAGAATTATACGGTAACTTTAACTAATTATTTGATCCATAGGACAGCCTGCTAGTTTTTGCACGATTCTTGGTCGTGTTCTAAGCAGCACGTCCTTTAAGTAAATTCACAACTATTAAATCTACTAGATTAGGACTAGGTCATTTGTACTTGTAGAATTATATAATCTCCTACTATTTATAAAAGTATTGCAAGAAATGCATACTAATGTTAGAACCCACTATAATATCGTGACTTTGTTGACATATCTTACACAGATTTGGAACGATTCTTTGTGGATTATTCTTCCTATTAATAAAATGGGACATATATCTATAGAATACTCCCATATCATACAAAGCAATATTCGCAACAAAGTACTCCATAGTCAAATATAGCAAAAGACAATTCTCACGGTAGCTGCGGTCTAAACTAACACATTTTTGCGATTTCTTTAAACTTTTTGACAAGTGAATATCAATTTTTACAATTTTTTTATTAACTGTTTTGTACTAGAAATCTAACTAATATCCACATTTAATTGAAAGAGTAATGGAGTAAGCAGATATATCGTTAACTAAAGAACTAAACCTGTCCCCTAGCAGTAGGGGAGAGTATTGTTCCTTGTATTGATTGTACATTAGATCGTCTGGCGTAAAACATCCACCCAGCGGAATATAATGCTATCCGCGAAACACAAATAACTTTCGATTTACTTCAAGCGCTTATGAACAATTGTGTGTGTCAAGTGTGCGAAAACTACATTTCCTAGTTAGTTTAACTTCATATACCAGTTCACATATCAGGAGATTTAAACTGCTTTCGACAAGATATGCTATCTGGTGTTTTTGGCTTGCAATTCATCTAACAAAGGACTAACTAGCCTTACCTAATTTTTTGACAATCACTGCTTTTAATTTTCCATATGTACGTGTTGTATATGGGACCACCAAAAATGCTTGTACCATGGACCAATCCAAGGTACAATATTGAATTTTTAGTCTATTTTCCTTAATTGGTATTTATTATTTTTCATGTGTATAATCATACCAAGGAACAAAACTGGCAAGAAACGAAGACCAGGTAATAGAACAAGACTATAATTAGCGACTGAGTACATACTGCAACGCAAACTAAGTTTACATGTTGCACAAAATAACGATATTTCTAAAACTACACAGATTAGATATTTGAAACTTCACAGATTATCCGGTAATCAGGAGTTCTACTAACAGCCACATTATCGACAAGGAAATTATTCTTGTAGAGTATATCAAGACTTCTGCTAAACTGGATTGTAACCTTTCGAAGTATCAAATAAGAATGTTAGCTTACCAGTACTGTGAAGAAAACGACAATTCGTGCTGTCTGGCTAAAAGAAAAACGGGTTGGGAGAAAATGATCTAATTTTCTCAAACATAATCCGTTTTTGTCATTTCGAAAACCCAAAGCAACCGAGCCTAACTCACTCAGTAAGCTGCAACGGGAAAACAAGTTCAGATTTCTTTTCAAACGCCGTAGCCGGTTAAGATATATGAAATTCGCATTCCGTATTATCAGTTGATATTTTGACGGTAAATTGTAACCAATGAATACTAAATGTATGTGAAATATTAGCTTCCAAGAAAGCATTTTACCAAAAAAGGAAATTATTCTTGGTTCATCACAGAATGTTCATGCCTTCTAACTTATATTGCGTGGGCCGCCGTAAATAGACAAACGTTCTTTGCATATTTAGATATCTTATAACTTTAATTTAATTTTGAGAAATGTAGAAATACGAAAGAATTTTCATAGTTCTTGATAATCATGAAGGTACAGAACTGTACCTGCCAGTACTTTAGCAAGGAAATCTTGAGTTACACTCTTGACTCTGCCTCCTGACACTTCTCATAAATTGCGCTCCTCGATATGTCGGTTTTTGTCCCATGTAAGGCCTTTTATACAGAACTGACCAATGAATGGATGATCACTTATCCTGAGAAACAAATCTGTATAATATAGCAGAAATAATAGGAAAATAATATCCCAGAGTTTTCAATGACTAAAACATTACTAAAGGTTTTCAAACAATTGTCTTGTTTATATTTGTCCATTGAAGGAAAATATTTTCGAAGAAGATGAATATCTTCAGTAACAGATCGCTAATTTATCAATGAAAAACCTGTGGGACTGGAATTAAAAAAGTCTCTGCTCTCCGAATCTCAAACCTTACTAAAATCATATCTCCAGGAATATTACAATCCCGTCCCAAGGCATCGCCTAGATAAAAAGGGAAGGTGAAATTGAGAAAAAAAGGTAGGACACATATTTCAACAGATTCTATTGAGAAAAATGAAATGGGGAATATAAAATAATGTACCTAATAATAATATCTAATAATACGTTTATTGCCCATAATGAAACAACATGCAGTAGACATAAATACCAATTGATACATTACTATAATTAAATATGAGCAAAAGGCAACACCCTCAGTTTGCAACAAGCTCACTCGTCTTACGCTTGAGCCACAAATTAAGAAAAAAATACTTATTGAATGTATGACGTATTGATCTACACTAAGTAAAGTTATTTAGGTTTAGATTGCTCACTCAGAAGGGTCTCAGTTAATCTTTGTGTAAAAATACCATATGATTGGCGGTCCAGTGAAACAGGTAAATAATTAATTGTTGCATGCGATGGCGTGGAATTAATTTTTTCTACGGATATTTATATTATGAATATTCGCTCTGTACGTAATCTTATTCAATAAATATGATGGAGAACTACAATTTATTTATTTATTGTAGATCTGTAAACAAGCAAAGCCCTTGGCACAAATACTTAATTAAACAAAAAATCAGTGTATACGCATAATACAAAAGCAAAGTAATACAAAAAACAATAATAATGATAATACTCTAAATATTTAGCTGTAAGTACATTTATATTTATATTACCAACGCATGACAACCCACATCCCAACAGAGACATTCCCAAAATTCAAACAATACAACAATAACAAAACTCAAAAGTTTAAATCTCACCAATCAAATTTAATACCCGTGTACGAAAAGGAACAAGTGTCATACTATTTATATCTACATTTTCATTCTCATATATGCTATTATAGAGCATACACATTCTGGTCATGACACTATTTACACCCAAGTTGGTCCTAACCGAAGGCATATAAAATAAGTCAATATTCTTAGTTGTGGTTCTAGGTACATGAAAATAAATCTCGGATACTAAAGCTGAACTATCATATTTATATACCATGCAACAACTTATACAACGTCAAGACATTTAGCATTTTACGCCGCGCTTCCAGTGATTGCATGTTTAATATCTTTAAGCGTGTTTCATATGGATATCTTTCCAGATGATTGACACATCTTTTAATCGTGAGAGCAGTGAATCTGCGCTAAATAGATTCAATAGGATTGATATGTAGTTGATAGTATGGAGACCAAACTACATTGCAATACTCCAGATGCGATCTAACGTAAGCATTATACAGTAGTACAAAAACTCGTATAGAAGTAAAATACAACAATTGATTAATCTAAAAGCAAAACAAGCAAAATGGAATTTTCTACGCCCAGCCATGTTTAACCATCCAAGATCAGTAAGCTTGTGAGAGATTCTATTCCGTCTTTTTATGCCAAAAATGTAACGCAACATGAATTTTCAGTCAATTGAATTCGTTTTACATCGATGCTGTCCAAACAAGAGCCATATACAAGGTCAGGTATACAGGTATCGTCAGCATATAGATAAAAAGTAGAAGTAAAATTTTCGAAATACAACATTTGAGATGTATAAATTGTGAATAAAAGAGGCCCCAATGTAGAGCCCTGAGGAACACCAAATCTTAGAACAGTGGGATTAGAAGCATCATTATCAACTACAACACTCTGCGTTCTATTATGTAAATAATTATAGAAAAATCTACAGCACAACCATCCAAACCTATATAATGTAATATTGCTGACAGGAGGCTATGGCTGATAGTGTCGAAGGCCTTAGAGAAGTCAAGTAAAACCAGAACCGTGAGTTTTCCGCAGTCGGTCGCCGTTAAAATATCAACAATCGAAGCCAATGCAGTCGCACAACTATAGCCTGACCTAAAGCCAGATTGTGGTGAAGGAAGTATATGGTAGTTATTAAGATGCTCACGTAGCACAGGTAGAAGAAAATTGGTCGCAAGTCGGTATAGTCTAGTGGTTCAGAATTCTTCGGGATTGGGACAACCCTTGCCAACTTCCACGCCTAAGGAATGGAAGGGAACTGTTAGGAAGGGAACTGTTAGAAATACAAAAATTAAAAATATATGTATGTAAGGAATCAGAATAAAACAAAATGCTTTAAAAATAAGATAAACGAAACAATACAAACGAATAGTTAAAAGCAGCGGAAAATTATAAAATAATGTAGCTTGCTGGCAGAGAAAAATAAGAGAAAGAAATGTTAGCAACAATAAAAGTTTTTATTTTTGTGCCTATAGGAGGAAAGAAAAGCGTTAACAATTTTGTGACGAAAGTTATCAAAATGATGGAGAAAATATTAAGTCCAATATTTAAAACCGATTCACAGCGACAAAATTATTCAAACTGAAGGAACATATGTTATTAGTGACTGTTCTTAATATCATGTAAGTACGTTAACTCTTATATATGTAAGTCTAAGTAAAGTTTTGCAATATTCCATAAGAAGAATTGGAAACTACTTCCCTGTTCTCCAGGTCCAAAGTAAAAGCTGTGTTTGTTCAATATACAACCAGCGATTGTACCTTGAATCATTCAGGACATACTATGAAGAAATATGTATATAGAGAGAAAAGGTAAAGTAACATATCAAAATGATCAACTTTTAAATTGAGTCTACTTATCACTTAGCGAACTATTGTAGTAGTTCTCTTAGGTATTGTCAATTTGATTTTAACTATTGTTTTTAATTATGTGTACTTTCAAACTCCAACTTAAATTGAAACAATTTGCGAATGATTACATTTATGTAATACTTTCTAAAGCACCGTCATTATTACGACGTCAGTGGTGAATCAGTTTACGTAAGATGTTTTCTTTTGTTTGCAAAATTTGACTGTATTCGGTAAAATGTGAGTATGTATTTGGAATTTAAGCACACATTTCTTTAGAATATTCATATTAACCAGATAAGCGCAGTCAACGAATTTGTATGAAATATTATGTAGAACTCGAGTAGTTCATAACATAGCAACATAAATAAGTACGCCAGTGTTGCTGCTTCACAGTTTAATGCCACAACTTAACTGCTAATTTGTGCCAAATATTTCATTTTATTATGCAGTTTTAATGTTTATTAATTTTTTCGTTTTGTAATGTGGATTCACTATTAACGTGGATTTTGCAGTCTATATATTGAACGTAATTCACAAAATTTAATTAACACTCTAATAAATGTTGTTGTATCTCATGCGAAGCGAAAGTTTTCTTTGTAGTGGAAACCAGACGCTAATGAAGTTACTGAATACCAGAGAGAGTCGATGCAGTTGAATTTTCTAAACGATTTATTACCGACTTTCGGAACGTTCCGCGTAATTGTTTAAGTGCGTTAACTATTACGCTAACGCTAATAGATTCGTTTTAATGCCTTACTTTGAGCGCGTCCTCATCGTTTAAATTTATGTTCAGTAAGCGACTGTACCACCTTCCGGTATGAAGGTCAGATTTGGGGTCACCGATTGAACGTGCTGCTTGAAAAGACTATATTCCGCGCTGCTTAGCAGTAAAGCACAGATAAATAGACTATGCATACGTAATATATGTATATTATACATGCCGCTGAATATATAATACAGATGTAACGAAGATCGTTTATTTATTTTCTAAATAATTCTTATTTATTGCTTTATTACGATAGAAAATGATTAACTCCGATTAGCAATTGAATACTTGCATATCTGTGCATATACAGTAACCTTTCTAGGTTCTTTATTTCACGTAGGTACTCGAGCTGAAAGCTTTTATTTTATATAACTGACACGACGGTTGAATATTATTGTATGCATTTATTTTTTATATTCCGGTACAATTTCCACAAAGACAGATTAAACTTTACAAAATCTTCAATAACTAAACGTAAATTAAGATGATCCAAAAATTAATGGGGTTAGCAGCCAGTGGTAAACTTTCACAGATAAATAAAACTCTTGACCTTAAGCTTTCGAATTTTATTAAATTCATCATCAGAAGGCTATCTACAAGACAATATGTAAGGAAACAATAGTATCAATAGTTATAAAAAAACTTACGATAGAGTAAGAAGTTAGCATTACAATAATGTAATCATCCAAAGCAACACATTAAAACTTAAACAGCTAGATCAAAGGTTGGATAAACACATTTTAAAACTATTATTTTGAGACTAAGAAATTCCTCAAACTTTTCGACTCAACATACATTTCGAGGAACATGCGTTTTCTGTAATTGGACTTGTCTGTTATGTAGACAATGAGAGGCAAGAGCTGTACTATCAGAATTACGTGAACAGTCTCTATTATTAAATGATATCAAAGGCTTCCACGGTCTGAGTCTCTGTTATGAGGGCTTCCGGGTTTTGACCGCGTCATAGTAAAGTACATATATACAATATAAAATAAAATAAAACAAAAATGAAAAGAAAAATACATTCATTTTTGTTTTATTTTATTTTATTTTATATTGTATATATGTACTTTACTATGACGCGGTCAAAACCTGGAAGCCCTCATAACCGTCTCTATTGTGTTGGTAAATACGGTTTTTTAACCATTGACTAGTGGTACCTATATATAAACCAGTTCGCAGTTTCTACATGGGACACAGTAAACGACGTTGGAACGTAGTAAAAGCGGTCTGGTGTCCTTAACTTTAGAGAAGACAGAACCCAATGTGTTTGTATTGTAAAAAGCTAACTTAGTGGTTCAAGAAGAAGTTTCTTGATTTTATCTGAACGGTATGGTATATAAGGAAATTTAATAAATTTATATTGAGTGTCAGTAGTATTATTCGAAAGGGAAGGTGAATTGCAGTGGGTGTGTATTGTAGGTTGTTGGTTAGAGGGGAACTGATACACTATAGTTTTAACCAAATTCTTAGGATAACCATTCTGTAGAAACAGTTTGGTTAGACAAGTCTTAATGTTGTCATGAAATTGGGGATGGGCAATTTTAATGATTCTGTTACGTAGAGCGCGTAAAACGTTCAATTTAATTTGCATAGGATGAGTGGAATAATAATTTAAATACCTACCAGAAAATCTAGGTTTAGTGTACCAATCGAGAATGTTAAAGTGACAGAGAATGTCTTCCTCTCCAAAGGGGATTGGAACATATAAGGTCGTCCACATATTTATAGATGAAAGGCAGTGGAGAAGAGAGTTGAGGAATCACCTGTTCAAGAAGGTGACTATAAGCGCCAATATGGGACTAATTGGACTTTCCATGGGACTACCAAACGTCTGCTTGTAAAAATTGCCATTAAATGAGAAAGTGCAATTTGTAAGTAAAAATTTGACGAGTTTAATGAAGAAGGAATATCCTTTTTAGTTGAAATGCCATCCCAGTGAAGCTCGATAACGAATATGACAAGATCTGAAGGAATGTAAGTGAAGAGGGATACCACGTGTAAAGAAACAATCTGATAGTTTTCAGGTAGAGAAATATTTCTTACATTGCCAGCAAATGTGAAAGTATCCTTGATATTAAAGTTGGTTCTAAGACTCAGTGATGTCGACAACACCTCAGAAAGGTAGATCGACAAGTTCTAAACCGGTGACCCGCAGAAGGAAACAATGGGTCGAAGAGGACAATTGACTTTGTGAATCTTAGGTAGACCATAGAATTTCGGACAGACTCCGTTGTAACAGGTCAAACGTCGCGTGACAAGATCGTCTATATAACCAAACCTTTTCATTTCACGTATGTAGTTATTAGTGTGATATTTGAGAGATGAAGTTGGATCCTTAGGTAAAATGAGATAGGTATTGTTATCATGGAGTAATGCGTTAGCTTTTGCAATGTAATCAGAATTATTGATAGCAAAAGTGACGGACCCTTTATCAGCTCTGGTTATAATAACCGGGTCGGTTGACATTGAATTAAGTTTTAGGAATTTTTTAATCTCAAAATAATAGTTGCGAAGAGCATGTGTCTTGTACAATTTCGCCGAAATTTTTATTGTTTCTAACTTATAATTACGTTTTAAAATGTGTTTATCCAACCTTTGATGTAGCTGTTTAAGTTTTAATGTGTTCCTTTGGATGATTACATTATTGTAATGCTAACTTCTTACTCTATATCGTAAGTTTTTTTATAACTATTGATACTATTTTTTCCTTAAATATTGCCTTGTAGATAGCCTTCTGATGATGAATTTAATAAAATTCGAAAGCTTAAGGTCAAGATTAATGAGCCTTATTTATCTGTGAAGTTTACCACTGGCTGCTAACCCCATTAATTTTTTGATCATCTTAATTTACGTTTAGTTAACGTTGTGACAGCCGTTACTTCCCCTCTAAAAATCTTCAATGATAACATACATCTGTTACTTATCGTTTTAACATAACACTGATCAACAGCGTTTTTGGTTCTCAAACACAACTAGGTAATCTGTATGTAATTTTTGCTGCTGAATTCATATCTGTCTTCAGATTTCATTCAGATCATGCATAATTTTTAAAATATATGCATTTGAAGTTTCACTAGATAGTGTAGTGACTGTAATAACTATCATACAATAATTACCTATTAGCGATAAGAAGTTTGGTAATGATGTACTTACATTCTGCGATTATTTCAGAAAAGTATTAACAGGTCATTATCAGGTATGATATTTGTAATCTATTATTTCAATTTTCCATAAATTAGATCATTTATGCGTTAATCTCTGCAGTGTTAGTATTGTTTTGTGAAGTGATGAGTGAAGGAAGTTTCCTTGTATTTCAGGCGCTGGGAGTGGTAGTACTAAACTTAACAAGCTTTAATCATGTCCCGTAAATGTGCGAACGATTCGGGCAGTTTTTGTTATGTTTGTGAAGAGTTTACTGCTATACATCAAAGATTATGATTCACTCTACTAATAAGAAGAGCTTATCACCTGTACTTTGGATGCAGAGTTGGAGATCAAGACAAGCAATGGACACCACATATTTGTTGTGCTTTTTGTACAAATCGTCTTTGACAATGGATAAAAGGTTTTCGTTCATATATAACTTTTGCAGTACTTTTAATATAGAGGGAAGAAAAGAATCATCGAACCGACTGTTACTTCTGCATCATAAAGATAGTAGGCTTCTCTGCAAAAAACAAAAAATCTGTTGTGTATCCTAATTTAACAACGGCGATAAGACCGGTTGGCCATTGGAATTTTCTGAATTTTCTTCTATGAACGGTGGTTTGATGGAAACCCTTGGACGTAAACACAAACCCGAAGAATGGCGACTGTTTATTGATGCATCTAAATTTAACTTGAAAGCAGTTCTATTGCATAATGGCAATGTATTGTCCTCGGTTGCCGTGGCATATTCAGTTCACCTAAAGGAATCTTATGAAACTATGAAAGGACTATTAACGAGCGTAGGCTATAAACGATACAAGCGGAAAATATGTGGAGATCTAAAAGTACAACTTTGTTATTAGGAATGCAACTAGGATTCACAAAATACAGTTGCTTTTTGTGCGAATGGGATAGTCGTGCTAAATTGCCGCAAGTTGTGAAAAGTTGGCCAAGTAGACAGATGGTTGTTGGAGAAAAAAATATTTTGCATGAAAGCCTTGTCGATAGTAAAAATATTTATTTGCTCCCTTTACTTATAAAGTTAGGGCTAGTAAAATTTTTTGTAAAAGGCATCTTTGTGGGTCCTTCAATTCGACAATTAATGAATGACAAATGCTTCGATGCGGTGCTGCGAGCAAAAGAAAGATGGCATGGCATTACGTAGCAATCTGTAGTAATCGACTTATTGAGCAACAACAAAGCGGATTTTTTCCCCAACAATTTGAGAGCTGTAGGTGGGAAGCATGGAGAGCGTTTCCGTCAAAACCTTTCAACGTTGGAAAAGCAGTACCACGGAAAATGGGATGCGAACATGTTGAGTGATTACTATTGGTTACTGACTAGAAAAGACCCTAATACATCGTTACACAAAAGAAAATTGTCAAATAGAATGTTTTAATGGATGTTATGTACATTTTATTATGTTAAATGTAGTAATTACTTTAGCGTTTTATTTCTATACAAAATCGATTTTTTCTGTGAAACTATATGTGCTAGCGAAACATCAAAAGCAGATTCGAATTCAGTATAAAAAAATAATCACGTAGGAACTTGCAACCAGGAACCAGAAAAAACTTTAAATTTGTTGATCATTTAAAAATCAGTTAGAAATTGCATGGTCTTCAAGACTGATGTCGGTTACAATATCACGTTCCTCTGCAATTCATTTCATGCTGCTTACTTAAACCGTTAGTTTTCGCAAAATCGCAATGTTTAAGTTTATTTTCCACGACAAATGAAACTATTAGTGTGAAGTCAATACCGAAGGAATTCAGATACCTACGTACTAAAAATTCTAAGACTAAATATGTAATTGAAGATTGTTAGTTTTATTACACATGACCTTATTTCAAAATATACAACTGGTATTGTCGCATACTGTATAAAAGCTATGACACTAAAATACACAGTTTGTATCCTGCAAAATAGGTAAGCGCATATTCTACAATTAAATAATATACAACACTATATGCATTATGTGTACTGCCTAACCGTAAAGAGTCCTTCTAAAACTACAGACAAATTCAAATTATGTCACCAAGGTTACAATCCAGAAGTATATTATATTAGCGCGTAGAAAATTCCAATCAATTTATTTCATCAATTTATCACATTAAAAATTGATCCTGTAGACAATGGGAATAAATAGTCAGAATTTGTTGAAGAACAAAAAACGACCTTCGTCGGGGAATGACGGCTTGCATAATTTCAAATTAGCATACTATTTAAAGCGTGCCGACGCAATATATCAAATACGGCAATAATGACACTAGTAGCAGAGTTTATTGAACCGATTTTTTTTTCACCATAGTCGGAATAACACAAAATCCTTGATTCTTTCCCCCACAAACATAGGGTTGGCAGCATTCCAAGCAATTCTATATTTTATGAATTTCGACTACAATATTAATCTGTAACCATTTTTTGATTATAAACGGCTAGTAATAAGGTACGCGTAATGTAAAAAGAATGTATAAACTTCTTTGAATTGTTTGTGTAAAGTCACTAGTGAAAATGATCTGTTTTAAATTATTCGCTATGTACAACGTTTGGCTGCTGACAGTGTGAGTCCATTAACAGTTTGAAAAAGCTCATGTAAACAATAAATTGTGTACATAATGTATAGCTTGTGTATTAAGTAATGTTTTCCTCTTTGAAGCGCTTATCAAACTTTCTTCCACTCATGCCCGTTCGGTCGTTTTCGTAAATGGCTCTAGAGATGTATAGTTTGGTATTAAGAATACATATCTGGATCGAACGCCGTGAGCGGAAGAAAGTTTGATATGCACTTCAAATGGGAACACATTACTAAATACACAAACTGTATATACTACATTATACACTGCATAAGGATATTTTTGTATTGACAATAGCTACGCTACTACTAAAACAAATCAAAAAGAATATACAATAAAAACGAAACACAAAATGGTAGGTACAATGTCAATTGAAATCAACCTAAATATGTCTTTTACATAGTTTCGTAAACGTGTAGATAGGCTGCATAGTATTTGGTGAAACTTAAAATGTTTTTAATGCGTTTGTATTAATACAACAAACTATGCTTTGTATCACGATGAAATGAAAGAACTAGATATGTAGTTCACAGCGTCATCACTTTATGATTAGTCAGTCGAATATGAAGATCCATAAACGATATCTTCTTCGCACGATTCCCAAGTGGGAACATAGTACCAGTAGTTACATCAAAAAGAATGCGAAAAATGAAGGTATTAGGACTGAGCTCAAGATAAAAAATGCGATAGAAGGGAACAAACAGAAATGAGCATGGAGTCAAATCACGCTTAAATATGAGCTCTCATAAATAATAACATAGAATAAAAATATCTTCAAGATTCTTAAGAGAATGGGTAATTTGGGAACAAGCATCGCTAACAGGAATTGAAGAACTGATAAAGGAAGAGAAATATTGTCATTACTTTTGAAACAAACTGTACTACCTGTCAATAGTATTTTTTGTTGTTGATACTTTGAAGTGTCGTTTATGTAAGTTTCAATTATAATGGTTATGGTTGTAATGTTAATGTAATTGCTTGTACAACATAATACAACTTTGACAGATATATACTATATTCCAAACTATTATACTTCAAAACACCTTTCATAGTTACAGATGGTTTACAGTCCCTTCTACCTTTTCAAATTTATTAAACACTATTCACTATTCATGCTAAGAGGCGAGTAGGCGCCAGTCATGTTGAACATACAATTTATATTCACCTGCTTCTTAAAAACTGTCATTATAAGTTGTGGGTAAATACAAACATTACAATGATGTTAATCATACAGGTTGTGTATATCATTGACATAAAATCTCTTGTCTGTTACGAATACATAATCAGTTATTACGTTTACCTTTGTAATGACGTATACGTGTTTTTACTGTCTACTTTGCAAACTAACTGTGAAATGACGTTTATATCTCTATATCGTTTATAAGGAAAGTGCGTTTCGTTGCACAATATGTTGAATTATAATGATATTGTACAACGTGCCGTAATAACATATATTATTTTACGTACAAATGCAAATACGGTAAAAAAACATGTGTATGTGATTCATAAAATACACATAAAAAATGATGCTGCTGTAAATTGTAACTTATTTAAGATTAGTTCACCTAGATTTGCATAAATGTCTACGATTTTATTTTGCATTAGCATCTTTGAATGTAAACAAATATTACACTATATTTCCACTCTAATTAAATAGAGATAAAAATAACTATCTATATTTGCAAATTATCATCCCAATAAACAGTAGTTCAGTTGTGGTAATAGTAATGCATGCATATACAAAGGCTCTTTTCTTTTTACTACCATTGGTGCCTAGATGACGATAACGTAGATTAAAAATGAATAAACTGAACCAATATACAGGACACAGGAACATAATGTAAAGAGACCGCAAGCTCTTCGCATCCTTAGACACCAAAGTCTAAATAACTTAGATAATTCTATTATTCTTGAATATTCTAGCAGATATAATAATAATAATAATAATAATAATTCATTGCCTTATCTCAACTAGTATTTGGTTCACCCTCCCAATCAAAAAATGAATGTTGTTTTAGAACTGGACAATGCATCTGTAATGAACAATTCGGACAACAAAACCTGGATAAACTATGGAACATTCTTCGTAACAATGACTATCCAAAAACACTTGTTAAGTAGTTTTCATACATTAAGATATCTTTTTACAAACATAAAGAACAACACAGTTGTTGCCTTTCACTGTGGTTTACAAAATGCCATGTTCGGGGTGTGACAAAAGTTATATCTGACTAATTTCTCAGAGAATTAGAAACACGTTAATTCAGCATAGAAACAACTGTAAAGTCAAAGTGAATCCTAAATATTGCATCATTTAATTCACTATCAATCTACCTTCTTACCATCTAATCTTAAAATTTACAACTGTTCAGTACTTGGTATTAGTATACTGTCAAACAAAGTAAAGCGGATCAAACATTGAAGTTTTTCGTAAAATTCTACAAAAATTATATTTGGTTATCACATTCTTACATTGACATAAACTAATTTTAATTGTGAGGTAAGCACGCCTTGTAATTTTTTGTAGATTTGTGATCCGCTTTACCCATTAAGGTGGGGATTAGTTGCATAGTTGTTACATAAAAACCCACTTTAACGTTATTATGAGTGAAGTGAATAACTTTAGAACTAAACAATATCTGTTCTCCCTAAATGTGTTGAAAAAGGAAAAAATTGAGGCAAAATTCTATCAAAAAGAAAAGCTTTTCATACAATTTAATAAGATAAACAACATACCTTTCTAAACGTGCAAAAAAATAGCGAAATTTTAAATAAAGCATAAGAAAATAAGATATATTAGCGATAAAAGAAACTCAAAAATATTCTACAAACACAAATATCACGTCTGGAAAATTATGTGGTAGCGTTACTCTGATAGTTGTTGATTGGTTCTTTCTGTCGAGATATCGGAACATATTTTGGATTGTTTGACACTTTTTAACAACATTAACATCTGGAACATTTGGGTAAACAGAAATGTGTTTGGCGTCATGTTTCTTTCTAAAGACATTCAATAAATATTCACTCTTTTTCAAACTCGGTTTTGAAAATGTATAACGTGCTTGACAAAGTAAGGCTTGCGATCTCAACTTTTGACAATGTAATTTGACAACTTTAATAGTACTATCTAGTTTACCATTCTATAATTGTTCTACAATTGTAAGTACATAATTTTCTTTTAGTCGTCTGTTTTATAATTTATTGTTTTGCAAAATTTATAAAACCGCCTAATAAAGCAAACAATAAATTTGCGAAATATTTACATTCATCAAATGAAATTCGTTTGTTGAAGAATTTTCTAACGCATTGACGGCTTTCTCTAAATTAACCAACTCGTATATATTTTCTAATTCCAGTAGAGAATTATTTTCCAGTATACATAGGTATATTCTAATGATAATTTCTAATTTCAGGTCTTCAATAGGATAAATTCAATGTTTAACATTCCATATTTCTTTCACATATCTGCTCGCATCTCGACAACTGAAAGATAAAAATAGTAAATTAGTAAAATATTTGTGAATGTTGACTTTGTTATCTGATCTGTGTTTCTGGAAATTTAATTCAACTTTATGTATTAATACAGCATCATTAGCGTATGTATGAGCATAATGTAATGTAATTCATTAATTTCACTTATTTAAATCATCACTGTATTTAGAAGAATATATTTTTTTAATATGGTAGCATTGATGCAAATGCATTACTTTCACATATAAAAGACAATGTGGGCGTTTTTGCTCAGTATCTGTCTGATGTAAAAACGGGACTAGTCAACGACAATCACAAAGGAATCTTGAAATCACTGAGTTTAGTAGAATGAATAGAACACATTTACATTACATTCACACGTAGACAAATTTCTACAATTATCTAAACTCTAAAGAAGAAGAAACAAATGCATTTACGAGATTTAAAAGGGGAAAAACCTAGATGTTAGTATCGACGTCGATTTTTGAATATCTCTATATGCGGCTAATTTTGGCCGAATCTGTATAAATAAAAAGGACAAATGAATATCTCAAACGTATTTTGAGCATTAGCAGACAATTGTGAATAAGACGATATACAAACGAGTGGATTAGCAACAAACCGTGTTCTTGAACAGCAACTCGCACAGAGAGCGTCGTAAGTTGTAAAATTACTGTAAAGCTGTAAAAACAGTATCGAGACCACTGGCAGTTGGCAACAGGGATTCACAAACATCTTCGCTCAAACACCTACAATATAAAGAAAAATCTCGCGAGGAACGTCCAACCCAGGAAGTTAGCTATACCAAATAGAGAAAAGCCATTCATGCACACACTTTCACACACTAAATTAAGGCAATTTAATTTTATTAAATTTGAATATCAATTTAGTTACTTTTATTCTTGTAAAGTTGTAATGCATTTAACAAATTTTCAATATTTGATTAAAGAAAAAATTTAAATTTTGACTCATAGTGCTATCTATATATCACTACCTAGAGTTAGGTGCAGAAGTGATCTGGTATAGTAATTGTGGAGATTTGAATTTCTGCTATTTCATTTTTCAATTCGATTAATAAAATTGCATGATTTTGTAAAAGGGGTCGTGTGTGTTATTTGTGTATTTATATAAGCATTCCTACTTTGCATTTCTGCACAGGATGCGGATTAAAGAATTCACGGGCCCTAGCGGAGATATTTTAAATATAAAACTAATTTTCATTATATTTACTACTACAATATATGTACATAATATAACAACTGGCTGATATAAAAACTACATTTGCTATATACTATGGATCATTTTACAGTGTAATTAATTACAGTATTATCCTATTGGGAGCTTCTTCTCATATACATAGAATATTTTTACTGCAGAAGAAAGCAGTAAGGGCTATGTTGTGTAGTCACTATAAAGAACATTGTAAACCATTATTTATTCAACTAAAAATACTTACTGTTCCTTCTTTATATATACAGGGTGTGCCAATTATCTGAATTCGGTCTATTATATCTTACCTATTAGTTTAATTAAAAAATGTTTTAAGTAAAAGTTGTTCGGGATCAACTGCTCTATATCGTAAAATTATTTTAGTGTATACAGGGTGTTCAGTTTTGGCTGAGCGTTAAAAAATTTTCTTTTTTTTAATGGAACAACCTATATATTATGACATTTTCAGATTCCCCGTTGTAAATTAAGATAGTTTTGTCTGACAAACCTAGTACTAGAAATTAACCGTTTCGGAGATATTTCAATTTTAAGAGGAAAAAGATCATTTTCATGGTAGTCTTTGAAAATTAATTCCGTCTGTACTAAGATTTGTTTTGCAACGATTCTTTGGCATAATTATGACATTACCTTAAGTTAAACAATCCATGCCAAATATCTTCACTATAGCATACAGGGTGTTTCGAAATTGAAAATTAATCGTTGCATTTTTAATACGGTAAAATTCATTTTCTTCAAATGGAACACCCTGTATATTTTTATGCCGTTTAATAGTGCTTCAAGTTCCCTTTCAATCGCTTATAATATTCCCTATAGCAAAAGTTAATACTTTTTGAGATATAGATAATTTACTATAAAATACATAAACATTTATTGATAATGGTAAGATGGTCAACAGTGCTGTGCCAACTCTAGTAATAGGTAGATATAAACCGATGTCTAATTTAATAAAAACAAAAATAAAAGATGTGTACAATTAAAAAAAGATAGTTTCTATTAAAAATTGTATAATACCAGAAGAAATATTTATTATTAATCATAATACGTATACCTAGAAATTGAAATGAATAGAACGATTGACAACCAGATTTGTAGACTGCGGCTCAGTTAAGTACAAACCACATTTACGCAAAAAAATTGTTGCTATGGATGAAAATGAAGTACGGGTTTTGCAGACAGTAGTAGAACACCCCAATATCAGTCTACGAACAATGTGTAGAGATTTGGATATTAGTGTAAGATCTTTAAGAAGGATATTGAAACAGAATAAATATCATCCGTATAAAATGCAACTGCATCAGGAGCTGTTACCTTTAGATCATAGTAGGCAAATACAATTTTGCAGGGCGGTAATGGCAAAAATGAACGAAGACCCGGAATTTTTGAATAATGTGCTATGCACAGATGAAGCTAATTTCCACAATAATGGTTATGTAAACAGACACAACTTCTATTATTACACAGACATGAATCCACACATAATTTATGTAATTCGTCGCCAAAACAGATGGTCACTTAACGTGTGGGGTGGTAGCATTGGCAATACTGTCGTTGGTTCACATTTCTTGTACCACTTCTTACTAGAAGAAATATGTGGTTCCAACACGACGGTGCTCCCTGCCATAATCATGTGTTGGTACGGCAAATATTAACACAAATATACGGCAATAAATGGATTGGAACGGGTGGACCTATTGCTTGGCCAGCTAGATCTCCCGATCTTACTCCTTTAGATTTCTTTCTGTGGGGACATATAAAAAATATTGTCTATCAAGAAATACCAACTACTGTTGCTGACATGAAAGAAAGAATTATCGCCGCTCTTCTACAAGTAAATCCAGAAACACTTTTACGTGTTAAATTGTCATTTCGGCAGCGGTTAGAGCTGTGTATAAACAATGAAGGTGGCCATTTCGAAGACATTTTATAACCCTTCTATACTTATGTTTATAATAGATATAATTTATATTTACAACCCTTATTTTTGGTAAAAATTTTGTTTGTACTTAATAATTTTTCTATTTCTGTTTTTATTAAAGTAGACATCGTTTTATATCTACCTATTAGTAGAGTTGGCACAGCACTGTTGACTTCATCTTACCATTATCAATAAATGTTTATGTATTTTATAGTAAATTACCTATATCTCAAAAAGTATTAACTTTAGCTATAGGGAATGTTATAAGCGATTGAAAGAAAACTTGAAGCACTATTAAATGGCATAAAAATATACAGGGTGTTCCATTTGAAAAAAAAGAGTTTTACCGTATTAAAAATGTAACGATTAATTTTCAATTTTGAAGCACCCTGTATGCAATAGTGAAGATATTTGGCATGGATTGTTTAACTTAAGGTAATGTCATAATTATGCCAAAGAATCGTTGCAAAACAAATATTAGTACAGATGGAATTAATTTTCAAAGACAACCATGAAAATGATCTTTTTTCTCTTAAAATTGAAATATCTCGGAAACAGTTAATTTTTAGTACTAGGTTTGTCAGACAAAACTATCTTAATTTACAACGGGGAATCTGAAAATGTCATAATATATAGGTTGTTCCATTTAAAAAAAGAAAATTTTTTAACGCTCAGCCAAAACTGAACATCCTGTATACACTAAAATAATTTTACGATATAGAGCAGTTGATCCCGAACAACTTTTAATAATAATAATAATAATAATAATAATAATAATAATACGTTTATTTGCCCAACAGTTATACCATTTACAGGACAAAATTAAAAATGTAAACACAATAAACAATACAATAGATACAATAGATAAATCACAAAAACAAGACGAGCTAGTTATGTCAATATACCCGCGAAGATATCGCTATAGAACCGCTCCGCATTGCGCATCATATGGTGCAAAGGAGATTTCACCAGTAGATTGGACCTAGCTGTTGATAAGTTGAACGAAGCCGCATGTCGAGCAGAGTAACGTGGAACGTTAAACGGTACGGAAGCAAGTAGTTGCGGACAGTCAATTTCACTGTTTACCAGCTTATATAGAAATCTTGCGCTGTGTATGGAACGGCGATCCACCAACGACTGCAGCTGATGTACCTCTAATAGATGGTTATAGGAGATGCTCCAATCAGGGTATGATCCAGTACGCTTGAAGGTCAAGAATCGAAGAAATCTGCGCTGGACTCTGTCTATAGGAAGCTGCTGGGAGGCATAGTGCGGGTACCATATTATTGAAGCAAACTCTAGCTTACTAACAACCAGCGCAAAATATAAGCATTTAAGAAGGCAGACACTGGTAAAAAATTTAGATATCCTCATCACAAATCCCAACATTTTAGATGCAGCTGTGCACATAGCGGTTATATGTTGATTAAAGGATAAGGTGGAATCAAAAACGACACCCAGATCTTTGATTGAATCAACTTTGAGTAGCAGATGTCCATTCATCGAATAATTAGCAACATACGGGACAGATTTTCGAGTAAAAGTCATAGCGTAGCACTTATCTATGTTCAAAGATAATTTATTGGACTTAGACCAAGCCATAACAACGTCAATATTCCGCTGTAGGAGAGCTGAATCCCTATCACCAGCAACAGATGTATAAATTTTGAGGTCGTCCGCATACGCTAACGCTTCACATGTTAACAACGGATATAGATCGTTTATGAACAGATTAAATAACATAGGACCAAGATTGGAGCCCTGGGGTACCCCACTAGATGCATAAAAGTCATAGGATTTGTAGCCATTATAGAAGACATAGTTTGTACGGTTTAAGAGATATGATTGTACCAAGCTTAACAGAGAAGGTGCAAATCCATAGCAGGCCAGCTTATATAGAAGGAGATTGTGATCAATTCTGTCGAACGCACGAGAAAAGTCCATATAAACAACATCGACCTGACCCCTATTATCGAGTGCTTCACTTACATATTGAGAAAAAGTGGCTAGGTTAGTTACAACTGATCTACCAGACATGAAGCCATGTTGAAGAGTAGACATCGCTGAGGAAGTATTGAAGGAAATGGAACTATACAAGATCTGTTCTAAAATTTTTGAGAAATTGGATAAAATGGAGATGGGCCGGTAATTAGAAATCTGTGACTTGTCATCCTTCTTAAAAACAGGAATGATTCTGGCACGCTTCCATCGAGTTGGAAAGTTTGCTGTTTTTATTGACAAATTGATTATAGAGGTTAAGGGTTCAGCAAGATAAGATCGCAATCCTTTAACCAAGAAGCTTGGGATTAAATCATCACCAGCAGTGGAGGTAGAACTGAAACCAGCCATAATTTCAGTGAGAGACTCCACGGAGACAGGTTGAACTGAGAAGGAAGGAAACTGAGTAATTATTTGAGGCATATCTACAGTATTAGAAGGACAAAATGATGTTCGAAAGGCAGAAGCAAAGGCATCCACAATATCCTCCGGTTTATCCACCCAGGACCCATCATAGAACATTCTCCCAGGAATGCGTGTTGTGCCCTGTTTGCTATGGACAAAGGACCATATTTTCTTCGGATTTTCTTTAAGAACGGACTCGCTATGGCGGACATACTTCCCATACTCTTCTGATATTTGTTGTTTACATAAGGTACGAATCCTTTTAAATTGATCATGAAATATTGTGCTACCGGTTGACTTCCACCTGCGATGATAATAATCTTTTGTCTTCAAGTTCTGTTTGATGACATTCGTGAACCAGACTGGATAGCGTGAGGTTGAAGGTAAATATTTTGGGATAGATAGATCAAAGGCATCATAGAGCTTAGTATAAAATAGGTCAAGGGCAAGGTTGACATCAGTATGAGATTCCAGTACAGACCAATCCGTCTCAGACAATAAGTTAATTAGTGCATCATAGTTTATTTTGGTAAAGTTGTATCGAAATTCCTGACCCGATGCAAAGTGGGGAAGACTGGTAAAAGTTAAAGTGGTACAGATTGATAAGGCCGGATGATGTAAGTCCTCCGGCACAAATGGATTGTCATCATGTTGGATCTCCAAAGGAGTAGTCAGATTAGTGAGAACCAGATCCAAGATTCGACCATGAGTATTTCTTACCCAGTTGATTTGTCTTAATTCTAGTGAGTTACAAAAATCAGACATAATTAGACTTGAAGGGGAAACAACGTTCATATCATGATGACAAAACTCAGGGATGTTAAAGTCACCAATTAACACAAGTGGCCGATCCAAAAGAGTAATCTGAAGTGCATCCAAGAAATCCTCAAGAGACTCCCTAGGCAGATCCGGAGGAATATAAACAACACCCATGAAAAGTATTTGAGAACCAAACATACATTTACAGAGGATAAGATCAACTAATGGTGCACAAGCGGTAACATGTGATGTATCCAATACATCATATTGAATTGAATTGTTTAGGCCCAATAAAACACCACCCCCGGTTGTTCTGCCCACAGCATCAAATCTTCGATCATAGCGAATAACATTAAATGATGGAGGAAAATACTCGGAACTATTGCAAGAATCATTTAACCAGGTTTCCGAAATAAGAATGATATCATAATATAAGTCACAAGAACATGAGTAGAAAAGGTGCGATTTAGTACGAAGATCACGTGCATTCTGGTAATAAAGTCGAAGTGTTTGCGGTGTACCGTTGGGCCGATTCAGTTTACCGAATTCGTAACAATTGTAGGAATATTATTTTTATATTTTATTCTCAAATTGGATTCACCATTGTCTGTTCGACTTTTACTTAACACATTTTTTAATTAAACTAATAGATAAGAGATAATAGACCGAATTCAGATAATTGGCACACCCTGTATAATTGCTTTTTTTTTTTTTTATATGTGGTGGGTGCTTAGTTGCAGTGACTCCGTAAACTGTAACGCTTGTCTGGCTATCACTGCAACTCTCGCGGTGTAGTTTTTGTGTGTGTTTTGTTGTGTTCAATTGGCTTTGTGACAGCATCATATCGCCTTTTATGATGCCGCGCTGTTAATCACTTTGCTCCCAACAGCGAATGGCAAGTCGATCCGGGATTAAACTCTCTGAAAAAATGTCACCGTCCCTCCAGAGAATTGAACCCCGGCGCCTATCGTCCTCTCACGACAATAGTCAGCCGCCTAACCACTGCAGCTTAATTTACATAAATAACATTAACAGTTTTCCATATCATTCTGATAGTCGTAACTATAACACTAGAAATATGTGTAACTTACAAATACCTCTCCACAGATTGTCTATTTATCAACGCTCAGTTGTATGCCAAGGTATAAAATTTTACAATTTAGTTTCACAATGCCCATGAAAAACTTTTCATTAATTTGATTTTAAGTTCGAAATAAAAAGATATTTTTACAAAACGCTTTTTATAGTATAAGCGAATTTGAGGATTATTTTTACTTCCTTAGCATACTAATTATTGTATTGTTTACTTTGTATTCAGTTATTAGTATTATTATTTGCTTAATTTTATATTGTTATATAAATTTTTCTTTCTTTTACATTCATTCTTGTGACTTTCTTAGAATACCTTTGTTATTTTAAGCACCCACCACACATTAAAAAAAATTTGAAGAAGTAAATATATTATTATAGAGGTTAATTTACAAACAAACGAGCTTATGTGGAAATTAACCGTTGTCGATCTACTATTATTTAGTATCAGCAAATATTTCTTGTTTTCAAGTATAGCTTTAGAGGCATATAATGAAACATAGCCAGAAATAATCGATAACATTGGAAAAGTTTGATAAATTAATGTATGCATAACACGATGCAATATTCTGCAATCATATGAAACATAAATACATACTACGTTACTATTTACTAGAATAAAAAGCAATATTTGATTTTAAAATTTATAAACTACTCTACGTATAGGTAAATATCTTACCAAATATACTGATTTACACCTAATCCATTAGCAATACTTTCTAAATCAACCGTAACAATATCAAACTTAGTAGCCTCAAAACATCGTTAATCGTTGCAAATAATAAAATGATAAATTAAATTAATTTGATTCACATGATAGCATTGAAGTTTACGTATTTTATATGGTGCATCTATGTGAAAACAAGTTTTCTGAACAAAATATAGTTTTAACATATATTCAACGTACGATACAAACATATTCTTGCTTATGTTAATTATTTTCGTTTGTTTCAGGAAACGGTTTGCTATCCAGATGTCCAGAGAGGTGAAAGTTGAAAAATATAGAAAAAAACAAAGGGATGTGACAAGGTTCATTACTCTCTATCTTCATCTAACTCGTAATGTACAGAACGACCTGATTCCAAAGATGCTAATGAAATTACGTAAATGCGAAGCACAATAAATCTCACATACGAATACGGTTTGTCATTTAGAAGAGCGTGTTCTATTGAATTACAATACGGCCGAAAATAAGCAGAAAACGTGACCGAACGGTCATGCTAAAATTCACCTAACTCACATTCATAAAGACTAAAGATAGATTGTTATAGGGTGTTTATACCGTCTAAATGATTGTGAATTAAGTGGCATAGCTTACGTCTCTAAATACTTCGCATTTTATCGTGTGACGAATAACGTATATTATGTTTGCTGGTCATGAGCATGTGATCTCTACCTACACAATTCGATCTCAAATCTTTGCGACAAATGAAAAACTGGGTTAAAATTAAGTAACAGCTGTATAAATTCTTTTTACTATGTATTCTTAAATTTATGATATCCCAATTGTGCTGACTCCTTTTAGTACAAATCAAAATTAACAAATTTCACCCTCTTATGCTCTGTGTAACGGTTAATAGGTTTACAAAATCAATTATTCACAAATAAAATATAATACATTGTAATATATTTTAATAATACACCTATTAACAGCTACCCTATAGCAACTCGATAATAGCATAGGTAAAGACTGATAGGCCGTATTTGGGTTCGAATCTTGTAGGCTACGCTTGTACTAAGAATTGCTAGATTGGTACTCTGGCTAAGCTACCATTTGCTCTTGAGACTTAATTAGCAGCGGAAAATTACTTACGACGAGGTAGTGTTACAACAAAACCCTGAAAACATATTACGCGTACTAAATGATCCCGAAAAAGCTGTAGCGATAGTTTAACAAGCAATACAACATAAAGACAACCAATGGGAACGTGTTGAGGCTTTTAACTTGGCCAATTTTGATGTCATGGTTTTATGAAGTAAATTTACTTTTAATAAATTTTAAATTATATAAACATTTTAGATAGAATGATATCAATTTATAATGTAATATTGTGTAACCAAACCGCCTGAATGAAATGATGTGCAATATTACTTAATTAATAGCACAAATTATCACATAGTGTCCTAGGGTCATATTTATAGTTGTACTTAAGGTTATTCCGATGCTCGAGCACGCGATTTTGACGTAAGTATCATTACAAATGTGTCAAAATCACGTATAAAAATCAAGTTTGACTGCACTATATAACAACTATAACTTTACGGACTATACAAGGTATAACAAAATTCATGGGTTGAGTATACACATGCGGTTTTTACGATCGATATGATTTTTTTATGTAATAAAAAATTAAAAAACGGAAAAGTTCCCGGAAATGACAAAATAGTGACAGAAATGATTAAGAATATAGGTAGTGTAAGTAGCAACAAAGATACTTCTGGAAATCATTAATATGGCATGGAAATACGTGAACATACCAGCAGATTGGGAAGTGGTATTAATAACACCGGTTCACAAAAAGGGAAATTATAGAGATTGTAATAATTACAGAGGCAAGTTATAAATGAAAGAAATTACAAAAGAAGAAAAAAGAAAAAAGCCAATTAAGAATTAAGTGATTAGATCAGAATAACTGGCACTTAGGTTCTCAATATCTTTCCTAAAATTAATTGAAGTACTCGTCTTCTGTATAAAATACATTAAATAATACACATAACAGTTGTCCTGAGGAAGTTTGTATTCACGAACGAAAATTCGACAATGTCAATAAAGAACTTTATCAATAATTGGGCTTTTTCATCTTGCCTAGGATTATTTGGAGTATCAAGCGTCAATACTATTATAGTTACCAGTTACTCCGTTACTGTCTTCCAATTATATAAGAACAACACGTATTATATAATACGACGTAAATCCGAAGGATTTGTAACCCAATATGGGTTAAGGCAGGGCGGAGGACTAAGTCCTGTACTGTTCACCGTATTTATGGACGATGTAATAAAACAGTGCTCCATGGAGACGAAAGGAATTCATATTGGGTACAGGAATCTGGAGAGGATACAAATAGCTGAGGCAGCATTCGCCGACGACATACTATTAATGGTGGAGAACGAAAACAATCTACAAAAAAGCATAGATATATTGAACGAAACAATTAAAAAGGAATGAGCATAAATAAAAACAAAACAAAAGTGATGACCACAGGTGAAGAACAATTAAATATCGAAATTGAAGCAAGAAACATTCAACAAGTAAATGAGTTTCGATATTTAGGCGTTCTGATAGAAAATACTGGGAAGAATGAATCAGAAATTAATGAAAGAATCGAAAAGAGAACCAAATTGTATTACGCAATGTATAAGAATTTCATTATGAAACAAGAAATATCACGGAACACTAAGATAAAAGTATTCAAAGCACTCTACAGAATAGTGCTGACATACGGATGTGAATTATGGGTATTAAATAATAGACAGAAAAGCAAAATCCAGGCGGCAGAAATGAGATATCTTAGGAGAGTAAGAGGCGTAAGTAGAAAGGATAGAATGATAAATTCACAAATACGAGAGGAACTGGGAATACAACCGATAATGGACTTTATTGAACAACGACACTGGTGGGGACATCTGCAACGAATGGAGAACACTAGACCAGTAAAGCTAATATATGAAGCCAAAGTGTTGTAAAAAGAAAAGAGGAAGACCGCGGCAAGTTTGGGAGCATACCATTGGAAACAGTATTCAAAAGAGGAGAAAGAGCTGGAGAGACACAAAAGCACTGGCCAGCAATCGAAGACTATGGAGGAATTTCGTTTATAATCTAGAATAGAAATGTAAAAATTTTAATACATATATACATATTTATATACTCATGTATATATGATTTAGACGGGAGGACTCTCCAAGCCACGCTACAGGTCCAACACAATCAATCCATCTTCCAGGTGGATGATGCATTTAAAATTTTGCTGTATGTGACTGAAGTGGGTTGGTGTACCATCATGCATAAAAGACATGTGTGCTCCACCATCATGCTGATAATTTGGTCGAAAAAGTTGTGCAGGTAGTACAAAAAAACCAATCAAGAAATTGTGAATAATTTCTACTTATATATTTAATGGAAACTACCTTTGATGTCTGTACGGAATATTGGCATAAGGATTTTCGTTAAATATCATGTAAATTGTGGAAATTGACGTCACTACTTCTTGTAAAGTCCAAAGTGGCAAAAGTGGCAATCGTGTGTAACAATATTCGCACAAAAAACTTTCATTTTAGGAACACTCATATGATCGACACCGTCCGCCTATTCTATCGCTATTCTTCAAATACCAGCACCTACATTTTGTTCAACACGTTACAACAATCCATGTCTAAAGTTCTTGTATTTCGTGGTCTACCAACCAGTTTAAATGATTCTGTTTATCTTAATCTATGAAGCCTTTCCAATGTTTTTTCGATCGATAAAGGTCGGTTTTGGAAATTATCTGCGTAAAGTCTTCTTCCCTATTCATTTTCATTTATTTTCAATTCATTTATTACATAAACCCAACAATAATTCATACAAGTACATAGTTGAATTAAATATACAATATATAGTAAACAACAATTTCTAAGTAATATAAAATATAATATAAATATAAATATATATGCGACGTAGTACAATATGTATCTAATATGCTAGATGAATTAATAACAGAAATGAGTTTCTTTCATAAGCAATACAATAACGCAAAGTAGAGTGATCCTGAGCATAGACAAAAGAAATACATATTTTGTAGCGTCTGAGCCTGGTCATGTCATAAAATTGAAATTGTAATGAAAACAAAAACATTTATTCGTTGATACTTCTTGTTATATTAGAACCATTACCTTAATAATAGTACTAAAAAGAAAAAAAAACAAAGAAAAAAAGAAATGCATATTTCAATCAGTATTGTCGCTATACCAAACTTAGAATTCAGTCCTGTTAATTTAATTCATTATGGGGCAATGGTAACAACCAACATCAAGATACAGTATAAAGCACAATACACCTTACCCCAAATTGGGTTGTCTGTGGATTTACAGCAACAATTTATTCTTTCTTTACGATGGCGCACGTGCAAGTGTTCTATGTGAGTGTACCGCATGTGTGTGTGTTCCTTGTGTAGTATCCACATCCAAATCCCGCACAAAATCAAAATTCCCAAAATCCACGCATATATGAATGATTAAGGATCATACAATCTCTTATTTTTTTAGAAAATGACTTCAAATTATTCATATTTTTTAAATTGGCAGGTAACGCATTATAATACCTTGAACCATGAAACTGCTATTGTCGTTGGCAAATGCTTTTATCATATTTTGCCCGTGATAGGTGATTTTGTATATTTGCCCTTGTTCCAAGACTATGTGAAACTTTTGGTTCGTTGGCTCTGTTCTTATGTGTCCAGCAGAGTAAGCTAATGTATGTACCTAAAGGCTTTTTATGTTAAAAATGTTACTTTTCTTATCAAGTTCAACAGTTGGGGTCCTTCGATCGGAGGCAAATATAACCTTTAGTAAGATATTTTGACTTATTTGTAAATTATATACATGGGTTGTTAGTAAGCTACCCCAAATTATAATCCCATATCTCAAGATAGACTCTATTACAGAATTGTATACGGTTTTTAAGATTACAATGTGTGATTACATTACGCATGTCGAATATATCTTCGAACGAATAATCTGCTATTTTTGTACAATTAATTAGAAAACAATGCAAGGGTTTGACTGATAACTATTACGACTGAAAACTTAATTGAGTTAACCAGTAATGTTTCATTTAAAGTGCATTGCCATAATTCTGTAATTAACCATTTTAAGCCATATATTTGTATAAACTTATTCTATTTATATGTATAGATTGATGAGCTAGTGAAGTATCTAACATACAGTTGAATATTAAAAAATAAAATCCAAATTACTGATGTGAGTCATGCTAAAGATGTTGCGAAGTCAGTAACGAAATGGCCATATAATTAAAGAGTACATTTAAGTGGAGTTGGGTTTTATTTTTTAATATTCAACTGTATATAAATACTTCTTAATATTCAACTGTATATAAACTTTTCCTATTTTTTGTCGTAGAAGCTGACTGTCAGCGCACCAATTTTGTTATACATTGTATACAAAAAAAATGTAGGTTATTGTTGTAATCTTTATTTTCGCTGGTGTCGGCACATACAGGAAGGAAATACCACATTTCATACAATAATTGATACTTACAAGCCATTATTTTCCATCCTTGCCATATTCATTACCTAAAATGCAGGAATCGGTTGCTTCTTTTCATTTATTTTTCTTCGTAGAAATTTCAGAATTTTTTTTCTTTGGCAATTTCTTCCAACATAAGTTAGGAATAGACGTGAGGACTGTTTAATGTGTCTATTAGGAAAGTTCTTTTGGCAGAAGATTTCTTAGTTTTGGTAGAATTAGCCAGTTTTGAAAATCATTATCTTTTGCTATGATCGTCACTTGCTTCAGGATCAATTATCAATTTGATTACTTGATTTTTCTTCTTACTTTGTCTTTAAATTTTTAAGAGGTTTTAAAAGTGACCTGGATTTAAGGCCTGTCGTGAATTTTGGAAGATATCGCATTTTTATTATTATGTTTGAAATTACCATCCTATATGCTCACCTCTGGATTCTGTTTTTCTTCAATAACAGCTTCAGCCACGTCACTTCTTCTTCAGTTATTACATGTGGATTTAGTGAAAAAAAATCTAAATTATCACTTCCTTTCACTGTATTTTCAATAGTAACCATCCTGTTGTAAGTCTTCCTGAATATTTCCGTAGTTTCAATGTATTGGCTTTTTCGAGAATTTATAGATTTCGTGTAGCTTCCATTTTTCTGATTGTAAGCAATTTTTAGTAGTTCGAAAAATGAAACGTCCACAGTTGAAAAGTCAAAATTACGATTTTTTTCGCAAAACTCAATTTTTTTTTTAATTGGAATAACTAAAATGACTATATATTACCATCACCTACACAGCACTTAATAAGACCCGCGAAGTATTTAATCCAGTCAAAAACTAAATTGTCATTCACCCAGTTACCCTTTGAGACTCTATAAAGCGCTTTCTCTATTAGCTCTATATTAGCGTTTTCTTTCCTCTGTCAAAAATATGTAGCATTTTGCATGAACTCAACTAACGCAAATGTTGCGCAAATAACAGTTGTTAGTTTACCTCTTTCACTAATTGTAGCAACACGATCATACTGACTAGGTATTTTTACACCGAGTTTATAATGTGCTTTATTTTATTGGATTCAGTAAATTCATGAACAGTCTTGAGCACATAGAGTGCAGCAGCTTCGTCAATCATTTTTGAACACTAAATAATCTAATCATTAAGCTCTTTTCTTTGTTCAACCTGCTTTTCATCCCATTCTCTCCGTTTCATTTCTTATTAATGATAAAGCACATAATAATTTCTCTATTAACTAAATTAATGAGGCGTGTTTTCTTTATATATAGAAATGGTATTTTGTCTGCAATTAGAAATGTAGCTCTAGTTTCCATACTAGCTGCAGATAACATTGAGCACTTTAGGTTAATACTGATCGCACTGGTGGATATTGCCTAAAAATATATCAAGTAGCATTTTTTACATTACATCTTTTTTAAGTAATTACGTCATAAATCGTCAAATAACAACATTAGTGGTTTTAACAACACCACTGACTGACAGAATAATTCGTGTCCATTCGTTTGTATGTATGTAAATTTTTATATAACTTTTTGTGATTTAATTAAAACATTAAACACGCTGTCATATCACCCGCTTGAGTGACAAATAACCAATATGGTTAATCTGGACTTTTAGCAAAACAGAAATTAGCTATTGGCGGTTTATTTAAATAGAAAGCCTAGTGGTTGCCCAACTTTAGATTGTACAACACTTTTTTTAATAATCATTTCCACCTTCAATATTTTTAAAAATATCATCAATGGTCAGATCACCATTCACGCTCATTAAGAAAAATCAATCCCAAAAACATTTTACAATAAATATTCGTTCTCAACACCCAAATAAATTTATAAATTGAATATTTTTAAATAGCTCAGACACTAGTAACGCGCTACAGAGGTAGGTTAAAATAAAATTTATTTTCGATGTCTCTAAAATATACTTATTGTTTATATTTGAACGCTTCTCATAATTTTCTTAAGTCCGTCATTACTTTTGCTCTCAAATCTTAAAAATATATCGCAGTAGATAAAATTCTGATCCTAAGTTTTTTAATAAGTTCATTGAACCTAACTCTAAAAGTATGATTTGCCGATCTATTTGAGCTCCAACGAATTTGTTTAAATTGGGGTAGCTATTAATATTTAACAAAAAGGTTCAAGTGGGTTCGGTCCTTCTATAAAACACTTTCTCTCGTATAAATTTGTCTATATTGTACTCAAAATATAATAAATTTGACCTGCAGCTTTTGTTACTATCCGCTTTTACAGTCGATATTATGCACGAAATTGCGCTTAAATTTGTTAAAATACGTATCATGTGTTTCTTCTTTCTGTGTTCTTTGATTTTATCGTGACACAGATACAATTTAGGTCAACTCATTGCTAAAATAAATTTTTATGCGTTTTCCATAAATTTAGCTGTTTTCAAGGTAAATTAAATTATACTTAAGACGGACATTTATTTCTGACAAATGAATGAAGTACCATGACAAATCTTATTCCGACCAAAACATGATATAAATTCAACTGAAGACGCAAATGAGTCTCTAAAATAAATTAACGATGACGTGAATGACTGCAATGTACGTGGGGGATAGTAAAGTACCGGAAACGTGAATAACGGGAAGTTCAAGGTTACGAGAAGTAAGTAAACAAATGCATGTTAGCGGGTTCGCCAATGACACCGTGAAATGTGAGTTGCAAAACCAATAAAATTACCATAATGGTGAATATAATGAGACAACAACTTTTATCTATGTTTTCATCATCAATTATGAGCTTGTTAACAACACTTGATACAAACGGTTAAAACCTTTACCATTCTTTTAGTGCCATAGATACGTATAAGATGCGACGAGTAGTTAGAATACGGTAGAGAACTTCTATTTAATTTTCTAGCACCTTTTTCGTGTTTTAATTCGAAATGTACTTATAGTTAGATGTTTCATTATTGCTAGCTTAGCATTTTGTGCAATTTTATGCGCGTTACAAAGTTAAGAGTAAATAACCACTATTAACAATTTTGTTGATTTAAAAAGTTTATAATTGAGCTAAACAACTTTCCAGTTTTCAAGTAGATTATTGTTAAACTTTAGCTTATCTTTGACAAAAAAGGTGTAAGTTGTAGAAACTTATATTATACCTATATTGCCTTACATATTCTGTATAAGGTCAATAAAAGCGATGTATAATAACTAAAGACCGCAAGAATTGGTTAGCTTCCAGCGGCAGTACATCGGGAGCGTTAAAGGCGCACGCCTATCCTACGAGTATGTATGTAAGTAGTGAAATATGTAGTTTGTAGGCAGTCATCGTACGGTATTGTTGCATGGCCATGCATTGCAAGTACGCGTATCTATACTTCGGTTGCAACGCATTTAAAATGTCGAAAGTTCGTGAAAATGCTCAACGTATTTGTTTGCTAATCAGGTAAGGTTGTATATTGTGTCTGTGTTTTCATTAATGCTAGTATAAATTTTCTCTAAATAACGCCCATTTTTATTTCGGTAAAGCCGATGTAGATACGGCCCTGCTACGCAGCTACATTTGCGGTCTTTAATAATATCACAGTTTATTATAAAGCATGAAAAAAATATATACCAAGAAAGAAAAATATAGTTGCAACAGTGCTGATACATTCACCCACTGAATTGCCCTTAACGAGACATTGGTACACGGCTATGCGATACCATATATCTAACGAAGGTATTGCCGGTAAATTGGAGGAAATGACATTGTAAATTTTATATACAAGTTTCCGTTGAAGCTAATTTTACAATTATTGCATTAATGTACTGTGTACTACTTACTGCGTCGCAGTGCCTCTCAAAACTTAACTTAACATTTGGAAAATCTAGCCAAAAGCCAGAGTAGTAACTATTGGACTATAGACATACGCAGTGGGGATGTTCCAGTAAATAAAATAAATGTAGCCAATCAAAAATAGTAGGTATGTGTTCACAGATGCAGTGGCATATGTATATCAAACCAAACGATCTAGAAACATTTCCTTCCTTAAGAATGTAACCAAGAGAAATGCTGAAATACCGCAGCAAATTGGAAAATTATGACAAGATTCTATTATTATCCTCAATTACTGACATTACCAAACAATTTAAGTCTAAAAATATAATTAGGAGCATGTTGTGACGAAAATACAAGCAAAGATAATCGTCGGTAACATCAGATATTACAACGCTTAATTAGCTCGGGGCAGATGTGTCAATGACGAATACCGAATGAATAAATAGAATTAAAAACTAACGTGACACATCCCGCCTCCAAGTATTTACAAAAAATCATTGAGTTTGTTTATTTACCTAAGACAACCTAATTGCTAACGTATGTTGAAAGCAGCCGCCCCTATCGTAATACCTCAAACTAAACCGTATTTTCGCATGAAATTTTGGCATTTACTCAAGTAAATGCTTTCATATGCATCTAGTTTTGTGGTGAATTTATAGCTTTGCATTTATTTGAGACTATTTAGATATTTTGATATTGTGTCCATTCCAAATTAGACTTTGTGCCACTGCGATAGATTCGCTTCTCCCAAAACGAAAATGAACTATATGTTTCTTATATTTAGTCTCGATTGATCTTGTCGTTTGTCCCATATAAATCACAATCTTTACATGCAATTTTGTAAATTCCAGACTTCTATCTCAATTCCGGGTTGTCTTTCAGGCTGCATAAGAGACTTTTTAATGAAGTATCAATTACGTAACAGACATTTTTTATGCATGGTGGGTGCTTAGTTGCAGTGACTCCATAAGCTGTATCGCTTGGCTGGCTATCACTGCAACTATCGCAGTGTAGTTTTTGTGCGTCTAATTGTGTTCTAATGGCTTTGTGACAGCATCATACCGCCTTTCATAATGCCGCGCTGTTACCCACTTTGTTCCTAACAGCGAATGGTAAGTCGATCTGCATTTTCAATTCTCCAAAAAAATGTCACTAGTTATTTTAATGCAACTTTTCAAAATTGTAGGATTGACGGATCGATGGCCGCAGTGGTTAGGCGGTTGACTATCGTTGTGGGAGCACGATAGGAGCCGGGGTTCAATTCTCTGGAGAGACGGTGACATTTTTTCAGAGTTGAATCCCGGATCGACTTGCCATTTGCTGTTGGGAGCAAAGTGATTAACAGCGCGGCATTATAAAAGGCGATATGATGCTATCACAAAGCCATTTGAACACAATTTACACACACAAAAACTACACCGCGAAAGTTGCAGCGATAGCCAGTAATACAACTTACGGAGTCACTGCAACTAAGCAGCAACCACACATATAAGAAAAAAAGAACATCGAAAAATTCTAACGAATCAGTTCCGTGAATAATCCTGTATATATTATGACCCGCAAATACATACTTATTCTTGTAATCCCAGATATCGTTTCTCTTGTAGGTCAATAAAATAGGAACGATGTATAAATCGATTTAATCCAGAACCCAAATTAATTATGTTTTTGTTAAAAATACTTCTTCAGTGGAAGAACTCATAATTCCACTTTTTCTAATGACAACATAATAAATTTGTGTTCTGGAATAAGTTGGTTTTAAATTCATGGCTGTTTTATCGATCTACAAGTGAAAACATATACATATACTATTAAAAGGATTTTAACTCTCATTATGTACAATAGTTATTGAATACTCTTTATTTAAATTCAAACCTCAACTCAGGACAGCAACAGGGCCTTTAAATGTGTAAACATATACGGGGTCAGTTAGTTATTGAAATAACGGGATATGAAGAAATTTGAATTTTATTTTATGTGTATTATTTATTTACTAAAATGTATACATATCTCACATGTGGTGACCCCAGATAATATTATTAATACAGTTGTTATGTCCTACCGATTTCAATTAAACTTGTTAACATAATTACAGACAATTTACAGTAATACTGCCAAATTTTAATAATTTATGTAATTATTATACAAAAGTAGAATCTGGCTTCCAAATCGACCCAAAGATGTAATTATAGTGAAAGTAAATTAAAAACGAGCGACTGCATTACCACCTTGTGCACTTATAATCCAACGGCCAGTTATTTAATAATAATAATACGTTTATTGCCCATAATGAAACTACATGTACTAGACATAAATACCAAATAGATACATTACTATAGTAAAATATGAGCAAAAGGCAACACCCTCAGTTTGCAACGAGCTCCCTGGTCTTACGGGTGAGGCACAAATTATTGATTATTATTAAATTTCTACAAAAGAATCAAACATTTTATGTTTCAGTATATCTAATTACTTACTAAAATACAGTAGTCATTAACAACCCATTTTGTAGAGCATTACCTGTAAATTGTACAATATTTAAGGAAGGTTCCTTGTATATACCCAGACAGCATAAAGACATTTTATAGATGTCCATAAGATGTCTGAGTCCGATATTTGAGACGCCTTATGCATGTCTGTTTACATCTGAAAAACGTCCATAAGATGTTGTATAGACATCCGATGTTACAAATGTCAACATTTATAAGACGTCGTTTTACAACGTCTTATGGATATCATATGTAGAGGTGTTGCTGTATGTACACTACCTGTTATCGTTCTTGTATTTTCTTTATATTATTAGAAACAGTTTAAATTAAATGTTGAAATTTGTGTAATAATACCAAAGTGAATTTGCTTGATCTGATGGTGATATTATTGAAAGCTGTAAGTTGATAAGATTTTGTTAATCTCACTATTCATTTATTCGCTGCGAGTTGACTCGAATAGCGTGAGAGTAAAAAACTTGTTTTTTGTGCATAGTTTTCTTATATATTGTTGCATAAAAATTACTATTTGAACTGACATCATTTATTATTAAGCGTATATACTGATTTCCATAATATTGCAACACATATTTAATATGTATTTTCATATCCTTTGTATCATCCAAATTATACCTAACCGTGGCCTTATATGTTTGTCTAATCTTAGTCAACACGACGGACCCCGTGTTGTGAAGATTTGTATCCCTGTTGTTGTAACCTTATAATCTTTCTCACAATTATGGCACCTACACTCACAGTAATGTGTTCCTGTTGTAAAACTGTTGACGAAGAGCTTAAAAGTGTCATTTGCTGCATATGTAAAAAAGTATTTTATCATCAATGTGTTCAACTTACCGTGTCTGAAGTACAAACTTTAAAAACTAGAACAGGACTTTCCTGGAACTGTTCTGATTGTTCTGCTCTTGGAAGTGATCTTGCAGAACTGAAGGCTAAAAATGTTGCCTTGAGAAATGAAGTACTGGAACTGAAACAACAGAATTCTACCGCAAAAAGTGTATCTACTGATGATGCTTTCTTTGAAGAAGTCATCTCGGAAATTGCTGATCGTGAACAACGGAAATGTAACATCATTGTTTATGGGCTAGCAGAGAGTTCATTACCGACTAAGGCTAAATGTCACTCAGGGTGAATTTATCAATGTGAGGATAAATAAATTAACTTGCAGATAAAATTTTATTCGTAAGATAATTACAATTAAACGTTTATTAAGTGTTAAATAGAAGTTATCACCAAGATAAAGCATTGTAGTTGCTAAATTTTATCTGCCAGTTAACAATATCTGTCAGTTACTTACCTAACACTTTTACCCTAACATTGATAAACCCAGCCGCAGTGGAACTAACAGAAGCGAGGAAAATTCTTGGATCCTTGTCTGTCAACTGCGAAGTATCCTGTAAACGACTGGGAATATACGATAAATCAAGACCTACACCGCGGCCTCTTCGAGTAACATTTGATAGTACTCATTTAGTACGCACTGTTCTTTCAAGAACGTTCGAATTTCCTCTGACCGCACTCCACGGCAGGTTAAGTATTTTCAACGTAAAGATGTATTTTCTGAAGAAGCTGACAGTATGATCAGCGAAACGTCAAGTTTGTCACAACAACCACGGCAATACCCGAAAGATACATCTTTATGGAACAGTGGCCGTGAAAGTCTACATTCGATTATTTTCAACGTATTCGCAATAAGTTACCTGAACGTGAGGAGGAAGGGTGAATCTGATTTGTATATTAAATACTTTAATAATGTACCTAAAGTTGTAGAACGTAATAGTAATTTAAACTAAATTCGTCCAACACATGCAATAATATTATTAATGTATATTATCAAAATGTTCGTGGGATACGCTCTAAGTTAGACAATCTTTATTCTGGTTCTACTAGGTCTGCTTCAGAAATTATTTTACTCACTGAAACATGGCTAAACAGCAACATAAACAGTGGCGTACTTTTTTTTCTGAAGAACTTATTTGTAATTCATTAGATACAACTTTTCTTGAAAGACTAGTACCGCTTATCGATGCTGTATGTTATAAAATTCAAATACACTTTTCTAGTATCTATATTATGAATGTCTATGTTTCACCTGATGTTAGTCCGGACGACTACGATTTACTTTTTGATGCGTTGGAAACACTTCTGATAAATAAAAATGTTATTGTTTTTGGTGATTTTAATGCACCATTGTTTAATAGTAATAGTGTAGATAGGAAGTCCACTACTGTCTACCAGTTTATGGAAAGTTTATCGTTGCGGCAGCTGAATAATTTCACGAATGTAAATGGTAAACTTCTTGATTTAATATTCACCAACTTGAGCTACGATTTTACAATTGTTAGAGATTCGGCACCTCTGGTACCTGAAGACAGTCATCATCATCCCGCTTTATTCATTTCAATACATGTTCAAGATGCTGGTAAAACTTCTAATTTTAGAATCAATAACAACTTAAGATATTGCTTTAAAGGGGCAGATTTGTCGGCTTTATATATGGAGATATCTGAAACAAATGTATAACTGGGAATTTTTACAACAATATAACGATATTGATGTGGCTGTTGCAGCGGTTTATAAGAAACTTTATTCCATCCTGGACTGTGTTGTTCCTCGTGTTCGTACTTCAAATAGATTTTATCCGGTGTGGTACACAGATGGTATTAAACTTTTTATAAAAACCAAAGAACGTTATCTGCAAAGGTGGAAACGCACCCATTCTCAGTATTACCTTAACAAATTTCACCGTGTTCGACGATTACTAAAACAAAAAATGAAATTGGCCTATGACAATTATGTGCATGTAGTCGAAGGAGATATTGTAAACAATCCAAAGTCATTCTGGTCCTTCATTAATAGTAAGAGAACTCAGACTAGAATTCCGGCTCGTATGTCTGTGAATCAGAATGACCTATCTCATCCGCAAGATATTGTTGACGCTTTTGCTGCTCAATTTGCTCAAATATTTACACCAAGTATCGGTACATCGGAATATTTATTTATACAACGTCTTTCCTTTGGAGTGGGACATATTGATGAAGAAGATGTTCTAGGAAGTACATCTAGGCTAAAGTCAGAGATGACAACTGGCGATGATGGTATTCCTAGCTTCTTGGTTCATGATGGCAGAGTAACTTTCGCATATCCGCTAACAATTTTGTTTAACTTGAGTGTACGCACGTCTACATTTCCCTGTGCTTGGAAAGTTACAAAAGTACTAGTTCCTGTATTTAAGAACGGCAATCGTACTGATGTCAATAATTACAGACCTATTAATATTGTTGCCAATTTTGCCAAGGTATTTGAATATATATTATATACAAGAATATACAGTAATATTCGGCAGACGATTTCTATTTACCAACATGGATTTATGAGCGGCAGATCTACGGTAACGAATTTAGCGTGTCTTACTCAGTACATTTCTTCGGAACTCGACCAGCGTGGACAGGTTGACGTACTTTATACAGATTTTACCAAAGCTTTTGATACTATTAATCATGGAATCGTACTGGAAAAACTGAACAGTGTAGGTATGTGTCCGTCTTTCATACAGCTTATCTCTTCTTACTTATCACACAGAAGCGGTTATGTTTTTTACAATGGATATTCCTCAAACAAATATTCGATTTCCTCAGGCGTCCCACAAGAATCAAACTTGGAACCTTTACTTTTTAATATATTTATAAATGATCTTCTGAGCAGTTTGACATGTAATGTACTTGGATATGCGAATGATCTGAAAATATATAATCGAATTGGATTTGTTGTTTGATTGTTTTCTTTTACAAAGAAACTTGTGTATTATTGAAAATTGGTGCAGAAATAATCTTATTTCATTAAACATTAGTAAATGTCTTGTTGTATCTTACACAAAGTGCCGCAATCCTTTGCATCACAATTGTAATATAGCAGCTGAACAAATAACGCGACAAAATAAAGTTAAAGACTTAGGCGTTCTATTTGACGCGGAACTATCGTTTAGTGAACACATTTCCGCTTATTGTCTTTATTGGCATCAAGGAATCTGGGGTTTTTGATAAGATCATGCCGTAATGTTAATAACCTACATGCAATAAGATCCCTATACTATTGCTGGAATATGCGTCGTTGATTTGGTATCCGTATTACATATATCTAAATCTGGCCGTAGAAAGAATACAGAAGAGATTTCTAAAATACCTAACTTTCCGGATAACTGGTGAATATCCTGAGCGCAATACTGATTACAACACATTGCTTGATACACATGAATTTGATAGTCTTTCTGACCGGCGAAAAATACACAGTGGAAGATTCTTGCTAAATTTGCTGCTTTATAAGATTGATTATTCTTCATTACTTGCTCTTTGCAATTTTAAAGTACCATCTTTTAACACACGTGTTACCACTACTTTCAGACTACCAAGAGCTATGACTAATAATTCATTTAGATCGCCAGCTTATCATATATGTCTACAAATTTCAATATGTTTGATGACATCATTTGATAAACATAATATGTATATGTGATTTTGTCTTTAATATTTGTTACTACACTTTTTCTCTCAACTTGAATTTTTATTCCTTTGCATTACACTTACCCAGGATTAATATTTTGTAATGTTTCATTTATCATTTAATATTAATATCTTATAGTTGTTAACTTACTACTTTGTATAGGTTAGGTTAGGTGTATAGTGTGCAGATTATTTTCTTTCTTACTTGCTTTCTTTTTATGATAACACCTCATATTATTATTATTATATATTCTATTATATATATTTCTTTTGTTGTCCTGTAAATGGCTATGCTGTTGGACAGGCCCGCCGCTAGCTGTTTGAACGCCCGCGTGCAATACCGATTAGGCCGCCTATTGTACAATTATTGTAGACATGCAAATTATGACAATGATTTGTTCTCCTTTCGATATGTTTTTGTCGCCGATGCCGCCCCCTTGAAAATGCCGCCCTTCTGCCCCTTGTACAATTTTAGACATGCAAATTATTCTAAAAAAATTAATTGAAAATTGTCAGTGGTCGCATCATATTCTTTTGAAAGATGAACACAATCTTAAATACACTTGCTTAACTTGTTTCACATTTTGTCGAATTTGTTATATAAAATGTCTAAAATGTGGTTTTTAGATTTTTGAGAAACATCTTAGGAGTGCTATAAATGAACATCCGAGAGACGTCTTTAAAACTACGTCCATAAGATGTCTTTTTTGTATCTTTAGGCGTTCAGACATAATACAGACCTAAATAAGACATCCATAAGATGTCTCGTGTTGCCTGGGTATTAAGCATAAGGTTTGCAATATACCTATATATTATGTATAACAAATCTGTGTAGACGTTGAGGATTACGTAGTACATTTGCCGTATTAACAATGTTTAGTGAACGCCTATTTATAAATTGTCTATTTACGTACTTTCGATATTCTCATGATTAAGTTCCTAAACCAAAATGTTTCAGACTTCTCAGAAATATAATTATTAAATTACCATTACCATTTTGCATTACATCTTAATTACAATAACATAGTTTTATTGCAATAACAAAGTTTTATATCGCATATAATAGTCTAAAGTTGTAGGAACAGTACTGCCAAGTACAGTAATTGAAGAACAGAAAAGAAAATACTTTTCCATTATTAAATATCAGTCATTTAATATCAAACTAGACAGAATAAAACATATATTGATAGTTTAAGTAACCGAGGAAATGATAAAGAAAATTAAATTATTGTTTAGCGATAATTTTCTGTATTCTATTCAATTCTTTTACCACAACGTAATGTTATCATTGTACAGTTGCGAATAAAATTCTTGAGTAAAAAACAACAAAAACTATTCTACGGATAAATGCCATAGTCAACAGTAAACAAAGTACGATAACAGTTCAAAGCTCTACAACACAAAAAAGTGTTAATGATCCGCATTAATACTGGAGCATAGTGAATTATGAAAGATGGCGACAGATGATTACCTCATGCCAAATAAAGTCATCACCGTATCATAGTTACAGTAGTGCCTTGTATTTAACGTTCAAGTAAATGTCCCAAAATATACCACGTTATTCTACACATCTAAGTGAAATTATGTACGAGTGTATGTGTGATTTATTTACGAACAGCTGTGCGGCATTGTTGGAATCAATTTTTTCGGGAGACCCACTCGCAGTCTTCATGCAGTAAATATATCTTACTTCCTGTTCATCATTATCACATCATAACGATCAAACTGTTGTAGAGCATTTCTTTAAATAACATCAATACATAGTAGTATGTTATAAATATACATACTTGAAGATACATCATTATTCATAATGTTAGCTCACAATTCACATCGGTTTAACAGCTTTTTTAATGTAGCAAGCACGTTCTTAAGAGAAGTGCCAGACAGGTCCGCAGACAGATAAAGATATTCGAATTTGCATTCCTTTAAGTAAATTTTTACGTTTAGGAAGTAAACAGATCTCTGTTTCTTTTTTCTGGAAATGAATACACACACCTTTGTCAAAGAAAATTGATTAAGAAAGACTTGTATATTTTCACGAAAGTCTTCAAACAAACATATATTACTTTCAACCCACATTATTCGGAATAGTATGAGTAATTTTTATATGTGCTAGTCGAAAAGCAATCGTTTTTGACCATCGATTGGTCTTTAATGTGTTATAATGGAAACATATCGAGTTCGAATATGCGCTGGTGTATTATTAGTATAACATTACGAATAGCTTATTGCGCTATAAAACTATTTATTTATATACACTTGCATGTTACAAAGGAACTAACTTAAGCCCGAAAAAAGCAAGCAAAAAGAAGTAGTTAATAATAAAGGTTATTCTTGTATTTATAACCTAAGTAAACTTAGAGTTTGCATAGAATATCTTATGAAAACTTTGGATCTCACTAGTAAACATATTCAAGTTATAGTGATTAAAAAAAACTAATTCAAAATGTCGCGTTTCTAGTAAAAATAACAGAGATAGAAAAAAATTAAAGAAACTAAAATAGCTCAAAATGACAAAAAAGTAAAACCAATGAATGGCAGTTTCTACTGACATGGACTTTCAATACCTAATCTAATCTTTTTTTCACCGGTAACAAACTAAAAATAGCGATAGAGTGTGCAGAATCTTAGGCTCAGTACACTGCAGTTATACAGAAACAATAACATTTGTGTGAGGCAGATACTGCAGGAAATACAAAAAATTAATGGCACAACAGAGACGACCAATGCCAGCCAAATTAGAATTTATATTGATTTGCAAGAAACCAGACCAGACCCACGTACTATTTAATTAATTCCAAAGCGTAATAGTTTCGGCAAAAAAATTGTAGACATACAATTAGAATATTCATAGTATTACAACAAGAAGTGCCAACGTGTTTATGTGACATGAAGCTTCAATCTTGATCAAATCTTTTCTTGAGCTTTTGGCAAAAATTAGTAAAAAATATTGTTTTGTATAGTTTCGTAGTTTACAAGTAAGTAATAGTTTATATGTATAGTCCGCTTCAAAAGTAAAGTAACCACATTTAAAACGTAACTGCTTGCGCAAAAAGGGTGCATAGTCTCGATTAGTGATGAATTATGCATGTTTGTGCATTAATATTTCAAATATGTTGAATGACATCTTTAATATGATCTAATATTCCTCGGATATGCCCCCAATGCAATTTCTTGTAGTCGAAAAATTAAATATTCTAGTTTTAACCTTGATAGGCAGTTACTAATTTTGAATTATGAACAATTATACAATTATGCTTGATCGTGTTGATAATACTCGGAACTTAGGGATTTTTTTGATTCTAAGTTACAATTTAATATCCATGTAGACTATATCTCTCGACGCGCTTTTAAAACGCTTGGTTTCATCTGTCCAATTACTAAGCCCTTCAGCAGTATAAACTGTCTACAGATACTGTTTAGCTCGGTTGTGATCAGTGTTCTGATGTATGGCTCGATCATATGCAATCCTTTTTATAATATCAATATTGATAGAATTGAGTCTGTACAAAAGAAATTCGTACGCGGTGGTCTAATATCCTATTTGTCTTTTAACATACCTCAAATTGATTTTTTTTTAAATGTGTGGTGGGTGCTTAGTTGCAGTGATTCCGTAAGCTGTATCACTTGTCTGGCTATCACTGAAACTCTTGCGGTGTAGTTTAGTGTGTAAGTTGTGTTTAAATGGCTTTGTGACAGCATCATATCGCCTTTTATGATGCCGCGCTGTTAATCACTTTGCTCCCAACAGCGAATGGCAAGTCGATTCCAGACAGTCAACAACTTTTTACTTAAATACACAAAGAACTAACTCTGGATTGAACTCTCCCGTATATAGAATGTGTAATAGTTACAATAAAATGTGCGAGAGATTAGACACATTCCATATCTCGATGATGCGGCATAGAGTAGCAGTGGTCGAGGCTATTGTCAGTGATACGATAATGTGAGAATCATCAGAATTATTTCTCGGTCTTTAATTTCCCATGTTTAACTACAATAGTTCCAATTTTGGTCGTGTTGGGCAGCTAGCTGGTCGCATTGTCGCCCCCCAGCGTTTTTGCTCGGATACATGTTACTTTAGGTTCATACTCTTAAGACTGTGTTTTCGGTACTGTATATATTTTATTATATTATAGTATTCACTAGATGTGGGAACTTTTGTTGGGGATTTTCCCTGTTTGTTCTCCAAATAAATACAATAAAATAAAATAAAATAAAAATTACACTAGGACGAATATGTAAAAACATAATAAAAATATAAATAGAATTACATCATGAAACGAGAGTTTTTGAGTTAAGTCAACGCATTTGTATTGTATTATGTACGTATATGTTACAATTGAGACGTCACACTACAACAAAGAACAGCTTTAGGTTTTGCAATAAAAACCCGCAAAGAAAAAATTTTATATTTCTCAAATCTTGATTTTTTTATTCAATTATTCAATATTTTTTATTAATATTATATTATAATATTTTCCTGTCGATTTCGCTCCAGACAGTGGGGTGCAACCCGTAGAAAAAGTTAAGTTAATCATTAGATTATAAAAAATGTTTTATTTTCTCAACGAATCTTAAAACATTTCCATGTCAAACCAGATTATTACTGCTTCTATTATATCCCGAACCCGTAATTCCACCAGGTTGGACAAAGATGTTTTACTTTGTATACAGTGTAACGCGTTGTTATTCTTCCATCTATTGCATGAGTCTTTCTGTATGCTTTACACATCTTGATACAACGATCTTAATTAGTCCGGAATAGTCGGAAAAATTAATTTCGTTAAAGTTGATATTGGTCGAAAGGACATTTAATAAGGTCTGCTCAAGATGACTGACATAATTATTTATTGTATTGTTATCAACTGTAACCTTTGCTCTATTAATATTTCCGATGACGGAAGAAACCTTTATTCGAGACATTTGGAGGCGCCTACTATTAAAATTCCTTCATCAGCATCGGTTAACAACGGTTGTTTGTCATACGTTGTAGTGTCCTTCTTATTTTTTTCTTATTTATGTAATTATTTATATAATTTATTTATAATATTTATAATATTTAACGGGTCGATGGCCGCAGTGGTTAGGCGGCTGACTATTGTTGTGAGAGGACGATAGGTGCCGGGGTTCAATTCTCTGGAGGGACGGTGACATTTTTTCAGAGAGTTTAATCCCGGATCGACTTGCCATTCGCTGTTGGGCCTTTTCTACACAACTTACACACATTAAACTACACCGCAAGAGTTGCAGTGATAGCCAGACAAGTAATACAGCTTACGAAGTCACTGCAACTAAGCACCCACCACACATTAAAAAAAAATTAAAGTTGAATAAGACAGCATACATTTCTGAGACTCGCCACAAATTAAGTCTTTTGGGCAAAACGTTTGTGATAGCATTCTGAAAGGATTTCTCGTTGGACTATTTCCTTGCTGGTGGTTCTGTGAAAACTTGATCGGATTCACCGTCACCATATACCGATAGGGAAATTTCACATCGACTCATTATGTTTCCATATAATCCTATATGAATATATGAACAAAGTTGCCACATCGCTTCGTCGAGAATCGAGCGTTGTTAAGTCACTAGACTCGACTGGGCCCGACTTGCCGCGCCTCCCTTCCACGATACATACATTTTCTGTACTGGCAACTATGCTTGTTTCAATGCACGGTGTTTTTGGCCTATTTTGACAGCTAAAACCTGTGTAAAACCACCAAATTGTCATAATTATGACAGTTTGACATGTTTTAGCTGTCAAAATACAGCTTATACAGGTGTCCACGAGGACTGGCAGCGTTTGTTCCCCCACAGTTTACCTATTAATATCGACTTTGCAACTTTCTGGTTAGACAGCTTAGGGATATTTATTTGGTTACCAACATATTATTTACATCATCTTACGTCAGAAGTCATGTGGGTTTTGATACTAACAAGTAAGTAAAAGCTCTATATGTGTGCATATTCGTGGAATATAAAAAAGCATTAATTGAAGTTACAACTACTTAATAATAACACAAAGGAAGGAGTTGGAACAAATTGAATGTAAAAATCGTAATTGTTATTATAGACAAGTCCAAGTTAGTGAGTTCAAATTATTGAGCGTAGATTTAAAGCTACGGTAGAAATTAAATATTAAAATAAAAAATATTAGTAGCGGCAGTTCCGCTGAAGTAACGATGAAAAAGATGTTGGTTGTCATTCGATTATCTGATATTTTGAAGGTTTCATAAATTATGTTCCAGAAATCTCTTATGAGTCACAGATATTGTGGAGTTCTATTTAAATGGATACTATACACAATACA